>JARQOC010000001.1:179365399-179505163 GCA_033576535.1 Allobates femoralis
CAATAAAATTCCAAAGAAATTCAAGCTGTCCTCTAGGTTCAGAGTGCATCAGTGTGAGTGAAAACTATCTGTTCACTTTTGACTGAAGTGAAATTCCATGGCAGGAGATCTAGGAGAACTCAACGCTGACATAGACATAAAAAAAAGCTAAACCTCCGTTTGCCAAAATGTATGTGAGTAAGCCAAAATCAATTTGGAAAAGCATCTTGTGGAGAGATGAGACCAATATAGAGCTTTTTGGTAAAAGCACATCATATCTACTGCTTACCGAAAACAGAAGTAATTCCAAAGGGATTAAGACACTTTCACAAACTCTTTCAAAACCCACTAGAAGACTGGTTACCCTCGAAAGATTAGTGCAAGACAAAATAGGATAATGTGGAAAATCTCCTCGGTTAATCGTTTCAACACTGCAGCTGGAATAGCTCACCATTTCAGCATTGAACAGGGTAAGGCTCTGTCTCATCATACAACATGGCATTTAAAAGTATTTGGACTGAAAGCCCACTCTGCAAAGACTAAACCTCTCATTGGCAGAAAGAATCAAAAGGCTAGACTCACCTTTGGTGAGGACCATGTTGTGTGGACAAAGAAGCGGTCTACAGTTCATTTTAGTGGTGAAAGCAAGTTTTAATTTATTTGGGTCTGATGGGAAACATTAAGTTTATCGACAAACTGTGGAAAGACTGAACCCAAAGTGTGTAAAAAAGTTAGTGAAAGGTGGTGGAGGAAGTGTCACAGTTTGGGGAATGTTGGGGATGGACCTCTCATACAGCTAGACGGCAGAGTAAATGCAAGTGTGTATCGGAACCTTCTTTAACAACACGTGGTTCCTTACTTGCATTCAGCGCTCAATCAGCCAGCAATTTTCATGCAGGACAATGCCTCCTGTCACACAGCAAAACTGGTAAAGCAGTTTCTTGAAACAGAAACATTGAAATAATTAAATGGTCGCCAAGAGTCCTGATCTAAACCCAATAGAAAACCTCTGGAAAATCTTGGTGAAAAAGTTATGGCCAAGAAACCCACAACAGTCACAGAACTGTGGAAGAGACTGGAAGAAAAGTAGACCAAAATCACACCAGAGCAGTGTGAGAGACTAGTGATGTCCTGTGGCTGCCGATGTGCTGAAGTCATTCAAAGCAAAGGCCTGTACAAAGCAAAGGCCTGTACACTTTCTACTGATTGGTGACTGTTGTAACCTTCGCAAAATTTAGTTTTAATCTTTCTCTGTGCTACAGCCATTGCTGTTCTCTAATTCTGATCATCATATTTTGTGTAAAATAAAGGTTTTAAGTTGATCTACTTTAGTCATTTTGGAAAACACTGTTCTAGTGGTATGGTCTACCCCTTACACAAAAACCTTCAAATGTAGAGCAATGTAAATTACATTCTGTCTGAAAAAATCAAGTGATTATACATTGTTCTCTAATTTTGATTGCCAGTCTATGTATATGTGTGTTTATATATATTTCTATACAGTTGTGGCCAAAAGTATTGACACCCCTGCAATTCTGTCAGATAATACTCAGTTTCTTCCAGAAAATGATTGCAATCACAAATTCCTTGGTATTATTATCTTCATTTAATTTGTCTTCAATGAAAAAAACACAAAAGAGAATGAAGCAAAAAGCAAAACATTGATCATTTCACACAAAACTCCAAAAATAGGCAAGACAAAAGTATTGGCACCCTCAGCCTAATACTTGGTTGCGCTACCTTTAGCCAAAATAACTGCGATCAACCGCTTCCGGTAACCATCAATGAGTTTCTTACAATGCTCTGCTGGAATTTTAGACCATGCTTCTTTGGCAAACTGCTCCAGGTCCCTGATATTTGAAGGGTGTCTTCTCCAAACTGCCATTTTTAGATCTCTCCACAGGTGTTCTATGGGATTCAGGTCTGGACTCATTGCTGGCCACCTTAGAAGTCTCCAGTGCTTTCTCTCAAACCATTTTCTAGTGCTTTTTGAAGTGTGTTTTGGGTCATTGTCCTGCTGGAAGACCCATAACCTCTGAGGGAGACCCAGCTTTCTCACACTGGGCCCTACATTATACTGCAAAATTTGTTGGTAGTTTTCAGACTTCATAAGCCATGCACACGGTCAAGCAGTCCAGTGCCAGAGGCAGCAAAGCAACCCCAAAACATCAGAGAACCTCCGCCATGTTTGACTGTAGGGACCGTGTTGTTTTCTTTGAATGCCTCTTTTTTTCTCCTGTAAACTCTATATTGATGCCTTTGCCCAAAAAGCTCTACTTTTGTTTCATCTGACGAGAGAACATTCTTCCAAAATGTTTTAGGCTTTCTCAGGTAAGTTTTGGCAAACTCCAGCCTGGCTTTTTTATATCTCAGGGTAAGAAGTGGGGTCTTCCTGGGTCTCCTACCATACAGTCCCTTTTCATTCAGACGCCGACGGATAGTACGGGTTGACATTGTTGTACCCTCGGACTGCAGGGCAGCTTGAACTTGTTTGGATGTTAGTCAAGGTTCTTTATCCACCATCCGCACAATCTTGCGTTGAAATCTCTTGACAATTTTTCTTTTCCGTCCACATCTAGGGAAGTTAGCCACAGTGCCATGGGCTTTAAACTTCTTGATGACACTGCGCACGGTAGACACAGGAACATTCAGGTCTTTGGAGATGGACTTGTAGCCTTGAGATTGCTCATGCTCCCTCACAACTTGGTTTCTCAAGTCCTCAGACAGTTCTTTGGTCTTCTTTCTTTTCTCCATGCTCAATGTGGTACACACAAGGACACAGGACAGAGGTTGAGTCAACTTTAATCCATGTCAACTGGCTGCAAGTGTGATTTAGTAATTGCCAACACCTGTTAGGTGCCACAGGTAAGTTACAGGTGCTGTTAATTACACAAATTAGAGAAGCATCATATGATTTTTCTAACAGTGCCAATACTTTTGTCCACCCCCTTTTTTATGTTTGGTGTGGAATTATATCCAATTTGGCTTTAAGACAATTCTTTTTGTGTTTTTTCATTGAAGACAAATTAAATGAAGATAATAATACCAAAGAATTTGTGATTGCAATCATTTTCAGGAAGAAACTGAGTATTATCTGACAGAATTGCAGGGGTGTCAATACTTTTGGCCACAACTGTATATATATATACCACTTTGAGTTCTGATATTCAGTTTTCTCCTGAAGAAGCCATATAAAGGGTAGCAATACACATGTGGATTCTTAGTCCCTGACCTATGCTTTGCAGGTTTCTCCACCGTCTTGTTCATTGTTGGACATTTATACAGACATTTATGTATTAACCACTTGGCGACCTATTTTGCTCATTATTCAGTATTGTCTATTTTTGTTTTAGTCCAATGGACCATCAAAATGCACACAATAGCACCGGCTTTGGAGATGGAAATGAGCCCCCTTACATCTTGGGCCCCAGTGCGGTTGCACAGGTTGCACCAATGATGATATGTTTTACCTTATTGCATTTGCACTTTTTTAAACTCCTGATTTCAGAGATCCGCACTGAATCTCTTAGCATACTACCAACACAATTGGTATGGCATCTTTTTCCTATGGTTACACATTTACACATTTATATCATCTGGTAGCACTCTACTTTCTTCACTTTGCCAATTATTAATTTTATTTTTTTCTGGTAGGAAAATACAATAGGAAAGTAAAGGATAGAAAGAAACATACCAAAATAGGTCAGAACAGGACTCTATTAGCAAAACAATGCCATGAACCAGTATTTTAATAGTATTATCATAAAAACTGTCAGGAAAGGGATTGGGTCTTTTTTCTTTTTAACTATTCAGTTTATATTTTTGTATTTATCGTTGTTTGAGTATAAATAAATACAGCATTTACTCCTTTGGCTACATATGTTTTTTCTTAATCGGCATCATCGTCATTCTCCATTTACGCTGTGGGTTTGCTACTCTCTCTCTGATACCTACTTTGTCCCTGAAGAAGCCACGCATAGGGTGGCGATACACAAGCAGATTCTTTCTCGTTGACCTATGCTTTGCAGGTTTCTCCACCATCCTGTTCATTGTTGGACATTTACACAGACATTTTGGTATTAACCACATGGCGACCAATTTTGCTCATTATTCAGTATTGTCTGTTTTTGCATTCGACTAGCCAACTTTGACTCATTATCTTTTTCCTATGTTAGGTATTTAATATTGCTTCATTTGCTGTTGATATTTGGTAGATGTTGCCCATTTATGGTTGTTATTAGTATGGGGGTTCAGCTACATCCCGTCCTTTTCCTGCTCTCCTCTTACCACCTCTTTCTTTTTTCCTGACTGTCTTTTCCTCCTTTCTTTTCCTTTTCATTGTCTACCACATCTTCTCTTTGTACAAAAGTTTAGATATCTGTTGGTGCCCACGGACTGTAAAGTAATTTTCGACTCTATTGACGGGTGTGTTTTTCTGTCCTAAGTAATAATTGTGCTATTATATATTCTCCATGTTGGACTCCTTTGTGCCAATGCCGTTCTTACATATACAAGTGCGGCGAGAACAATTTGATTGCATAGCCGTAATGTGTCCGGAGACTTGTTAAGACATTCTCTTTTCTGTTCACTGTTATAGCTATTTGTGAAAACTTCTAAATAAAGAATTATATATATACTAGCTGTGAGCCCGATGCGATTGCATCGGGATTCTAGAATCTGTGTATAGGGCATTGTTCGGGCTGCTGCAACGACTCCCAACGCCCCCTTGGCGGGCATTGCCAGTGAGTCGCGTGGGCGATGCGCGCCCACGAACAAAGCCACGGAGGTAGCGGTGTGTGCGAGGGAAGTCGCTACGGCAATTATATAATAGATTATCAGTATTGCATCGGGATTCTAGAATCTGTGTATCAGTATGTAATATATAATTTCCCTAACGCACTTCCGTAAGTTTCGGCGCTGTTTCCGCCGTTGTGGGCGTGGGCGCAGCGCCCACGCGACCTGTGAAGCATTGCCGGCGCCACTGATTCGCAAAGCCTCACTCGCAATGGCCGCCAAGCGGCCGTTGCGAGTCCTTGCAGAATAGGCGCGACTCACTAATTTATACATAATCACATACATAATACTGATAAATCCTATATAATCACATATATATATATATAGATGGCGGGCCGATTCGAAAGAATTGGGTAGTCTAGAATCCATATATAGTATATTTACTAATAGTTAGGGGAGTGGGGTGAAATGAATTGTGTGTATACAGGTGGCTCAGTGGTTAGCAGTGAGTGGGGTGGCTCAGTGGTTAGCAGTGAGTGCGGTGGCTCAGTGGTTAGCAGCGAGTGCGGTGGCTCAGTGGTTAGCAGTGAGTGCGGTTGCTCAGTGGTTAGCAGTGAGTGTGGTGAGATTGGTGAGCACAGTGGCGTGGGCAGAGTGCTGAGTGCAGCGCTGTGGGCAGAGTGGTCAGCACACACATACATACATACACACACACACACAGACACTTCGCTATAGTTAGCACCGACCCTGCGTCTTCCCTGCCGGCTGGATCCTGAGCTGACATGTCGGCGCCCGCAGGGTCGGTGGTAAGTATAGCAGAGTGTGTGTGTGTGTATGTGTGCGGACAAAGTGAGTGAAGTGCGGAGAAAGTGAGGTGTGGTGATGTGGCCCCCGGCCGGGTGCATCACACGGGTTATCAATGCAGGTCTGTTTTGACATGGGCCGGTTTTCCTGATTGTGTGTGGTGTGTGAAACCTGTCCGATGTACAGGGGGTTAACAGCTGAAGGGTTTTCATGAGCTGAGTAAAACAGCTGAGTGTGAGTGCTGAAGATCCGATACATTCATGAGCCTAATGAGCGGCTGAACCTGTGGGGATGAGTGCTTTGCTGGGCTAAACCTGAATGGTGCACAGGGGGTTAATCACATCTCAGGTCTGTGTGTGAGTGAAGATGTGCTGATTGACTCACTGGGTTGCAGCTGTGAGTGAGCAGGCTGGATAGGAACCTGCCAGGTGTCTGAGTGAGGAGAGGACGATGGGATTCAGAAGTCCAGACCACTGCCATGTGAGGAGGTGCTGGAAGTGATCCGTCCCCAGTGGGTAAGTGATGGGAGCCTGCCAGCTCCATGCTAGTGCACCTGATGTGTGCATGGCAGCCAGTGTGTGGTGGTGGTGGTGGTGGTGGTGGTTCACTGCTCGCAATGCCCGCTTTGCGGGCATTGCTTCGCGAGTCCGGACAGAGTCCTGGAGAAAGTTCCAAGCTATGCGAACAAAGCCACAGGAAGTAGCGCCGGTCGCGACGGAAGTCGCTACGGCAATTATATAATAGATATATATACAGTGCCTACAAGTAGTCTTCCACCCCCTGCAGATTTAGCTGGTTGACACATGCGGAATTAACTTGTCATTGTGACATTTGGACTGTAGATCAGCCTGGAAGTGGGAAATGCACTGCAGCCAAAAATAATTTTTAATTCTTTTTTTTTTTTAAAGCGTTAAAAGTTAATTCAGAGGGTCATTTATTATTCAACCCCTCAAACCACCAGCATTCTGTTTGGTCCCCCTAAAGTATTAAGAAGTAGTTCAGGCACAAAGAACAATGAGCTTCACATGTGTGGATTAATTATCTCTTTTGCCAGCCTTTTCTGACTATTTAAGACCCTCCCCAAACTTGTGAACAGCACTCATACATGGTCAACATGGGAAAGACAAAGGAGCATTCCAAGGCCATCAGAGACAAGATCGTGGAGGGTCACAAGGCTGGCAAGGGGTACAAAACCCTTTCCAAGGAGTTGGGCCTACCTGTCTCCACTGTTGGGAGCATCATCCGGAAGTGGAAGGCTTATGGAACTACTGTTAGCCTTCCACGGCCTGGACAGCCTTTGAAAGTTTCCTCCCGTGCCGAGGCCAGGCTTGTCCGAAGAGTCAAGGCTAACCCAAGGACAACAAGGAAGGAGCTCCGGGAAGATCTCATGGCAGTGGGGACATTGGTTTCAGTCAATACCATAAGTAACGTACTCCACCGCAATGGTCTCCGTTCCAGACGAGTCCGTAAGGTACCTTTACTTTCAAAGCGTCATGTCAAGTCTCGTCTACAGTTTGCTCATGATCACTTGGAGGACTCTGAGACAGACTGGTTCAAGGTTCATGGTCTGATGAGACCAAGATCGAGATCTTTGGTGCCAACCACACACGTGACGTTTGGAGACTGGATGGCACTCCATACGACCCCAAGAATACCATCCCTACAGTCAAGCATGGTGGTGGCAGCATCATGCTGTGGGGCTGTTTCTCAGCCAAGGAGCCTGGCCATCTGGTCCGCATCCATGGGAAGATGGATAGCACGGCCTACCTGGAGATTTTGGCCAAGAACCTCCGCTCCTCCATCAAGGATCTTAAGATGGGTCGTAATTTCATCTTCCAACAAGACAACGACCCAAAGCACACAGCCAAGAAAACCAAGGCCTGGTTCAAGAGGGAAAAAATCAAGGTGATGGAGTGGCCTAGTCAGTCTCCTGACCTTAACCCAATTGAAAACTTGTGGAAGGAGCTCAAGATTAAAGTCCACATGAGACACCCAAAGAACCTGGATAACTTGGAGAAGATCTGCATGGAGGAGTGGGCCAAGATAACTCCAGAGACCTGTGCCGGCCTGATCAGGTCTTATAAAAGACGATTATTAGCTGTAATTGCAAACAAGGGTTATTCCACAAAATATTAAACCTAGGGGTTGAATATAATAATTGACCCACACTTTTATGTTTAAAATTTATTAAAATTCAACTGAGCAACATAACTTTTTGGTTTGTAAGATTTATGCTTCTGTTAATAAATCCTACGTTTGCAGTTTGAAGGCTCTAACTTATTTGCATCTTATCAAACCACCTAAATCTGCAGGGGGCTGAAGACTACTTGTAGGCACTGTATATATATATATATATATATATATATATATATATATATATATATATATATATATATAAAGAACTAACACACAATATATTTGTCTGTCGGTACGGTTAGATTGCAGATCAGTTGTGAGGACTGTGGAATACAGTGTGGTGCTGCAGTAGCGACCTTGGTAAGTGAGACACAATAGAAGTGGACTGGAAGTTCCACGTCACCTACTGGCAAGTGTTAACCACTGCATAGTTACTTTATGAATACCCTGTATATGTATCTATACAATCCCCCTTTTAGGCTGCTTTCACTTCAGCGTTTTAGCTGATCGCGTTTCACTTGCGGCAAGCCCCATACAATGTCTATGGGGCTTGCGGCAGGTGCGGCAAGTGCGGTATCGGCAGGTGCGGCCGTGAAAAAAGCTGCGGCATACCGCATTTTTTTCTCGGCCGCACCTGCCGCAAGTGTCGAATCCGCACTTGCCGCACACTTACCGCAAGCCCCATAGACATTGTATGGGGCTTGCCGCAAGTGTGCTGCGATTGCGGCCGTTATGCGGTGAACGCGGCAGTTGCACTTTTTTCACCGCAACTGCCGCGATCAGCGAAAAACGCTGATGTGAAAGGGGCCTTATACTCACTTTACTGTACCTCTCTGCTGGTAGTATTTTCTCTGGCTCTCATGTGGTTTCTCACATAGCCATTATTGCCTTTATTTTATTTGTTGCATTCATTTTAGGTATTTCACTATATCCATTCAGCCAATTTGACAGATGGCTATTTGTATTTATTCCTTCATCTTTATTGTACATTGTGAGCTCATTTGACACTTGTCAGAGATGTAGAATTGTTACCCTATTGTAGGTTGGTTTGTTCTAATAAGCGATTGGCTTTTTTAAAAGTTTTTCGCCTTTGACTGATTTGCTGTTATTATTTTGTAATAAAGTTATATCTTTTAGGTGATCACTGTTTTTTGCATATTTCTTATTTCTCACGCTCCTCCATAAAATACTTCTCTAGCTCATGGCTTAGCAGGCCAAGGACCCCACACATACTTCAAGAAGCACAAGGAAATGGATGGAAACAAAGCACTGGAGAGTTCTGAAGTGGCAGAAATGAGTCTGGATCGAGATGTCATTGATCACCTGGGGAGAGATCTAAAAATTGCTTTTGGGAGAAGGCGCCTTCAATATGAGAGACCTGGAGCAGTTTACAAAAGAAGAGTGGACAAAATTCCATTACAGAGGTGTAAGAAGCTTGATGATGATTAGGAAGCATTTGATTGATTACCGTATATACTCGCGTATAAGCCGAGTTTTTCAGCCCAAAAATTGGGCTGAAAAGTACCCCCCTCGGCTTATACGCGAGTCAGTGCTGTATACCGATGTATACATCGGTACATACCGATGTATACATCGGTATACAGCAGCCCCCGCATCCCCAGTAATGCAGGGCCCCCCCAGGGTCTCTCCGGTCACCTGTAAAGCAAGCTATACTTATCAGTGTCCCGCTCGCACCCGCCGCTGCCGACATCCACGATCCTCCATCTTCATGCGACTCCTCTTCCTGTTTCTGTGCGCGTCGCCGGCAATGACGTCATTCCCGGCGACGCGCACAGGAAACAGGAAGAGGAGTCGCATGAAGATGGAGGATCGTGGATGTCGGCAGCGGCGGGTGCGAGCGGGACACTGATAAGTATAGCTTGCTTTACAGGTGACCGGAGAGACGCTGGGGGGGGCCTGCATTACTGGGGCTGCCTGTATACTACCGCTGGGGCTGCTATATACCTCTGGGGCACTGTATACTACCACTGGGCTGCTATATACCTCTGGGGCCCTGTATACTACCACTGGGGCTGCTATATACCTCTGGGGCACTGTATACTACCACTGGGGCTGCTATATACCTCGTGGGCCCTGTATACTACCACTGGGGCTGCTATATACCTCTGGGGCACTGTATACTACCACTGGGGCTGCTATATACCTCTGGGGCCCTGTATACTACCACTGGGGCTGCTATATACCTCTGGGGCACTGTATACTACCACTGGGGCTGCTATATACCTCTGGGGCCCTGTATACTACCACTGGGGCTGCTATATACCTCTGGGGCACTGTATACTACCACTGGGGCTGCTATATACCTCTGGGGCCCTGTATACTACCACTGGGGCTGCTATATACCTCTGGGGCACTGTATACTACCACTGGGGCTGCTATATACCTCTGGGGCACTGTATACTACCACTGGGGCTGCTATATACCTCTGGGGCCCTGTATACTACCACTGGGGCTGCTATATACCTCTGGGGCACTGTATACTACCACTGGGGCTGCTATATACCTCTGGGGCCCTGTATACTACCACTGGGGCTGTATATACTACCACTGGGGCTGTATATACTACTGGGGCTGCATGTATACTACCACTGGGGCTGCTGTATCTACCTCTGGGACTGGTGTATACCACACTGCTGGGGGCTGTATACTTGTGCTAGGGTCCACCCTCGGCTTATACACGAGTCAATAGATTTTCCCAGGTTTTGGGGGCAAAAGTAGGGGGGTCGGCTTATACACGGGTCGGCTTATACACGAGTATATACGGTATTTATTCATAAGAGTGTGCAACCAAATATTAAGTTGAGGATGCTAACAATGTTGTTCCGCTCATTTATGCATTTTTGATTAATTTGTGGGAAATAAACATGTGTATGACAAAACATGTTATTCCAATTATATTCTGAGAGAAATATTTCATTTTCTGGAACAATATCAAGGGTGCCATGACTTTTGGTCATGACTGTATGTATTGCCCTGCTATGTGATGTATAAACAGCTCTCTCAGTGTATCCCATGTAATGAATATAAAGCAGTCTCAATGTCTCCTTTGTAATGTATATACAATAGTTTCTGTGCATCCTATGTCATGTATATAGCAGTCTTAGTGTATCCTATGGAATTTATGTACCAACCTCAGTGTATCCTATGGAATTTCTACACCAGCCCCAGTGTATCCTATGGAATTTATACACCAGCCTCAGTGTATCCTATGTGATGTATACACCAACCCAATCTAACACTTTATATGACATTTTCTGTTAGTTATTTCAGTCTTTTACCTGATGGAGGATTTTAAAACACTTTCCAAATCAGCCACTGTATTATTAGGATTATTATGTGAGGATGTTTTTAGTTATCTGCGGTGGTGGAAATCACTAAAATTATTTCTTAGGTCATTAGCTTTGTTTTTTTTAATTTTGTATATTTCATGTGTGGCCCACGAGAACTCTTTTTCTTCTGATGTAGGACAGAGGTACACCCCTGTGTTAATACATACCACTGTGTGCTTTTAAGAGTTTTAATGATTGTGCCTTTCCTATCAACTTTTTGGGATTATATTACTAAAGGATTGTTTGACATATTAAGAGGTGCAGTTGGTAATTTTGTGCATCTACCATTTTTTTTTTCCCTATTTCGCTATAATGTAGTTTATTGTACATCTGTCATTAGCACTTTTCTCTTTTGTGCAGTGTTCACCTTACTGTTTTGTACATGATTTAATAGTATGTGATTAGAAGAAACAACTACAATGGCTAGAAAAATGTGAAAAGACATTTGTAATACTTAGTATAAAGTCACTTCAGAAAAACAAAGGTAACAGCAGTGCTGAATCATCCTGGCTATATTTACAGCAGCGCAGCGGCTGGGAACTGAAAGATTCTTGTAGATCTAAAAATGTATTACCAAAAAGTGACTATTTCATTCTCATTTGTATGCAATCTTTATGATTTTATTCATCATTAGTTATTAAAATTTTACAAGACCAGATACAGCGTCCTATATTGAAGAATTAAAAATTGGAAACTAAATGGTGGCTTAGTATGCAATCTGACTTTTTTTTTTGCATACCCTCAAGCTTGAATAGGTAAGTCTCACCCGACACAAGGAATACACTAGTGCATGCTGCAATATTTCTCACGTGCAGGATTGGTCCACGTGCTATCCATTTTTTTGAGGACAGCTCTCAGAATGAAAGTACGGTTGTGTAGACGTGGCCTTATTTTCATATAAAGAATGAGGCAGAAATACTGTATGTGCAGCCTGTGTTACTGTGCAGGCGCCCAGCAGATAAAGGCAGTCTAAAAGCAGTATTTCTGTAAATTTCATTAATTTTTTTCTTAATTGCATGTATTTAGAAAAAAATAATAATTTTTGCAATTCGGTTACATTAAAAATAAAGTCTACAACGTTTAGCTTTTGCAGGCTTATTGTTGTCCTGCACATTCAACTTTGATGTGGTCTGTGGTCATAAGTCAGCTGTGAGGCTAAAAAAAGACAGGTAAGGGCCGCTTCACACTGCAGCGTGATCCGGTCCGGAGCTGTCGGGGATGACCTTGACAGCCGCGGACCGGATCAGCACACAGGACTCGGGGGCTATTATGCCCTCCGGTCCGGTGTGCAGCGCACGCAGCTGCAGCTGCTGATTGGTCAGGACCGTGGCGCCCGAGGTCCTGACTTATCAGCAGCGGGAACTGCGTGCTCTGCATACAGAACTGGAGGGCATAATAGCCCCCGAGTCCTGTGTGCTGATCCGGTCCGCGGCTGTCAGGGTCATCCCGGACAGACCCGGACCGGAGCACGCCGCTGTGTGAAGCGGCCCTTAGGGTACCGTTACACGCGGCTACATTTCTAGGGTGGCTACAGGTAACTTACTGGTTGCAGTGAAATCATGGAGAGATTATTCCATTTGTACACAGCAACAAGATAGAACATTGTCTCCATGATTTCACTGCAACCAGTAAGTTACCTGTAGCCACCCTAGAAATGTAGCCGCGTGTAAAGGTCCCCTTAGACTTACAAACTCTCCCATTGGATTGTCATGAGAAACTTACCTACATATTTTCAATTAACTTATTTTGCAGCCAGAAAGAGAAAGTGCAACTAAAAGGTTATAGAAGTTAAACGTTGCCAAATTTTTTAATAACAATTACAATAATGACTTTTAGCAAAAATTCATGCATCTAAAAAATTTGTTCACTACTAGGACAACCCCTTCTGAATTGGCTTGTTTGCCACAGATAAAATAATAAACCCTACTTGAAAGGTCATTACCATGATTTACCCATACCCCACCTAGAATCTAAAATTAATACCTACCTGGGGGGGAGTGGGATTCCTACCCTGTCGCCCTCAGTTACAGACGCCCTGAACAGGGAATTCTCTACTTTAGAATTGGAAGACTGCATAACATCTTTAACTTCTGGAAAGTGCCCTGGTCCGGATGGCTTCTCGGTCAGTTTCTATAAGCTTTTCCAAAAGATGTTGTGCCCCAGCTTATTAGGTATGTGTAACGCGGGGTCGGGGGGGGGGTTCCTTTCCTCCCCAGGCATTGATGGCCCATATTGTAGTCTTGCCCATACCGGGCAAGGATGCCTCGCTATATGGAAGTTACCGTCCCATCTCTCTTATCAATATTGACATAAAAATATATTCCAAATTAATAGCCAACAGATTAAAAATCTACCTTCCTGATGCAGTGCATCCTGATCAAGTTGGTTTTGTCCCGGGGCGAGAGGCTAAAGACAACACCATCCGAACATTAGCCCTTGTGGACGGGGCGAGGAGGCGCGGAACACCCATGTGCATCCTGTCCCATGATGCTGAAAAAGCTTTCGACAGGGTGCACTGGGTGTTTATGCAAGAAGCTCTAAAACATCTGGGATTGTCAGCCTCGACAATACATAGCATCTTAGCTCTATGTGCGGGCCCAACTGCTCGAATCCGGATCAACGGCTCCCTGTCCGAACCGTTCGCCATTAGCAACGGAACACGCCAGGGATGTCCGTTGTCCCCCTTTCTATATATCTTATGCATGGAACCTCTGGCCGCTTCGCTCCGGGCATCCCGTCTATCCGGGGCTTGGGAGGGGGAGTGAAAGAGCATAAATTAGCTCTATTTGCTGATGATCTCCTCCTATATGTCACCAATCCATTGATTAGCATCCCAAATATACTCTCTGAATTAAAGAAATATGGAGCCCTTAGTAACCTAAAGATCAATTTATCCAAGTCAGTGCTGCTGGATGTCTCTCTCCCTAGGGTGGTATCCCGATTGCTAAGGGAAGACTACTCCTTTAAATGGTCTGAAGATTCCATATCTTATCTGGGCATCCAACTGCCCCGCAAGACAATAGATCTGTATAAAACCAATTTTCTTCCTTTGTTGAACCGAGTGGAGAGGGATTTGGCCAAATGGGCGAAGCTAAATATTTCTTAGCTGGGCAGGGTGCATGCAGTAGGTATGAACCTCCTCCCAAGAATATTATACTACTTCCAAACAATTCCCATTATGCTCCCAGCCTCATTCTTTTCTAGACTTAAATCTCAATTGCTAAAATTCATCTGGTCCCATAACCACCCTAGAATTTCACACCGCACCTTATGCAATCCTGTAGACAGGGGGGATTGGGTTTGCCAGACTTCCGAACATACCACTCAGCCAGCCTGGGGAGTTGTATTATATCCATGTTTAGCTCCAAAAACAGGAAAAGATGGGTGGAAGCAGAGTCACTATACACGGTAGACCCACCTCTGTCTGCCTTATGGGGAGGTAGGACGGAAGGTACTTGGGACGTGCCGTTTATATCTTCCCAACTACAATCCTTTTTACGTCATCGGAATCCCCACCTAAAAATCACCTCAGTTCCGGGCCCCTTGACCCCCATCTACGGGAACCCTCGATTTCCAGTGGAGCCGGGCAGAGAATCTTATTTGGGTATCCCGAAGAATTTCCACCCCACCATATCAGACTATACAACCCCTACTGGCATAAAAGCTCTTCCTGACTTGTTTCGGGAGGTAGATATCCCGCCTGACTCTTGGCTGTTGCACGCCAGACTAGCAAGCTATGTCAAATCCCTCAATCAGACCCAGGTATCTCGTCCATTAACAGTCTTTGAACAAAGATGCAAGAAAGGTGAACCCTTAGAGCACGCAATCTCTGTCTTATATAAATGGTTCTCCGTCCCCCCGGAGACCACCCGGGGACCCCCTCTTTTGTTCGCAGGTGGGAACAGGATTTAGATAAGACATTTAGCCTAGAAGAGTGGGAGCATATATATCTATTCTCCAGCAGGGCATCTCACTCAGCGGATGCGCAAGATCGGAACTATAGGGTGGTGGCAAGGTGGTACAGGTGCCCGGTGGACCTCAGTAGAATTTACCCATCAGCTTCAACCTTATGTTGGAGAGAATGTGGAGCAGAAGGAACCTATTTACATATCTGGTGGAGTTGTCCACTTATAGCGGCCTTTTGGAAAAGGGTAGAGGACTTATATCGGAGAGTAGAGCCGGAGGGGGAACCGTTTACCCCTGAAGTAGCCTTACTAAACTGCTCGCATATGTCCTTATCTAAATTTAAAAGAAGTATGTTGAGACATTGTCTTACAGCGGCAAGACACTTGATCACGAGACATTGGAAGAGCCCCATCATCCCGACACGTCAAGAATTGATTGCAGAACTAAACCGGATCTGCAGGTTAGAGGAATTGATGACCTTTTCGGTACTGGACTCAGATTCAATGGAAAGACACTGTAATACTTGGGCCTCATGGATAATGTTTAGGGAAACCGCAGGCTTGCGGTCATGGTTATCTGAATCCTCCTGAGTTTATGCGAACCGGACCTTTTAGTAATATCCTAACGCAGAATATTATTTGTAATGGTATAAGGGACCTACACGACCATTTCCCCTTCTATCCCCTCCCTTTTTCCCTTTTTCCAACCCCTCTTTCTTTCTCTTTTCAATTTGCTAAAGCTTATAAAAGTAGCCTTTATTTTACTTTAATTTTTTACTACCATGTATGTTACTAGTTTTTGATAGCAAATCTAGATACTGGACAGATACCCATACAAGCTGCAGTTTATTATTCAATGGGGAGTCAGGGAACAATCTTGTTCATAAGCTTATACAGAAATGTTATTGTGAATATTGCTTCCTTACCCAGATTTTCTTTAATTTCCATATATTCTTATGTTTTTTCTGTAAACGATTCACCAGCTATGTCATGGGATCTACAGGTGTGAATGTCATAAGGTATTTTTTTGTATCTAATGTCATATGCCATATCATTGTGCCAAAGTTATATGTTTCTGTTTGAAAATAAAAATTCTGATTTACCAAAAAAATAATAAACCCTGTACGTAAATCACATGCTGCACCATTCACTATCATTAACCGCACTTCGGGGTTCATGTGGTATTAGAACGTCATGCGAGTCCGGAGTCCAATCATCACCGGCTTCCTTCTCCACGCCTAGGGACATTGGTGGTATCAACAGAAAGCGCAGCGCTCCTTTCCTATTGATAGCTCCTATCTCTAAAGGCACAGTGAGAGAGAAGCTGCCGGTGATTGGACGCATGGCTCGCCATAATACCACATGAGCCCCGACCCACGGTTACCAACAACGTTGGAGCGGCGGCAGCACGCAAGGTGAGTACAATATTTTAACTGGGGCAAACTAGTCGATTCAGAAGGGGTTGTCCTAGTAGTGGACAATCTCTTTAGGGAAAGATATAATCCTCCCAAAGATGGGATGAGTTAATTATTTAATGGTTTCAACTTTGATTAATTTTTTGGGAAACCTGAGGGACACACTGTAGAACACACACTGGAGAAACACTGTACTAAATTGATAGCATACAGCTATGTACTTTTCTTACAAAGGAGCTCAATATGCATCTCTTGGGCCCCGATAAGAACGTTATGGTAGCAAATTCATAGTGATGGAATTTGTGAATCTTAAAAGTGAAAAGTCTTCAATTTGGGTTACTTCTTAACATTCTAGAGTATGTTTGGGATTTGCAAATTTCATTAAGGAAAGAATTGGCATATAAGTCTGAGGAACGTAACACAGGTCAAAAAAGCTAGAATGCTGTCCTCCTCCACTACTAATCACTATCCTGTTTGTCAGACGTGGAAAGAGTTATAAGGTGTACGTTACCATCAGTGTTTTCAAAAACTGTACTATGCTTCACAAATGCCACATCTCCTTTCTCCACCAGACACCTGCAGCAATAGACATAAAAAACAATATCACAATAATATTCAGCATTTGTACAAGAATTTAAGAAGATTACACAATCATATTTTTATACATATGTTGAAGATTGGCTTACTGATCAGGCAGAGGGCTTGCAATCTGCCTGATCATAACATAATGACTGTAATGCAATGCTAACCCAAAAGACTGCCATGTTCATAAATTGTGCAGATTGGTAAAGGGAGAATATATCTACAGATTTTAATTCAGGTTTATAGTCAGGTCCATGCATAACGGAGTGATAATGGCTGCTGTTTTCTGAAATTTGACTGATTATAAAGAAAGTACTAAAAGACTTCATTAAGAAAATAATAAAGTGATTATATTTTCCAGATTAATTTTGGGTCCAATAGGTGTCTAAACTAAATTGTATCTTATTAATTTGTAATGTGTTTTAAGTATACTGTTATGTATGCCTATGGGGTCCTAGTTTCCAGAAAAGCTTTAGAATATGATATCTCAACACTATGAAACTGTCAAAGCAATTAATTCAGCAAAGCTGATGTCATTTATTATTTTAACTCCAGGAGAAAAATACTGTATTTTTGTTCAGGAAATATAGATAATACATTAGCTATATAGAAAGGCCTGACTGACAGAGACAGACAGAAAGATCAATATCCAGGCAGACGTACATGGGCAAATAATTCACCATTTTTTTGCAAGCAGAATTTGGAGTGCTGCCCACATTTTACTGGATGGCTAGATGGGTAGATAGATATATAGATACATACAGGTGATAGACACTTATATAGATGAATGGATGGATGGATAGATAGATATACACAGAGATAGTAATGTAGGGTATCTGATTGAGACCTCAATATTACTAACCTCTGGGATTAATGTCAGCTAACATTACAGCTAGCCTCAACTCCAAATACCCATTAGCCTGTCTGTCAACAAACCAAGGCAGTGGGAGAGCTGAGGTGGAGGCGCCATTCCTGGGGCAGCTGTGGCATACTCATTTTTTTTAAAGATTTTAAAATCTGTTACGATTTTAATGATTACTCAAGTTTTCAGCTGTTAAAGGGGATGGATGAATATGTACATAGAAAGAATAGACGATAGATGGATAGACAGACAGATAGATAGATAGATAGATAGATAGATAGATAGATTTATAGATAGATAGATAGATAGATAGATACTAGTAGATAGATAGATAGATAGATAGATAGATAGATAGATAGATAGATAGATAGATAGATAGATAGATAGATAGATAGATAGATAGAAAAAATTAAGAGCAGCACAGGAAACAAGGAAATAAGTGCAGATCCCTCCAAGCAATCCTCATTTGCCCTACCACATATAAACAAACAATGGAAAGAAGAACTCCTTTATAGAGGAATAAATTCAGCCTGTATTGGGCCATATGATGTGGGATGGCAACGTTTCGGTCTGGATAGATATTTTTCTAGAAATTATTCTTGTAGATAGGTAGGTTTTTTTTACCTAAAAGCCCCTGAATACCCATTATATTGTTCTTTGGTGTTGTTTTCACATTTGTTGCTTCCTTGTCCATTACCATTGCAGAGTTGGCACAGTTTGGATGGAAACTGTTTTCCGTTTGCCCCAGGCACGCAACTTTCAGAAAAAAAATCACCAACAGCTTTATTAAAAAGGGAAGAAGAAGGAGGTTATTATAATCTAGTTACCAGTATGTTTTGTATATTAATTGTGATATTTAAGAAATATAGAAAGAACTGATAGGACTGACCTCAAGCGTCCTCACATTGATCAAATTAATCATATGTACAAGGCGCTATGTGCTGCACATAGATAATACTATTTTGTCAGTAAATTTTGCCATTTTGAGTGTAATCAACTAAAATTTGTATATCCAGTATATTAGCACTGATAGACATAATGTGCCATCTATTTAAAGGACAATAAGGATTAGTCATTTTCATATTGTTTGGCCCATCTGTTATTGTTCCCATAGGGTAGAATGGCACAGCGAGTACAGTATGTAGCAGACCCCGATACCTCACCAAGATCTCCACAGCATGAAAGGCATTTTATAAAACATTCTCTGCCAGAGACACAGACAGTATGATGCTGTGTATATACATAATGACACATTGCGGATCCTTGTGCACCCACCTTTGGCAATATTACAGCCTTCTGGTCTGATTAGACCCTTTCTCGTCAGCAGACCTATTGGGATATTCCATCCAGCTGATCGCATATATCCGGTGTGACAGGACTTTCTGCCCTTTAGTTCATGAAAAGTAAAGGAATCCTGTGAGGATTTCTTAACCACAGCCACTGCATAGTAGTTGTCAGATGATTCATTCTCTAAATGGATAAAGGTGATAGAATGCACAATCAGGTTGGATAAAAAAGCCAAATATTTGTTATATTATTCCTCCATTTAAGGCCTTTTCACAAATAACAATAATCGCTTTGGTTATAACAGTGGAAAGATTTAGTGCGAACAAGTGCTACAAGCAATGGAAATGTGGAGCTTATAAATAAGAGAGTTTTCTTATTATATTTTATGTGTTATAGGAATAGTATATCTCACGAATAAAACTTCAAATCATAAGGTATGTCACTTCATATCGCACACACTGATAGAACTATATATTGTTAGCAGAACAAGATTGATGAACAGGCAAAGATGAGCCCCCTAGACTGACAGCAGTTCCCAAACTCCAGTCCTCACGGCCCCCAACAGGTCAGAGTTTTTAGGATTTCCTTAGTATTGCACAGGTAATTCCCTGATCATGATATTATCTCCTGTGCAATACTAAGGAAATCCTGAAAACAGGATCTGTTGAGGGCCATGAGGACTGGAGTTTGGTAACTGCTGTGAGACTATTAACAATGTTATATGCAGACAATATAATACTACCAGATAGCAGATAGCACCTACATAACAAGCAGTAGTAAACTATACTCCAGTCATGTTACCACATATTGTAGAGATTAAAGTTGAAGGAACTAAATATCACCAAAGAGCAGTACACCCAATACTGGGTGGTTTTAATTAGCTTCCAGGGTTTAATACATCCTGGTAGTGGGGGTTCCTGGGGATTTATCAAGTCTGCCAACCTAAAACTAGAACTCATCTTACGTGGCAGTCTACTATTGAACATAAAAATGCTGAATGGTAAAAACTGAGCAGACACCATACTTCACACGGAACAAAATTCAGAAGTCCAATGTCTTCCTCTCGTGACATAAATGGAAGTACAGCTAAGTATTAAATTGGAGAGGACACTCAGATCCCCAGGACATTACTGTACAGCCCTGCTCAGACTTATACTCAACAATCAACGCTGTTTTAAATGTTAAACCTTGGCCAAGTCGTTGTTTTAGATTGTTTATCAACCTTTCATGTTGTACAGCGGACCATGAATCTAGATTTATGTCTTGTTTTCACAAGGTATACAATTGCCCATACTGGAGATTGCCACTAGATACTACACAGTTTTGCTTTGGAACCTTCCCATCTATGAAATGAAAACACTGTATAAGTAATACTGCAGCCTTACCATGAAAAATATAATAAAAACACTTCATAAAGTGCACAGATAATTATAATAAAGGTGCCACTGCTGCCTCTTCAGCACCTATTTTTCCTTATTATCTCATACCTGTAAAAACTTGGCTTAGTCCTCTAGGTGTTGTCAGTGGGGCGAGGATAATAAGTGGTTGGAACATGTCCCCTTATTCGTCAGAAATAACCAATTATTTCTGACGAATAAGGGGACGTGTTCCCCGAAACGCGTCCAGGGTCTCCTTGACTATGTGATTTTATCTCAAGAATATAGGATTTATCGTTTGTGGCATCGGATTCCCTTCTCCTTTTTCTGCAATGTTTTTAGAATTGACCAATCCAACTAAAATTGACTTGTGCGACCAATTTACTAAAATGTATGGGCACGTTAAAGATAATCTGATACCTTACCTGCTATATCTGTTTTTTCTAACTACTTGATCAAGTGCAGAAAAGCAACAGAGTCACAATGGTAAATAATAATTACTAATATATTCACAGGCTATTAAAAAGAGTTATGGAGTATTTGATACTCTGCTGATTTGTCAAGTTTTCCCATCTACAAAGGATGGATGGGTCTGTCATTTTTATTGTAGGTACACTTCAACTGGGAGAGACAGAATAAAAAAAATCCAGAAAATAACATTGTATGATTTTTAAATAATTAAATTGTATTTTATTGCATGAAAAAAGTATTTGATTACCTAAAGTGGGTACGAAAAGTATTCAGACCCCTTTACATTTTTCACTCTTTGTTTCATTGCAGCCATTTGGTAAATTCAAAAAAGTTCATTTTTTTCTCATTAATGTACACATCTTGACTGAAAAAAATAAAAATGTAGAAATGTTTGCAAATATATTAAAAAAGGAAAACTGAAATATCACATGGTCATAAGTATTCAGACCCTTTGCTCAGTATTGAGTAGAAGCACCTTTTGAGCCAGTAGCCTTCTTCTTGGGAATGATGCAACATGTTTTTCACACCTGGATTTGGGGATCCTCTGCCATTCTTCCTTGCAGATCCTCTCCAGTTCCGTTAGGTTGGGTTCGATGGTGAATGTTGGTGGACAGCCATTTTCAGGTCTCTCCAGATACGCTCAATTGGGTTTAGGTCAGGGCTCTGGCTGGGCGAGTCAAGAATGGTCACAGAGTTGTTCTGAAGCCACTTCTTAGTTATTTTAGCTGTGTGCTTAGGGTCATTGTCTTGTTGGAAGGTGAACCTTTGGCTAAGTCTGAGGTCCAGAGAACTCTGGAAGAGGTTTTCATCCAGGATATCTCTGTACTTGGTTGCATTCATGTTTCCTTAACTGCAACAAGTCACCCTGTCCTTGCAGCTGAAAAACACTCCCATAGCATGATGCTGCCACCACCATGTTTTACTGTTGGGATTGTATTGGGCAGGTGATAAGCAGTGCCTGCTTTTTTCCACACCTACCGCTTACAATTATCACCAAAAAGTTCTATCTTCATCTTATCAGACCAGAGAATTTTATTTCTCATAGTCTGGGAGTCCTTCATGTTGTTTTTCTATGCGGGCTTTTATTTGTCTTGCACTGAGGAGAGGCTTCCTTCGGGCCACCCTGCTATAAAGGCCCAACTGGTGGAGGGCTGCAGTCATAGTTGACTTTGTGGAACTTTCTCCCATCTCCCTATTGCATCTCAGGAGCTTAGCCACAGTGATCATAGGGGTCTTCTTTACCTCTCTAACCAAGGCTATTCTCCAATGATTGCTCAATTTGGCTGGATGGCCAGGTCTAGGAAGACATATGGTGGTCCCAAACATCTTCCATTTAAGGATTATGCAGACCACTGTGTCCCCCTACTCACACCAGCACATGTCTAGGTCCATTTGAACTTCAGCAATGACCATCTGGATGATCTAGAGGAAGCAGGGGAGAAGGGCATGTAGTCAGATGAGACCAAAATAGAACTTTTTGGTATCAATTCCACTCAGCGTGTTTGGAGGAAGAAGAATGGCACAACCGCAAGAACACCATCCCAACCCTGAAGCATGGGGGTGGAAACATCATATTTGGGAGTCGTTTTCTGCAAAGGAACAGGTTGATTGCACCATATTGAAGGGAGGATGGATGGGGTCATGTATCGCAAGATTTTGGCCAACTACCTCCTTCACTCAGTAAGACTATTGAAGATGGATCATGGCTCGGTCTTCGTGCATGACAATGATCCAAAACACATAGCCAGGGCAACTAAGGAGTGGCTCCATAAGTAGCATTTCAAGGTACTGGAGTGGCCAAGCCAGTCTCCAGACCTGAACCCAATAGAGAATCTTTGGAGTCAGCTGAAACTCAATGTTGCCCAGCAACAGCTTCAAAACCTGAAAGATCAGGATCTATATGGAGGAGTGGGCCAAAATCCCTGCTGCAGTCTGTGCAAACTTTGTCAAGAACTACACGAAACATCTGACCTCTGTACCAAATATTAAGTTCTGTTTTTCTATTTTTTCTACATAATTGCTTGGACCATCAGTGTAATAAGCCCCTGTACTTTGTGTAACCCCTATCCCGTTCTAGATTGTAAGCTCTTTTGAGCAGGATCACCTTTATTTTTTGTTTTATTTATTGTATTGTATTTTTTACATTGATTCTATGCTTATTGTATCCAATTATTGTGCTGTATTCTTTCTCTACTGAAATTATTTACTGTATTGTATTGTATATTTTTAGTTTATCAACCACTGTATTTTAAAGTGCTGCGGAATATGTTGGTGCTATATAAATAAAGATTTCTATTTATTAATTATTATTATTATTATTATTATTATTATTATTATTAATTCATGCAACAAAATGCTAAATAATTATGTAAAAATCATACAATGTGATTTTTTTTAGATTCTGTTTTTCACAGTTGAAGTTTACCTACAATAAAAATTACAGACCTCTCCATTATTTATAGGTGGCAAAACTTTCAAAATGGGCAGTGTATCAAATATTTGTTTTCCCCACTGTACCAACCAAAATGGCTGCAATCCATTATTAATCACTATATGGCATACAAAATAGCAATCAGTTATGTATATGTTAGAACACATAAGATGTCAGATATTAGCAGAGTAAATGTATTCTAGTGGGTGAAGTTAGTGAAGTACCATTTCCAATTAGTATGACAAACTATATGATATATGAACCAGCAGTCGGCAATATGTCACTACAAAGTGAAAATGCAAGAGTTATCAATCAGCAACATATTAATAAAGTGTATATAGTGCATCACAATATATTGGCCATATTAGCCTGCAAACATCAGGGATAATCTTAGACATTATATGCCTATTGTTCTTGCCTGCCATTGACCCCAACATTTGTTTCGCTTCTATGACTTTCTCAGAAGGCTTCATTTTGTAAACACTTGTATCCCCAATTAAGCATCAATTCATGGCCTTCATTTCTTAGATCACTTATTTCCTCTATTACACTGGGGAACACAATTTTTTAGGAGTTAGGTCAGACAACTGTTCTTAATTAATTTTTGGATGCTGAATCCAGAAATGATCTCAGTTTTTCTCTATCACGTCAAGTTTTTGAACTATAGGATTTTTGTCTTCTCAAACATATGTAAACTACTGTACCTAAAAAGTGTTGTTTTTTTTTAAAATATTGTATATACTCGCGTATAAGCCGAGTTTTTCAGCCCAAAAATTGGGCTGAAAAGTCCCCCCCTCGGCTTATACGCGAGTCATACGGCAGGCCGCCCGCCCGCCACCCCCATCAGTATACAGGCGCCCCCCATCAGTATCCAGGGCCCCCCCCCCTTGCTCCGCAAACCTGTAAAGTAAGGTCATTATACTTATCCCTGTGGCCGTCCCCGCCACTGCCATCGCGCTCCTCCGGCTTCATCCGGCTTCTTCCGGCTTCCTCCTCTGGTGGGCGCAGGCAATGACGTCATTGTCTGTGCGCCAGAGGAGGAAGCCGGAAGAAGCCGGATGAAGCTGGAGGAGCGCGATGCAGAGCAGCGGCGGCGGCGACAGGACAGTGATAAGTATAATGATCTTACTTTACAGGTTTGCGGAGCAAGGGGGAAGCCCTGGATACTGATGGGGGGGCACCTGTATACTGATGGGGGTGGCGGGCGGGCTGCTGCTGTATACCTCTGGGGCTGCTGCTATATATACCTCTGGGGCTGCTGCTATATATACCTCTGGGGCTGCTGCTGTATATACCTCTGAGGCTGCTGCTGTATATACCTCTGGGGCTGCTGCTGTATATACCACTGGGGCTGCTGCTGTATATACCACTGGGGCTGCTGCTGTAACACTGCTGGGGCCTGTATGTACCACTGGGGAGGCTGCTGTATACCACCTTCTGGGGGCTGTATACCTGTGCTGGGGTCCACCCTCGGTTATACACGAGTCAATAGGTTTTCCCATGTTTTGGGGGCAAAAGTAGGGGGGGTCGGCTTATACACGGGTCGGCTTATACACGAGTATATACGGTAGTACAAATATGAACAAAAAATGAAATATATAAGAAATAGGCATGACAAATATGTTTTTTAACACTGTCATGTTTTTTATGAGCTCTATTTGAGTCGAATTGTAATCAGATAACAAGTCTTATTACAGATATCAGTGCAATTGTGCTTCTCTGGCAGGTAAGTTGTGGAGGAAAAACTTGACGTGCTAGAAAAAAACTGACTACATTTTTGGAATCAGCATGACAATTTTAGTATAAATCAGCTCAAAAACCTAACTCAACAGAATTTTTTTTTCAAATTGTTCCCCAGTGTTCCCCTCCAACAAATTTAAGAGTAAATTGACAACTGGTTGTTACTATTCTCTTTTGTCAAAAGGGAATGCCCTACTTCGTCAACTACAGATAGCACTGAATGTGTAGTATCAGAGTAAGTATGGATTCCTCCTCCCATTCAGGTAACATTGAATGATAAATGTATTCATGTATTGTGAGGAGGTGTAACAGAGAAATAACATAACAGAGATCTTGAAATGTTATACAATGGATGAGAAAAGTATTTATTAACCCCTTCATGATCTTAGACATACCTATAGGTCTTAGGAGGGTGGTACTTATCAACCTCGGACATATAGGTACATTATGGCTAAAACTCGGCACCATAGCTGCAGCGGCAGCGATCGCGTGAAGGTGTCTACTGATTCTGTCAGCAGGGCACCGGAGTTCATCGTCACCCCAACTACTGTTTCATTCTGAACAGCTACTCACAGCAATTGTAATGTTTAAAGCAATTAAATCACTTGAAACATGGTGATCCAGCTATGATTGGTGCTACAACAGCGTCACCTCCTTGAGGCCTGACTGGAACGATTGTGCTTGTGACATAATCACTCCAATCAGCGTGCAGAGGGGCTTGTGACCTGATGTGACTGCTCCTCTCAGCCTTATCCTGTTGAGGAGAGCAGTCCCTGTGCCCAGGCGCCATCGTTATCTCGCTGGTATTTGTGGTATTACAAGCAATTTCTATTTGTGACACCACTCCCAGTGCTCCCTGTGCTGATGCTGTCCTAATGGGCTGCTGCTGTCCTGCATCCTTTCTCTGCTTTGCCCTGGTGTAAATGAATACAGTTTTTTTTTTATCTAGCCATGCTCTTTTCCCTCACCCTCACTCCTCCCCCATCTGTTGCCGAGCGTTGATCAGGTGCGTGATCGCTGATGCCAACCTGACGTACTCTACACAACTCACATACACCCATCGTAGTGTACAAAATTCACATACCAGAACCCTGCTCAAAAACGTCACTCCTTCCCTTCTGAGCCCTGCCATGCACCCATACATTATTTAGCCACATTTGTTGCCCTTGTGAAAAATGACTTTTTTTTCCACAAAAATGTTCTTATAGCCTCTATTATTTTAATTTTCACAAAGGTAGCAGGATAAAATGTTCCCCAAAATTTTTCCTGTATACGCCGATACCCCATATGTGGTGGGAAAACAATGTTTGGGCACACACCAGGCTTCAGAAGGAAAGGAGCGCCATTTGCTGTTTTGAATGGAAAATTGGCTGGAATTGTTAGCTGACACCATGTCGCGTTCGGAGAGCCTCTGATGTGCCAAAACAGTGGAAACTCCCCATAAGTAACCCCATTTTGGAAACTGGACTCCCTAAGGAGTTCATTAAGATGTGTGGGGAGCACTTTGAACCCCAAGGTGTTTCACAGAATGTTATAATTATTGAGCCGTGAAAATTAAAAGATAATTTTATTCCACAAAAATGTTCTTTTAGCCTTAATTTTTTTATTTTTACAAGGGTAATAAGATACAATGGACCACACAATTTGTTGGGCAATTTCTCTTGAGTATACTAATACCCCAGAAGTGATGGAAAACCACTGTTTGGGCACGCAGCAGGGCTTGGAAGGTAAAGAGGGATGCTTTGGAGCGCAGATTTTGATGGAATATTCAGTGGGTCTCATGTCGCGTTTGGAAAGCCCCTGATGTACCTAAACAGTGGAGCTCCCTCACAAGTGACCCTATTTTGGAAACCAGACCCTCCAAGGAATTTATCTATATGTGTGCACTATAAGCACTTTAAACCCCTGGTGCTTCACAGGATTTCAAGTTTTCCTTCCAAATAGCTTTAGTTCCTGTGAAACACCCAAAGGGTTAATAAACTACTCGGAAGAAGTTTGGAACAGTGTAAGGGGTGCAGTTTTTAGAACAGTGTCACTTCTGGGAATTTTCTGTCATATAGGTTCTGTAAAGTCACTTCAAATGTGATGTGGTCCCTAAAAAAATGAGTTTTGTACATTTTGATGTAAAAATGAGAAATTCCTGATGAACTTTGACCCCTTATAACTTTCTAACAAAACAAAACTGTTTCCAAAATTGAGCTGATGTAAAGTAGACGTGTGGAAAATGGTTATCTATTAACTGTTTTGTGTGATATAGCTGTCTGGTATAAAAATATAAAAATTCAAAATTTGAAAATTAAATAAGTTTCAAACTATTTGCCTTATTTCCATTTTTTTCACAAATAAACAAAAAACATTGTCCTAAATTTATCACTAAGAAAATGTATAATTCGATTTTCCAGGAACTTATAAACTGTAAATCATAAATTTAATTCCTGTTAAAAAGATAAAGTTTATTAAGCACGTATGCTGTATACATACCAAAACCCGTTAAAAGCTGGGTGCACGGGGGGCGTGGCCTGGACATGGCGCCGAGAGGACGTGTGTGAGCCGAGCTCCCGCTGCCACCCGATCTAAAAGCACATCTACAGCGAGAAACAGCCGCACCTCCGGACCTGCATACGGTCGGTGACTCCGCTTATCATCAGGCACACTGAGACACAGAAGTGATGCCTACAAAGCAAACTATCACTAAGTTCCTCGCTCCTGGAGGTACAGGCCGGCGCTCCACGCGCCCAACAATGGCGGCCGCTGCAGACGCTGCAGCGTTGAGCTCCCCCTCCTCCCCTCGTTCTTATATTGAGGACCCGACAGCCGGGCGGGAGACTCGCAACAGCACCGCGGGAAACATGATCAATAACAAGAAGGTACTCGGCGGGGGGGGCCCGGGACAGGCAGTTCCGGAATTGGCACACACAAACAAAAAGCCCTCACAGCCTCAGGTGAAAGCTGGAGTCCAGCAGAAACCTGCCGGCTCCCCCAAGGGACACTCATGTGGGGCCAACAAGTCCCCTTCACAATCTAGAGATCCTACACTGTTAAACTCCACACTAATGGCTGAGGACACTCCACCAGGAATAGAGGGCACATCTGTACTTTTTCCCTCACCCACATCACCCGCCTCCATCAATTCCAGGGAGCTACCTACATCTCATACCTTACAAGATGTGAGAGCTCAGACCTCGGATTTACAGGAAATCTATGCACGCTTACAATCAATCCCTACAAAAGCAGATATGGAGGGATATATCCTACGGCTGGAGAATTCCTGTAAGGCAGAGATCAAATCCCTTGCAGAGGATACTACCACACTTAAGAGCTCAGTCCAAATGATAGAAAACGATATCTCTAATATCTCCTCCCAATTGCAGGAACATCAGCAATTATTGAACCAACACTCTAATACTTTTCAACTTATTTTTGACATGATGGAGGACTCTGAAAATCGTCACAGACGGAATAACATTAGGATACGAGGTCTTCCAGAGTCAGTAGCCCCTCGAGACCTAGCACCGGCTCTCCAACGTATTTTCAACTCATTGTTGGATAAGCCCCTAGACGACTATATTGAAATGGACAGAGCCCACAGATCTCTCGGTCCTAAAAATCCTGATCCATCCCGTCCCAGAGACGTAATATGCCGTATACATTTCTTCCAATTAAAAGAAGAAATCATGCATAGGGCTAGAGAGTCAGAGTCCATCGACTTCAATGGGACAAATATACAGCTCCTCGCGGACTTATCACGACTTACCCTAGCAAAAAGAAGGGCTTTAAGACCCCTATTGGAGATCTTACGTGACAAGAACATCACTTATTCCTGGGGATACCCATTCCAGTTACAAGTCAGAGGTGAAAGGGGAATGACTATCTTAAGGACACCTGCTGACATACCAGAGTTCTGCAAGGAGTTGAATATCCCGACGGTGGAGATTCTAGATTGGCCGCAATTACCTGCCTTCTTCTACAGGGGACCCAGAGGAGACTGGCGTCCTCGCCCCGAGGGAGAAAAGAAAAGGAGACGCGGTTCGGGGCGCCGGAACACAACCTCTGAGGATCATACCTGAGACTGGTTCTTCGCTTTTGTTTGAGTTCCCAGAGATTCATAGCTATGCCTGATTGGTCATGAAGTGACCTATTTTGGGCTAAAGGGTTACCTTGAAAAGCACTATTTTTTGTCTTGGTATTTTAATGTGGTGACTTTGGAAAAGTCTTCTGACTTCATCTGAGCGTGTTGCTGTAGTCACCGAACTGTTATAATGTTTAAGATATATAAGGCTGTTAACTATGGGTGGAGCGCTTATGGCAACGGTGGCCTGTACCAGTCAGTCCCCTCAATAGGGAGTGTCTTTGACACCATACTCAGAAATTTTTTCTGATTCAGATCTTTTCTTTGACACTCGGGCTTAGAGACCCCGAGGTCTATTGGATAATTTCCAATACTACTTTTCTTATTCTTTTTTCCTTTCTCTATTTTCTCTCAACTAATCTTCTTACGCTCCTAATTTGCCCTACCAAAATCCCCCCCTCTATCCCATCCCTTGCTACCCCTCTCCTGTACCCAGTACTCTACTATCCTTAGCATTGTTGCATTAATCAGATAGTCCTGATGGCGTCATTAAAAATATATTCCTTGAACGTCAGAGGCTTTAATAGTCCAGAAAAACGATCACAGGTATTATACCACATGCACAAGAGGCGTGCGCACATCTTGCTCTTACAAGAGACACACTTTCGAGCGGACCACGTTCCCGCTTTTAAAAACAGATTCTACACCCGCTGGTACCATAGTGCCAACCCAGATTCAAAATCCAAAGGAGTAAGCATAGCCCTCCATAAGTCCTTAGGAGCTGAGATCTTAGATCACACAATAGACCCGCATGGCAGATATTTGTTTATAAAATTACGTATCGCAAATGAGATTTTCACCATTGCCAATGTTTATCTCCCTAATCAGGATCAAGCACGGGCTTGCAGGACCTACCTTCGCCTACTTTCTACATTTGCAGAGGGCTCAACAGTGCTCGGAGGCGACTTTAACCTTGTCCTTGATCATAGTGTGGACTCCTCATCAGGTAAGACCTCTGTACCGGCTTCCCACCTGGAAGGCCTGAGAGCAAAACTAGTAGAATCTAGATTAGTGGATGTCTGGCGGCTGTCCCACCCAAGAGATCGGGACTATACCTATTATTCCCATGTTCACAACACACATAGCAGAATTGACTTTTTCCTAATTAGCCATAATTTATTGTCAGCGGACCCGGAGTCCTGGATAGACCCCATGATATGGTCAGACCATTCCCCTATAGGCTTGTCTTTGCATCTCCCAGGTTTATCTCCTACTGAATGGTCTTGGTCCCTTAATCCAGAACTTCTCCGGAGACAAGATTGCCGGACGGCGATCAATACAGCAATCTCCGACTTCTTAAAAATACATGAACATGACCCCACTGCATTACCGTTCCAATGGGAAGCTCTTAAGGGAGTGGTTAGAGGAGTAATGATTCAGATGGGCTCCAGATTGAGAAGGGAGCGGACGACGGAGATCTCGAATTTAATGAATACCCTACAAAATCTAGGAGATCACCATAAGAGATCCAGAGACCATAAAACACTGGCCGATATTCTGAAAACCAGAATGACTTTGGGATCCCTTATTGATTCAGCATCGGCTAGACAGAGAGACCGAATGCGTAAATGTATGTATGAATTTGCAGATAAACCAGGCAAAGCTTTGGCCAGATTTCTACATCCTCGCGCCCCAATCACGTACATCCCTTCTATTCAGTCAAAATCTGGTAGTTTAATACATGAACCCAAAGGAATAGTGGATACTTTTAAAAATTACTACGATTCTCTTTATAACCTGAGGGGTCCACTGGCTGACATGTCGGAACCAGAATTTCAGAAACGAGTAGATAAATATATATCTGATACTCCGCTCCCACCTATCCCTGCTGAAGAGGCCTCTGCTCTGGAATCTCCTTTCACTACCCAAGAAATTATTGACACCATCAAGTCTCTCGCCAACGGAAAGAGCCCAGGTCCTGATGGACTCCCAGCAAATTTTTACAAAACGTTCGCTCCAACTTTAGCCCCATTCTTAACCTCTTTATTTAACATTATCTCGGATGACTGCCCATTGACCCCTCAGACACTGACCGCTACAATTACGGTCATCCCCAAGCCTGGCAAGGACCCTTTGTTGTGTTCCAACTACCGCCCTATCTCACTAATTAATGTAGATGTGAAAATCCTAGCGAAAATGTTGGCCAACAGATTAGGACCACAATTGCTGAGTTCCATCCATGGCGACCAAACAGGCTTTATACAAAGAAGGGAGACTAGAGACAACACTATCAAAACCTTGCTATTAACCTCTTTTATACGTAAGCAAAAGATCCCAGCATGTCTCCTATCCATTGATGCGGAGAAAGCATTTGATCGCCTTGGATGGACATTTTTATTTACATCACTAAAACAGTTAGGCTTAGGAGCGAACGTTTTGGGAAAGATAGCTGCACTATACAAAGGGCCCACGGCACGTCTGAGGGTCAATGGCACCCTTTCCTCGCCCTTCAAGGTATCTAATGGAACGCGACAGGGATGTCCCTTATCGCCTTTGCTATATGTGATAGCCATGGAACATTTGGCAAATGCACTGAGGAAATCTAATGACATCAAAGGGATACAAATTGACGATCAACACTATAAACTCTCCCTATATGCAGACGACTTACTATTATATATCTCTAATCCCACAATAGCTTTCCCGGTACTGATACAGGAGTTCCAGAAATTTGCAGAGGTCTCTAATTTTAAGGTGAACTACACCAAAACAGAGGCTCTTAATATAACTCTCCCTGATGAAACGGTACACAGACTTCGATCATCTTTTAATTTCAGATGGGAAGAAAAAGCTCTGAAGTATCTCGGTACGAATATCTCTCGTGAATTTGATGATCTGTTCTCCCTAAACTATATCCCACTACTAAACAGGACACTAAAGGACTTAAAAAACTATAATAGAGCGCAACTATCATGGTTCGGTCGCATTAACGCGATTAAAATGGATGTACTTCCACGTTTTCTATATTTATTCCAGACCATCCCTATTTACGTCCCGGATTATTTTTTCAAACGGCTACACTCAGCCATACGTAGATTTGTATGGGGCACGAGAAAACCTCGCTTGAGATTCTCTGTCCTCACGAGCCCGAAGTCTAAGGGGGGGTCGGGCTTACCAGATTTCCATCGATATTACCGCTCGGTCCTTTTGTCTAGAATGGTGGACTGGAAATACAACCGAATTCATAAACAATGGGTATCAATAGAGGATCTCCTGTCGCCCCTTCCTCTTTATGTACTACCCTGGTGCGCTCCCTCTCATAGACCCTTATTATCAGAATTCTCGCCTCTCACACAATCCTTTCTTAGGTTCTGGGACTCACGTGGAGGTAGGTTGAAACTAATTAATCATCCTAGCAGTTTACGCCCTCTCTTTAACAATGCTGATTTTCCACCGGCAATAGGCAGACACAGTTTTCTTTGTTGGAAGGAGTCAGATAGACCAACCATGGGACAGGTTATGACTTTGCTCTCGGGCTTTTCCACGGTGGAGGCTTTGCGGAGGGGTTTGGAGGGGGACTCTATGTCTTGGTTGGAGTTTTCCCAACTTAAATCTTACCTTGCGTCCTTGAAGTCGGAACCTCCTACTGCTCTAGAGCTTACTCTGAGTTCTGCTGAGGGTCCCCTCCACTCAGTGTCTTTAATGTACAATATACTGACTGAGTTGACCACAGTAGACCCACCTCCGTATATAGAGACCTGGCAGAGAGATTTACAGACCACCTTCTCCGCTACAGATCTCCAAAAGATTTTCACCCTGACTCATAGGCTATCTGTGTCCTGTGCGTCACAGGAGAAAAATTACAAGATTTTAACCAGGTGGTACAGGTGTCCAGATTTCCTTCATAAGGTATACCCTGATGTATCAGAACTATGTTGGAGATGTGGGAGAGAGGTGGGAACGCCATTACATATCTGGTGGTCCTGCGAGCCTTTGCAACAATTTTGGCAAAAGGTCTTTGCAATATTCAGCTCTGTCACGGGAGTGTCTCGAGATCCATCACCTCAGGTGGCGCTCCTGTCTCTGATTCCGGGCCCTCTGGCAGCGACTAAAAATGGCCTATTTAGATTCTGTCTAATAGCAGCCAGAATCATAATCCCTAGACATTGGAAAACTGCGGAGACCCCGACAGTCGGAGAGTGGATAAGAAAAATGAACAGACTTGAGCGCATGGAATCCCTCATTGCTCAAGACTCCGATAAATGGGATAAACACCAGGGAACGTGGTGCGCTTGGCACCTCTTTATAGAAGGTCCAGATGTTTCCTCCTGGTTGGGAGATGCTTGAATAGATTTATGGTACAAAGACGTTTCTTGAGAGACCGAGAGTTACTGTACCGCACGCCTCACCTCCTATCTATTAGACTATTAACCACCAACTACGTAGCAGATTATTCCCTCACCCTTCCCCCTCCCACACCCTTTCCCATGCCTTTCCGTCCTCTCTCCCCCTCCCTCTATACTCTCTATCTCTTCTCTCATCTCACCTTTCCGTTCTCTCTTTATTCTTTCATATTGTTTTTATGTAATGGTTTGACATAGAAATACTCCATACTATAATGCGTATATTTTTCTCGAATACCTTAATAATCTCGATAGGAAGATCTATGTTCATATGTGTTGGCAATATGAGACTTACTTATTTTCTGTATATGAGCAAAATGTTACTCTTTATAATTGTTCATGTTTTTCCTTCCTTAATAAATATATTTTGGAAAAAAAAAAAAAAAAAAAGCTGGGTGCACAGGTGATAGGAAGGAAGGAAGGGGCTAGCCCTATAGGTCACAGTCTCCCTCCTCACCCTACCTGCCAGCGGAGGTCGGCACCCTAAATTCGATATGGCGTCCCCACTCCTCGTCGGCTCTTACTACACTCACCCTATACTCACCCTGAAAAGGGGGGAAGATAGGTGCTCCCCACCCTAGGATGGTATCACAAGGTTGTGTAGTTTGTCCCAGTGTCCCAGTGTTAAAAGGAACTGCTCCCGTGGCTAAGTCTATATCTGGCATGATAGAGTATATAGCCCAGATGACCTAGTTTCCTCTCAGTATACAGTCAATGTCCGCTCCCTTTAATAACATAGATAGTGCGGTCAATAACACATTATAGGGGGAACTGCTATAGTACTTAGCTTTTTATCAGGGTCACAGGTCACAGGCGCGCGGGGAGTGACCTGTGACCCTGATAAAAAGCTAAGTACTATAGCAGTTCCCCCTATAATGTGTTATTGACCGCACTATTTATGTTATTAAAGGGAGCGGACATTGACTGTATACTGAGCGGAAACTAGGTCATCTGGGCTATATACTCTATCATGCCAGATATAGACTTAGCCACGGGGAGCAGTTCCTTTTAACACTGGGACACTGGGACAAACTACACAACCTTGTGATACCATCCTAGGGTGGGGAGCACCTATCTTCCCCCCTTTTCAGGGTGAGTATAGGGTGAGTGTACTAAGAGCCGACGAGGAGTGGGGGCGCCATATTGAATTTAGGGTGCCGACCTCCGCTGGCAGGTAGGGTGAGGAGGGAGACTGTGACCTATAGGGCTCGCCCCTTCTTTCCTTACTATCACCTGTGCACCCAGCTTTTAACGGGTTTTGGTGTGTATACAGCATACGTGCTTAATAAACTTTATCTTTTTAACAGGAATTAAATTTATGATTTATAAATTTATCACTAACATGAAATCCAATATGTCACAAAAAAACAATCTTGGAATCACTAGGATCCGTTGAAGCGTTCCAGAGTTATAACCTCATAAAGAGTCAGAATTGTAAAAACTGGACTGGTTATTAGGGTCAAAACAGGCTGGGGGGTGAAAGCCAGGGGTGATTCTACTGCCAAAATACGCAACATTGAAATAGGAAATTGTAGGACATGGGTACTGATAATAATGACCATCACCGTATCACAGATGCAATAAATGTTTACTTCATTAGCAATAAAGTAGGATACATTTTCAATATTTGCATCTTAAACTGCAGCATATGGTATAAGGCCTGATGAAAATAGAGATATGATATCATGCAATATATGGTAGATAGCCTGATGAAAATACTGTTACAGTATCAATCTGTTTCTCAAATCATTCAAAACAAAACCTTTATTGCATCTTTGATACTTTGTCATTGTCAGCAGTTCTACATTTGTCGGTAAAGCTGACTAGTCTTTTGTAGGTTATGTGCTACTAGAAAAAGGCCCGATGCTATTGCATCGGGAGTGCGGTGAAATAAACATCTGTGTATCCTTAGTGCTGCCAACAGAAGCAGTGGACATGTGTCACACTTTTGCGCTTTCCACAATATCTGTTTTATGTCATCCTTCTGCATTTGTGTATTGTGTTTGTTGCATGATTTGACTTCTTTTACACAGTGCTAACCACTGAGCCACCATACAATGCTAACCACTGAGCCACCTAAACAATGAGCCAACATATACAGTGCTAACCACTAAGCCACTATACAGTTCTAACCACTAAGCCACCATACAGTGATAACCACTGAGCCAACATACAGTGCTAACCACTAAGCCACCATACAGTGATAACCACTGAGCCACCATACAATGCTAACCACTGAGCCATCATACAGTGCTAACCACTAAGCCACCATGCAGTGATAACCACTGAGCCACCATACAGTGCTAACCACTGAGCCATCATACAGTGCTAACCACTGAGCCATCATACAGTGCTAACCACTGAGCCACCATACAGTGCTAACCACTGTGCCACCATACAGTGCTAACCACTGAGCCAACATACAGTGCTAACCACTGAGCCATCATTCCATACTAACCACTGAACCACCTAAACACAGAGCCATGATATACAATGCTAACCACTGAGCCATCATACAGTGCTAACTACTAAGCCACCATACAGTGCTAACCACTGAGCCACCATACAGTGCTAACCACTGAGCCATCATTCCATGCTAACCACTAAGCCACAGAAACACTGAGCCATCATATACAGTGCTAACCACTGTGCCACCATACAGTGCTGTAAAATAAGAATGCGCAAATAGGCTCTTATCTTAATTACACACTGTCAGCTTGCGATGTGGAATTGCTCACCTTGTCCAGTTGTGAGACCTACAACTGGTTAAAAAGCGATAAAGCAGCTGCTGCAATGACTGTGCTCCCACAGATAACCGTGGTCACAGCATAGATTTCCTTGGACGAAGTGCCTCACTGTCCGCGCTGCTGCTCCAGAAACGAAGGAACTAGGACACAGAGATGTCTGGATCGACTTATGCTTTTATTGTCCTACGCGATTCGGAGCCACAAACCGAGCTCCTTCCTCAGGGATCATCAACTTGAACAAGTTGATGTTCCCTGAGGAAGGAGCTCGGTTTGTGGCTCCAAAACGCGTAGGACAATAAAAGCATAAGTCGATCCAGACATCCCTGTGTCCTGGCTCCTTCGTTTCTGGAGCAGCAGCGCGGACAGTGAGGCAATGACCGCAGCTATGGAAACATCATATCGAGCCTCTTGATGATGATGAAACGCGTCGAGGCGCGCGGGGAGAGACTCCAAGCACTGTTCTTGAGCTAAGTACTGGTACCACTGCATCTTCCCTGATATATATGAGTATAGCCACCATATCGATATCATAAATAGAGGGTGGCTTACGGAGAATGGGAGACAGTGGGCTATGAACATATATGTATTAAGTATGTCAGACGTGTGCTTCTCTGTATGGTCTGAGTCTTTTTAAAACTGAGACACAGGTTGAGACTGTGCTTCCCAATGGATACCTCCTTGGAGTGATTATAGGTGGGGTGCACCACTTTCATTCTAAAAGGGAGAGTTTAGGGCAAGCATATGGTGAGCCGCCGACGAGTGGGGGCACCACATCAAATATAGGGTGCCGACCCCCGCTGGCAGGTAGGGTAAGGAGGGAGGTATAAGTGCTAAGGCAAGCTCCTTTTTTCCCTAAACTATTCTGTGCACTCAGTTTTTATTGGTTTTTGTATGTATCTTTGCATAAGTGCATAAATAAAGTTTGTAATTTTAGCAGAAGTAAATACCTTATGATTTAATAACCACTGAGTCAGCTTTAAATCTCCTGCCAATACCGCTGAGCAGTGCGGTATTGGCGGGAGATTTAAACCTGCCCACAGCTGATTGGTCAAGAGCCGGGTAGCGCGCAACCAATCAGCTGAGCGGTATTGGTGAGCAGATTTAAATCTCCCGCCAATACCGCGCCGCCTCGCTCATTAGTCAGCTCTGATCGCACGCCTATCGCGGACAGCATCGGATTTAACTTAAACGCAATGTAAACCAGCCTAAGAGACATGGACTACCTGTGTCTTAGTAATATGGAGCCAAAGGTAATCTATACAGCCTCCATGCTCACAGATCTTATTCATGAGTAATGTCCAAGGTGTACTCTCCATTATCATTACAAATAAAGCTAAGACTAGACAACTGTGATGTATATACTATATTCACAAAATGCATTTGTATTCAATATTCATGGTTACAAATGAATCCACTCTTATACAGACAAGAGATGGAAGCTAAAGTGCGGTGTCCATCTGTACGTTCACAAACACTTACCAGAATAACTCTCCGCAGCTGCTGGAACCAGCCCATATGTTTTCCCAGCTGTGTAAATGTCTCCTCCATCCAGTGTTACTGCATCAGCGTATTGTTGCTGAATGGATAAAGCAGAGAGCGATGGTGAATCAGTAGTTATTAACTTATTGATGAGGGGAAATTAGAGTAGAGATGTATCATGTAGCAACAATAAAACTGCATGGAGGAATTAGAATTTTATAGGTAGACACTTTTAATTAATCTTCTTGTTTCCCTTGATGTGACTGCCAACCAATCATCTACTTCTGCTCTTAAGAAACCATCAATGTAAGGCCTCATTCACGTCAGGAGTTTTAATAGAAAAAAGACCATTTCATCAAAGTTTCATAAGTTTTTTCACTAATGAGAAAAGACAAACTTTTGCCAACTTCTCCTTCCTTTTAGTGAAATATGAACAGCACACAAATGGCATCCAAGTGCTGTCCTATTTCTTCATAGACCCATAGACATTACTGCTTAGTTTGATCCGACACTTGGATTAATTTCAGACATGTCTCCCCGATTTTGCATAGACCACTCTGTTTGCAAAAACACATGGACACATGTGTGAACAACCCAATAGACTTTCAAAGGATTGAGTGATATCCATTAATAAAATGGATAGCTTTCATGAGTGTTTCGTGTCCTGTTGTCACCTGGGTTCAGAAGGTTTTAGCACTTGATTAATCACAGGCTTTTTGCAGAGCTCACTTGACAGTTTTACCTATGTGCATGCTCTGCTATGCTAAAGGCCTTAAGGACCTTTTCACTGCTGGATGATGTATTTTTTATTTTCTTAGCCTTTAGCTGCAGCCTGTAATTACCCCACCCTTCCGCTACAGCACTATATGCCAGTGGTAGAACTTGTATACTTGCATTTGGAGAAGCTGTTGTTTAGCTGTGGTGTTGGTGCTCTTGCAGCAGCAAATCTTCTATTTAGAGATCTTCTAGAACCATGTCTGAGTTCTCTTTGTGCTTCCTTACTTTCCAGTCACTTCACTCTTTTGGGGGAGGGGGTGGGGGAACACCTAGGTGAGTTTCATTTATGAGGCTAGTGAGGTACAAGACCCAGGAATCCCCACATTTAGGGATAATTTTGGGGACAAGGACAAGCCTAGGGACACCTAGCTGTAGGACAATTCAGGTGCCATTGTCCCTGCTTCCTATCAGTCATGGGCATATAATCTCTCTTTGTGTGCTTGCCCATTGTGTCGTTGTGCTTAGCAACCTCTCCCTGGTTCCTGAGGAGGCATGTGAAACTCTGGACAGCCGATCAGGAAGTAAGTCCCCAGCAGTCATCTCCTAATCCTTCAATCAGGGATATTCCTATTTATGCAGGTGCCTATGCAGTAGGAGTATTAGTCTGTACAGAACCAGCTGGGTGGGGATGTGGTAACTGAGAAATTGTGGTTACCTACCCTATGTGTGTGTGATCCCCTGCTACCAACTGTCAAGGGAGTGACAATAGCACTCGTATGTGAAAAACTGATGTGTAAATGAGACCTAAGACAGGGATGGCACATTGCTGATGTCATATGTCATGTGTTCATCAAAAATTTGAGAAGAAATCTGCAGCTTTGCAAAATAATGGTAAAAAATGCACCACAGTTGCAACATGTGGATTTGGTCTTTGGGATGTTCACCCATATGTATTTTTTCTACTGCATATTGTCGGCAGCAGATTTTGCATATGTTACGTGTGGATTTGACATGGATTTTGATTCAGGGAAAACTTTGCAGCATAAATTCACAGTGACATTGATTTAACATCCAAACTGCTGGTACATTATAGCATTGCTTAGGCTGGTTTTACACTAGTGTGTTTTGTCATCCGTGTGTATACAGCTTCAGCTGGATGCACCCACATCAGTTTTGCGGGTGCATCCAGTTCCCCCCGTTTCCCCCTGTTTCAGGTGTCACTGTTTTTTTCACTGAGACCAAAAACACATTTTGGTGCATTTTTGGTCTCCGTGACAAAACCTGGAAGTGCCCGGATCCGGGGAACTACGGGTTGATTTAAAACAAGGCTCTATGTAACCTGGATCCTGTGGACTCCGAGTTCCGCTATATACGGACACCGGACCCAGGTTTTTCAACTGTGTATGCCCAGAACACAGTTGGAGACCTATGGGGTATGTCATTTGTGCCCCAATCCGGAAGAGAAAAAGGTACGCAGCCGGAAGCAACTCACGCACTGGTATTATTACTGGTCTGTGAGACAGATCAGTGGTAATACCTGTGCAGGTGCATCAGTTTTTACAATTTCGGTGTGGGGGTAAAAGCTGCATCCTTCCAGATTCAAATAAAATGGTAGTGTCACACCAGCTATAGATAAGAACTGATAAACTCTCATCCACTTTGCTGCTATTATAGTGTACTGCTAATTTTCCAACAGGAAAATCCAGATTCAAAATAGAAGTACTGTATATCTGTCTTGTCCGTGTACATAGGCTAAATCTAAACTATATGCTAAAAAGACTTGCCAGTTATAACTTTACTTAGTTACTGTAGTTAATAGAGATCTCATCTTGTTAGAAAAAAATATGAAGACAATGGTTTATGTGATGGGACATCCCCTTTAATACATGTTTGATTAACTGTATGTTAATGTCAGGGGCGCATCTATAATGAGGCAACCTGCATTTTTATTCCTCAGGGGGAGCACCTGCTGGTAAATAAAGGGTGGGAGCCACCCTGCAGACAGCATGCAAAATAGTGGCGCACCAGAAATGTCAGCAGCCAGGTCATGCGAGACTGCTATGGGGCCCAAAATATGTACACAGGGCCTGGAGGCAGCATAGGCCCCCCAGCGGATTCCGCTCCCAGCCACTGTCTGCCCTCTGTCAGCTCAGCGCAACAAGCACAATGACATCATCACTGAGCGCCCTTGTGCGGAGGTGTGTAGAGCGACAAAGCAGTTGCTAAGGAGATTGGAGAAGCGAGGACCAAGGAGAGAGGCGAGGATTTTTTTTTAATCAGTGAGTACACTGATGGGAGACTGCGGACTGTACATTATAATATAGGAGGACTATGTGATGTGCAATATAACATAGGAGGACTATGGGGAGTGCTTTCTAGTATATAGAGTACTAAGGGGTCTGCTTAAAATTATATGGAGGACTATGGGGTGTGCTCTATACTACATTGACTATGGGGGTGCTTTATAGCATATGGAGGACTATCAGGGGTGCTTTATAGTATATGGAGGACTATGGGGTGATATTTATATTATATGGAGGACTATAGGGTGTGCTTTATACTATATGGAGGACTACGGGGTGTGATTTACATTTTATGGGAGGACTATGGGGATGCTTTTTAATATATAGAGAACTATGGGGAGTGCTGTATACTATATAGAGGACTATGGGATGTGCTTCATACTATATGGAGCACTATGGGGTTTATTATAGTATATGGAGGAGTATGTGGGTGTATTATACAATAAGGAGGACTATGGGGGTGCAGTATAATATATGAAGTACTATGGGACATGCTTTATAGTATATAGAGGACAATGGGGGTGCATTACAATATATGGAAGACTATGGGTGTGCATAATAATACATGGAGAACTATGGGGTGTGCTTTATACTATATGGAGGACTATTGGGAATGTTTTATAGTATACGGAGGACTATGGAGTGTACTTCATATTTTATGGAGGACTATAGAGAGTGCTTTATACTATAAGGAGGACTATGGGGTGTGTTTTATACTAAATGGAGGACTATGGGGGATTATTGGGATGTATTATACTATATGGAGGACTATGGGGGGCATTATAATATATGGATCACTATGGGGGGTGCTTTATAGTATATGGAAGACTATGGGTGTGCATTATAGCATATGGAAGACTATGCAGGGTGCATTATAGTATATTGAGGACTATGTGGCGTGCATTATAGTATATTGAGGACTATGCGGGGTGCATTATAGTATTTGGAGGACTATGGGGGTGCATTATAGTATATGGAGGACTATGGGGGTGCATTATAGTATATGGAGGACTGTGGGGTGCAGTATCCTATATGGAGGACTATGGGGGTGCATTTTATTATATGGAGAACAATGAGGGTGCATTAAAGTATATGAAGGACTATGGGGTGTGTTTTAAAGTATATAGAGGGCTTTGAATGGTGCATTATAATATATGGAGCACTATGGAGGTGTATTATAATATATGGAGGACTATGGAGGTGTATTATAATATATGAAGGACAATGGATGGTGCATTATATTATATGGAGGGCTATGAGGGTGCATTATAATATATGGAGGACTATGGAGGTGTATTATAATATATGAAGGACTATGGATGGTGCACTATATTATATGGAGGGCTATGGCTTGTGTATTATAATACACTAGATGGGAGCCCGATTCTAAAGAATCGGGTAGTCTAGAATCCATATATAGTTTATTTACTAATAGTTACGGGAGTGCGGTGAAAAGAATTGTGTGTATACAGGCGGCTCTGTGGGTAGCACAGTATACAGCGGCTCTGTGGCTAGCACAGTATACAGCGGCTCTGTGGCTAGCACAGTATACAGCGGCTCTGTGGCTAGCACAGTATACAGCGGGTTCAGTGGTTAGCACTGCACGGTGGTGGCTCAGTGGCCAGCACTGCGCGGTGGCTCAGTGGCCAGCACTGCGCGGTGGCTCAGTGGCCAGCACTGCGCGGTGGCTCAGTGGCCAGCACTGCGCGGTGGCTCAGTGGCCAGCACTGCGCGGTGGCTCAGTGGCCAGCACTGCGCGGTGGCTCAGTGGCCAGCACTGCGCGGTGGCTCAGTGGCCAGCACTGCGCGGTGGCTCAGTGGGCAGCACTGCGCGGTGGCTCAGTGGCAGCACTGCGCGGGCTCGTGGCAGCACTGCGCGGTGGCTCAGTGGCAGCACTGCGCGGTGGCTCAGTGGCGAGCGGAGGGGAGGCTGGAGGGCATGGGAGAGCGGAGGCTGGGGGGCAGGGGAGAGCGGAGGCTGGAGGGCAGAGGGAGAGCGGAGGCTGGGGGGCAGAGGGAGAGCGGAGGCTGGGGGGCAGAGGGGAGCGGAGGCTGGGGGGCAGAGGGGAGCGGAGGCTGGGGGGCAGAACACTCACTGGGCTGTCGGCGGTCAGCGGCAGTGGTGGCGGCGTTTCCGGAGGGGCCAGCTCCCTGATGGAGGAGAGTGAGCGGGTGTGTGCGGTGAGCGGCAGGAATGGGAGCGGTGCCGGCGGAGGCCGCACACCGGAGTGTGGGCCGGGCCCACACCGGGCAGTGTGCGGGGCCGGTGACGGGATGGCGGTCCGTGATGGAGGAGAGTGGGCGGTGAGCTGCAGGGCTGTGGGCGGTGCCGGCGGAGGCCGGACACCGGAGTGTGGGCCGGGGCGGTTCCCGGATGTGGATGGGCGCACACGGGGCTCAGTGCGGGGCCAGTGGCGGGATAGCGGCGAGTGGTGGCGCTTTAGCGCCCACCGCGAGCCGCTGTGCCGTTTTGACAGCGGCTCGCGGTGAGCGCTATGCGCTCACCGCTCGTGGGTCTGCCACTTCCGATTCCGGTGTTTTACACAGGGCACAGGCCATCACGGAAGTTGGCTGCATTGCCCGGAAGTGGCCTTCGGGTTTTATATTTATAATACATGAAGGGGTATGGAGGTGAATTATACTATATGGAGGATTATGGGGTGCATTATAATATATTAGGGCTATGAGGGTGCATTTTACTATATGGAAGACTATGAAGTGCATTATACTTTATGGATGACTATATGGAGCCAATTATACTATATGGAATCCATTATAATATTTGGAGTGCTCTGTGGGGGGCATGGTTATATTTGGAGGGCTATTAGGAGCCTATATACTTTATAGAGAGCTATATGAGGACTGTGTTGGGGGCCATTATACAGTGTGAAGAGGTGTAAGGACCATTATACTGTATGTGGGTCCATTATGCTAAATGGAGGGCTCTGTGGGGGGGGTCACAGCTGGGGATCATACTGTGGTGGGGTAGTTGAGGGGGCATAGTAAGGCTCACCATAAGCAGCCAAAAGGTCTGATACCAAATGCACTTAGCAGATCTCAGCATGCCCCAATCATAAAGGCAACACAAGTGCATAATACCAATGCAACAATCACTTTCAACCTGCCATAACATGGGGGAGGAGATTGGTGGTATTTTATATGCACACAGATGAGGTTTCCATAGGGAGTCAGTCGTACAAGCACATAAGATGCAAAGTGTCTGCATGAAGCCTATTGATCACACCCATACTATTAGATCAGGCAGGCTGCCCAGCACTATACAAATACACCACATAGGACAGATGTCCCAAAGGGCCCAGCTGCATAAGGATAAAAAGTGCAAAAATTTTGTAGAATATGACTGATAATGTGAGGTATTGGTGAATATTTTGGCCAAAATATGCAAATTCGTAATACACATCAAGGTTCCTCACGCTTACAGGTCGCTAAAACTATATGTAGTAAAGTGGTATAGTAAGGTCATTATACTGTACGTGAGGAGGATACTAGGGAGAAATTCACTGTGGGGGGATCATACAGTATTTGGTTTGCACTTTTGTTGGCATTATACGGTACTTTATGGGGACAATAAAAGAGGAATCTAGAGGCTTCAATAGGAGAGTAGGAGGAAAATTACTTTGTAAGGGCTGTAAAATTGTGAGATATATACCTATGTGACGGAGACTAATATTATTTTTTTGGGGGGGGGCCCAATTAGAACTTCCTCTATGGGGCCCCATGATTTCTACAGTATGTACTCCCCTGGTGTAGAATGCATTGTCCCTTTCACAACCTCTGCTGCAGGACCAGTGGCGTAACTACCGAGGTCGCAGCAGTTGCAAGTGCGACCAGGCCCGGCGGCTCAGGGGGCCCAGCTCCCGCCCAGTCTAGGTCTAGCAAAGAAGCAGCAGCAGTCTGTCAGCAAGAGCAAGTTGCTTCTCAGACAGTTTCACTATCTCAATTGAACGACAAGTAAGGAGTTGCTGGGCTCCTCCTTCAGATGCTGTGTGTGATGTTTCTGCAGTCTGCACTGATTCCAAGCCTCGCAGGCGGAGAGGAGGAGAGAGAGAGAAGCAAAAGTGAAGATTTATGCTGGACAAGCAGTAGCCCAGCAGGTGAGGTGCCCCGGGCAGTGCCAGGCTGCCGCAAGCTACAGTCTGTGACTGGCAGCAGGTGAGGGGGGGCCCCGGGAAGTGCTAGTGAGTGCTAGTGCCAGGCTGCCACAAGCTATGGTGTGTGACTATCAGCAGGTGAGGGGGCCCTGGGCAGTGCTAGTGTGTGCTAGTGCCAGGCTACCGCAAGCTACGGTGTGTGGACTGGCAGCAGGTGAGAGGGGGGCCGGGCAGTGCCAGTGTGTGCCAGTGCTAGGATGCCGCAAGCTATGGTGTGTGACAGGCAGCAGGTGAGGGGGGCCCCAGGCAGTGTCAGTGCCAGGCTGCCGCCAGCTACGGTGTGTGATCGAGTGTGTGACTGTGTGTGAGTGTGTGAGACTGTGTGTGTCTGTGTCTGTGTGTGCGTGATTGTGTGTGACTGTGTGTATGTTTGACCATGTGTGTGTGACTGTGTGTGTGAGACTGTGTTTATCTGTGTCTGTGAGTACATGATTGTTTGTGTGTGACTGTGTGTTTGACAGTGTGTGTGTGACCGTGTGTGTGTTTTGATTGTGTGTTTGACCGTGTGTGACTGTGTGTGTCTGTGCGACTTTGTGTTTATGTGTGTGTGTGTGGGCTTTACAGGAGGCAGTGGGACAGGGTGTGTTGGGGCTGTACAGTGGGCAGTGTGTCTGTGTGTGTGGGGGGAGGACTGTACAGAGGGCAGTGTGACTGGGTGAGTGGGGCAGGTTATACTGGAGGCAGTGTGTCTGTGGGGAGGATGCATGCTATATTGAGGGCTATGAGGCTGCATTATTGTGTTATACTATATGAAGGGCTGTGACGCTGCATTATATGATATGAAGGGCTGTGATACTGCATTATATTATCTGGAGGGCTGTTATGCCGCATTATATTATCTGGAGGGCTGTGACACTGCATTATATTATATGAAGAGCTGTGACGCTGCATTACATTATATGAAGGACTATGACACTGCATTACATTATATGAAGGGCTGTGACGCTACATTATATTATATGAAGGGCTGCGACGCTGCATTATATTATATGGAGGGCTATGAGGCTGCATTATATTATCTGGAGGGCTGTAACGCTGCATTATATTATCTGGAGGGCTGTGACGCTGCATTATATTATATGAAGAGCTGTGACGCTGCATTACATTATATGAAGGACTATGACACTGCATTACATTATATGAAGGGCTGTGACGCTACATTATATTATATGAAGGGCTGCGACGCTGCATTATATTATATGGAGGGCTATGAGGCTGCATTATATTATCTGGAGGGCTGTAACGCTGCATTATATTATCTGGAGGGCTGTGACGCTGCATTATATTATCAGGAGAGCTATGAGGCTGCATTATATTATCTGGAGACCTATGAGACTGCATTATATTATCTGGAGAGCTATGAGGCTGCATTATACTATAATGGAGGACCATATCTATTATATAATCACGAATGGATTTCGCGCACCACACTCGCATGCGACTCGCCGTGGTCATGTGGATACGAACGAAGCATTGGCCGCGCAGCGGCCATTGCGAGCAGCTCTAAGGCGACTCGCTATGCCCGCGCAGCGGGCATGGCGAGTCGCCTTAGCGGCGCGAAGCATTGGCCGCGAAGCGGCCATTGCGAGCAGTTCTAAGGCGAATCGCTATGCCCGCGCAGCGGGCATGGCGAGTCGCCTTAGCAGCGCGAAGCATTGGCCGCGAAGTGGCCATTGCGAGTCAGAGACTCGCTCTGCTAGAATCCCGATGCATTGTGCATCGGGCACCCATCTAGTATACCAGGATAAGGGCATATTCCTGGAGGAGGACCATATATAGCAGGATAAGGGACATTAATACATAATGAAGGGGAGAGAGGTCAACTTGTGAGTCTTTATAGGATTTAGATCATTACATGGGGCCCGTACCTCTGACCAATGTGCGCGCGAGGGGGAAGTGGGGGGCCCAGATCCAAATTTCGCACCGCCAAGGCCCTTCAGACTCTAGTTACGCCACTGTGCAGGACTGATTGGCCATAATTTATACACCACATCCAATGCCGCCCCTTGGAAAATACAGGCATCCAGCCATGTTTCTTCAAAGTGGTAATTGGTTGGTGGCGATCGTCCCCTTCCCGCTCCAACATCCCTTGCTCATTCCAGTTGGAAAGCCCCTGCTATTAGCTCTGGACAGCCCCGTGTGCGGCACTTGTGATTGGCTAAGCATTTTAGAGAAGGAGGCATGGGTCTGTTGGTGAAGACACGCCATTTTCCCTGCTTAGTGTAGTGGCTGCTTGTTGATGCTCAGACTGCAGGTCTTTACATGTGGTGTAACAAGTTAGTGCCAGGTAGTGGCCACATTGGAGTTGCCCAGAGTTTTATAGGCTTGTTCCAGAGATAATAGGTTGGCCATCAGTGCTGCCTCCTGTGGTAGCTGATAATAGGTGTCTGCCTACAGGACCACAGCTCTGCCAGCCATCATTGTGTGTCTGTATGCTTGTGCCAAGCCTGCCCTTGGCATTAATGATCCTTGTTCTGGATTGCTCTGTGTATGTGCGTGTGATGGCGCTGACATCCTTGTGTTTGGACATCTTTTTTCCTATTTCTCTCAATTAAAATGGCCATTATTGTCCTTATTTTTACAGGATAGATATAAATATGTATGAAGTAGATCTATTTTTACCGAGTGACAAAATTTACTATGGGGAGAGGTGGCGCCTATTTGCAGTTCGCAGAGAGGATAGGTTCACCCTGGTTACAGCGCATATTTTTTGAAAACACAGTAATAAGTTGCACTTATTCTGGATGGCCCAGGATTTAATATATATGACATACTAACCTGAATCATTTTCATGCAATCTTCGGGGCTTGTTGCAGATACACACTGAATTGGTGGATTCAGCTCCTTTCCTTTAAATGCTATGGCCATATCTCCACATTTCCAGACTTCTTGTGTGCTCATGCTGCACCAGCGGAAGAATTTTGGTAACCCTTAAATATAAAAGTACATAAAATATTAGCAGATCACATATTTTTGGATGATTTTTAGCACAATTCTTTTACATGTTGAATCACTGATATTCTTGATGATTTTCATAGTTATAATGTATTCCATTGCACCCAGTGCAAACGTGGCATAAGTATTATTCCTAGTACTGATATAAATGTCAGCCTCAGTGTCCACATACCAGTGCTGTTTAAGGGTATGTTCACACTGCATCTTTTTCGGCATTTTCTGCTTGACAATATTTTTCAAACAGAAGACACTTTAACAATCTCTACTTTTCTCTAAAAATATGAAGAACTGAAATGAAATTTTCTACTGCGTTTTGTGAAAACTGATTGCTTGCTTTGATATCTTTGCTTGCATAAATTAGATGAGTTGTTACCAACATCTGGTGAGAAATTCATGTCAATAGCACTTTTAGAAATGTATTTACTTAGAAAATTGGTGATGTGACCAATACTTATTTCCCCCGCCTAATATGCACACACATGGATATTGTGGCGTCCACACACGCCTAGGGGACTGCTTAGCCGCTCATTAGGCTCATGAAACCTCCTCGAGAACTGCTTGGTCGCAGAAACTGGGCAAACAACCGGGTCTTAAGGTAAAACAAAGTCCAGCAGTTTATTCACATGCCTCATAAACTGCATACGGTACATAACTGTGTCTCTTCAGACTGTCCCGATGGCCAGGATGACACACCCAGCAAGTCCCGGTTAGTCCATAATGGAGATCACTGACCTTAGTCCATAAGAGTAATCACTAACTTAGTCCATAATGAGGAGATGTTGCCTCTGCAGGATCACACTGCTCAGACCAACTTTAAGCTCCCTGAGTCCGGGTTGATCCAGGCTTCCCTTAGATCTCCTCACCTATTGTGGGCTCTGGAACCATGTCCTTCTGGTCACAAGGCTCCTCTACATCTCGTGGTTCAGGACCTTTCCTGACCTCACAGCCCATGTGACTAAGAGGAAGTCTGCTTATCTGTGTTCCGTCACACCCACAGGAGGATCCAGGTTAGACTGCCACTCCCCTAGCTTCCAACCTGCAGCCCCAACACATCTAATGCCGTACCAGAGCCCTAGATCCGCAAATCCCAGCACCAACACCTGTGGGGAAGTCAACAGCTGCACCACAATATTTACAATCCGATTCTGAAGAAATTTGTAGCACACTCCAGGAAGGTAAAACTCCTTCTTTATTTCAAATAGGTAAAAGTTGGTGAACTATGCCAGTGGACCTGTTGAAGCACAAACTTGCGAAACAGCAGTTGTCTATACACCATACTTGTCTCCCCCACGCTGAGCTGGTGTAGTGCACCAGCTTTTACCTGTTTGAAATAAAGGAGTTTTACTTTCCCGGAGTGTTCCACGGTTTTCTTCAGAATCGGATTGATTTGTCTTGCCTGGACTAGGCTCAACCTGTCGAGCACCATCACTGGGATGCCTCAAGCACAGGCTGTTCATCTACATAGTACGTCGTCTGCCCAGTTCTCTCTATAGACGCCGTGGAGCCCACATATACCGTCACCGTGTTGTTATACTCATGGATATTTACAAGAATGCACGCTTGCTGGTGACACTCAGCACCGTCCTAAGAAACCCCCTTAAAATAAAATATTTCAGTAATTGTATCTTTAGAGTAAAATAAAACTAAAAAACAAAACAAAAAAAAATTCCAACCCGTAAAATATTGCCTTAATAAAGTTGCAGACTTTGGGCTACTATGAATTGTAAATGACATTTTTCTTACTGTTAGGGTCACAGTCTATTCCTGTCATTGATTGAAGAAACTCATCACCAAGCCAGGACTGATACGTCTGGTTGGAGATCATCCTGAGTTCTGTGGTGGCGTCTCTGAACAGTAAGTTACTGGCATTGTAGGCCGTAGAGTCGAACATTTTGAAGCTGGAGCTTAGGCTGTTGTATTTTTGCTGAAAGTGAAAAAAATTACCGGTAGATATTATATTACAACATATAGGAAGATAGTACCTAAGTTTACATATCCTGTTGTGTACCTGCAATGATTTATTACATTGAATGCTGGCGAGTACAAGTCTATGGAGTTTCATTGAAGGATCACAATGAATAAAAAACCTTTGTAGACAAGCCTGAGATCAATACCATCCTGCTAGAAATGCAAGGATGTAAAAGCAGAAAATGGCATACACTATCCAGTAACCTTTGGAGAATAAAGGTCTATCTCTAATAACATGCTTGTTCTGCTCTTCTGTGTACTCCTAAGGGATTTTGTCTAAATTTCCATCGATCTATCCTGCCATTCAAAGATGTTTTAGAAAGCATATATTAAATATCTATGAGGTCACTAACTCCACTGGTCATTTTTCATGTAGTGTAATATGTACTGAAAATACTTAGCAAGAGCTTGTTTTATCAAGCCAATACCTTTGGATTAAGACGTCAGATGGGAGGGGTATCCCCTGCTCGAGACCCTTCTCTGATACACAGAACAGAAAGAGCTGCTGTAAACATGGCTCCCTCTAACAAAGGGCTTGTCCGGCTGTGATAACCCTGGTTATTGGTGAGGCGCAGCTGGGGAGCCCATGTTCACACAAATTATTATACATTGCACTCTACTTTCTCTGGTTGCAGAGTGGAGTGAATAGGCTATGTCTAAGTGATGATCTGATCATGTGAATAGGGCGCACAACGATGATGTCACTGTACTGCCCTGCTCACATGTTCTGATGCCCAGGACACACAGGAGAATGCAGAAATGCTGCAAGCAGGGAAGCAATAGAGAGGTGAGTTACATTGTTTATTATTTTTGTGTGTGCGCTAGGATGGGGCCATAGCCAAGATAGGGGACCATGTACCAGGATGGGGGGCTATATCCAGGCTGGAGGGCCATATCCAGAATGGGAGACTACCAGGATGGAGAGCCATAGCCAGGATGGGATGCTATATACCAGGATGGGGAGGCTTTATAACAGGATGGGGGGCCATATCCTGGATGGGGATTATAAACCAGGATGGGGTGTTCTATATACAGGATAGGGATTATAAAGCAGGATGGGGGGCCATATCCAGATTGGGAGACATATATCACCTGGAATGGGCACTGGATGGGTAAACTACCCCCATAATTGTCAGCAGCAGATCTCCCCCATAACAGTGCATTTTAACCACATTTTTGCATAATTATTTTCTCCCCTATTTTCCTCCTCTACAATCTGAGTATGTCTTATGGTCCCTTGAATCTATTAGTCCAAAAAATATAGTAGGTAAGCATTTGTAAGAACAATTTTTCCCAATTATCTGCTGATGTACATATGACGATAATCACCTAACAAATTAGCACAACGCTCATTTGTCGATTAATCAGATAATTCATCTTGGCAACAAAAAAAAAATCATTGTTATTGGTTGAACTTTGCACTATGTAAACAGGAGATGTGCTGTCAATGATAAGATGCTTTGGGGACAAAACCATATTAGCGATTATTCTTTCCCTATTATTGTTCTTTGGACTGCGTATACAGGCTGTTAAATGATCTGCAAATAACTTGTTGAACAATCGAATGTTGCTAGTTAATGGGGGGCTGAAAGTGGAAAATGTAAATGCACCATTAGAACCTGTTAAGCACCCTGACCCACCTGGCCTTCATGTAGCATCTTGTAAATAAGAGATCCATCCATATCAGACCTGGTCACAACAGCATAAGCCGGTACCCTGGCGAGGTTACACTTTTTCCATTCAGTAACCTCTGCACGTGTACCATCCCGGCAAAGTAGCTGATATTCTGATGACAGGATAGTCTTTGCCCAAGAAGCTGAATTTTTTCCTAAATTGTATGATTAACCCAGAATTAATGCTTTTATATAGAGTTCTACAAATCAAACAGATGTTTTTTTAATACCTACATATAGTTAAACTTGTACTACTTAAAGTAATATTTCAGTTTTTAAAATGCAAGTAATGTATTCGAGAACAGCTAAGACATTTGTTTTCTTAATCCCAATTATTTCACATGGAACTTCTTTTCAAGAGGATCTGACATGTCAGTTTTAGTAAATAAATATATTCACCCACTGGTGGATATAGACAGAAAAGGGCCCCTGTGCAAAAACAATATATGGTCCCTTTGAAGCCCCAGAGCTCTTAAAAATGCAAAATTGCACCTGGTTTGGAGGTAGAAATGTGCTCCTTACCTCTTGGACCCCGCACAGGTTGCACCAATGGTATGTATGTGCCTGTATTCAACATCTACTATATAAAAGCCCTATTCAGTCTGTCTGGCTGTCTGTGTAACTGTAAGTTTGTCCCGAAAACAGGGTCACCTATAGAATGTCATGTGCATTACGAAATGCTATCAAACTAGAATGTGAGAATTTAAACTAAGTTTGTTTGACAAGTAAAGTTTGGTTGATCACTCAAAATGTTGGCCAATATGGGCCGTCCCAAAAAGTACGCAGATGATATGTAAAGGAAAGCAGAACAACTGAAAAGGCAACAATGCGCAAACGAGGATACTGAACAAAGAGAACATCGATTTTACCAAGCCACTACACAAACGTGAATGCATGTCACACATGACTTCCTCCAGTCCAGAGTCAATAGATTGTCACAAAACACCATTATAGCAGCAACAGCGCCATCAACTCGATTTTCCAGTGTCAAGATCAATGAGACCCTCACAAGATGCTGCATCAAAGCGAGCATGGCATGCAAGTGCGTCTCCATCGTCAAGGTCTAGAAAGTGGACACATAATGCAATGTCACAATGCAAGAGAAGTCAAGAAGATTATCCATTGTCCAGATCTACGACACTGTTACAAGATGCATCATTGTAGTCATTGTGACAACGAATCTCCGCAATCCACATCAATAGAACTGTCACAGGATGCAACATCAAACAGGCACCGCCATAATCCTGGAGTCCAGATTAATGCGACTGTCACAGGATGCAACATCAAACAGGCACCGCCGTAATCCTGGAGTCCAGATTAATGCGACTGTCACAGGATGCAACATCAAACAGGCACCGCCGTAATCCTGGAGTCCAGATTAATGCGACTGTCACAGGATGCAACATCAAACAGGCACCGCCGTAATCATGGAGTCCAGATTAATGCGACTGTCACAGGATGCAACATCAAACAGGCACCGCCGTAATCATGGAGTCCAGATTAATGCGACTGTCACAGGATGCATCATTATACTGGTGGTACCGTAATGACAAATCTCCAGAGTCAAGATCAATGCGACTGTCACAGGATGCAGCATCTCACCGGCGTCATCATAAATCAGAAAGTCAAGCCACGGAGCAGCGCAATATTTAACATACTCATAGCTACTTTGTTGTTTGCATGTTATACAATTCTACTGCTATCACTGAGTTTTAAAAGTTAAATTTATTTAATTTTGTATCCTAAAACATTAATAACTTACTTCAACTAATATAATTTTCTAAGCATATGAATACAGAAATAATTATGAATGTTAAGTTATCAAAAATGCAGGAAAGCTAGGAAATCCTCTAACATATTAGGGCACCTCAGTGAATTAGAATACCATCAAAAAGTTAAGTTATTTCAGTACCGTAATTCAATACATAAAGTGAAACACATCTATTATATAGAGTCATTACACACAGAGGGATCTATTTCAAGTGTTTATTTCTGTTAATGTTGATGATTATGGCTTAAAACCAATGAAAACCCAATGGTCATTATTTCAGAAAATTAAAGTAGGAAGGATGAAGGGTTAAAAACCATGCTGCCGTATTCCACGAGACATCAAAGGGTGAATATAATATTGATTTATTTGTCAACGTGTTTCAGGGCTCCCAGAAACGCCCTGACACATGACAATATGACATTGACTTTTGATGATATTCTAATTCATTGAGTTGCACTGGTATATGAGCAGATAAAATAATGTCGTTTTGAATATGGACATTTGGGGACTGCAGAAGTATCTAAATAATATATAACTACATTTGAAGATATGGAATGCCTGCACCAGTGTGTTGTGACCTCCTGAGCATGCTCAGCCCTAGCCATGGTGAAATAAACAAGAATCGAAACTGCCATATGTGTTGTTCTCGATTGATAATACCTAAAGCTATGTTCAGACATGTTCGTTTTTGCTTTTGCCAAAATGCAGCAAAACCTTAGAGGTTTCTAGCTTCTCCTGATTTCTTGGCTGGAGCTTTGCTGCAATTTTTAACTGTGGATTTCTCACATTTTTCCTGCGTTTTTGCTCCATTTTTCTGTGGTTTTTGTTGCGTTTTTGCTGAAGATTTGCCATAGAATACTGCAAAGATGCAGAAAACAATTGACATGCTCATTCTTTCACAAATGCAGCAAGTCCTGTGTTGTTGACAGTTTCTGCAATTAAATTAAACCAATGTGTGTGCTGAATCACATAGGTTTTGCTGTGAAACAAAATTGCAGGTTAAGATTAGCAAAGATTAGCATAAAATCCAGGCAAAACCTGAGCCCAAAAACGCAGCAAAACACCCTGTGTGCACATACCCTAAAAGTTTCAGAAAACTTGGTTGTCCAGTAACCCCTTTCCAGAAAAATACTCCCCCTTGACATAACCGAATGCCCACCATACTGGAATTTCTTGCTTATCAATTTAATATGAACACAAAGGTTAAAAAATACATGCCATCTGAATTGTCCAGCACAGTGCTATGCTTTACAAAAGCCACGTCCCCTTCATCCACCAGACACCTGAAAAAGCAAATGAGATTGTGAGAAATCCACTGTCTTTAGTAAATAAATAAATAACACACACCACTAACATCAACATTCATGCAGAAAGTAGAAAAACGGCACTCACCAAGTGGTTGACCAAGGGGTTGACCAAGGGAGTGTGGAGGCGAAGGAAGATGGCAAGCTGTTTCGCAGGATCTCCGCTTCAACAGGTCCTGTGCTCCAAACACAGGACCCATTGAAGCGGAGATCCCATGAAACGGTGTGCAGTCGTCCTTCGCCTCCACACACCCCCTCCCCTGTGGGTTTGAATAAACAGAGCTGCTGCAACCATTAGGTGAGTGCCGTTTCTCTACTTTCTGCACGGATATAGAGTTACTTTATCTTTAAACCGTGCAACATTAAGTGATGGTGTAACCGGAGGGGCTTAAGGCAGGACATTGTTAGTCCTTTAATGATTTGAATCACATTGGTGCCCATCTGCAATCTTAAAGTTGCTGGACTAACATCAATAATTTATTAAATCAGTAACTTCAAAAGGCTGAAGTCCTGACACCACAACCCCATTTTTCACTTCTCTGTACTAAAAAGAAAAAGTTCTAAAATATTCCAATACTTTTATAATAATGTTTCTTAATTTACTTTTAAAATGTATCTTCTCTTAATATGTAAAACGTGTCTGTTTATACCTAAAGGCTCCATCATAGTCCTTGTACTTATCCTGTCCACATTGACTTCCATTACTGCTATTTCCATTGCAAAGATCACATAGAGAGGGGTATTTTAATCCTTCAAATCCAGGTACACAACTTTTAGAAAAGAAATCGCTCACTCCTTTTGGTAGAAATAACAGTGCATTAGTCAGATTGTATAGAAATCAAAGCACATGTCATGATGATCTAATATAATATAAAACAGGTCAAACACAGATAATGGGTCAAACTTTGACAACAATTACAAATGTCTAAGATAAGTTAAATTTGGGGCAATCAGTTTATTTGATTTGAGATATGCAAAACGTTTTGCAAAGACCAACTTTCTAATGGCAAACATAGTTTTAGAAATTATATTTTCAGAGATCCAAAGTTATGTTTTCACTCTTACCTTTGGGAATGTCACAGGCTACAGCAGACATGCGTCCACTATCAATAAGATAACCGATTGGCACATTCCATCCTGAAGTCTTTTCATAGCCAGTGTGACAAGACTTTGCACCTTTCAGAGTATCTATTGTAAAATTAGAACTCTTTTTGACAACTGCCACGGCATAATAGGAGGTCCCCACACCTGTAAGTAACAGTATCTACATATAAGTATTGACACAAATTCAATTCTTTATACAGCAACCTGGTAAGTCTAGATCTTTATAGGTATACTATGACTGATATATATATTTAGTAAGTGAAATAAGTATTAAACACGTCACCAGTGTTGTAAGTTAATATATTTCTAAAGGTGACATTGACATGAATTTCTAACCATATGTAAGTAATAACCCATTCAATCCACATAGACAATGAAATCAAACCATATATGTCCTTAAATGAAGTTATATGAAACAACACAGGGAAAAAGTATTGAACACATGAAGAAAGAGAGGTGCAAAAAGCCATGGAAAGTCATGACAGCTATCAACAATTAGAGAGAAATCCTTCCACTTAGTGAAAATAATATCAGCTGGTTCAACTGATGGCCTATAAAAAGGTGTCTCATTACCAAGGTGCCACACAACAAACATCTCATGATGGGTAAACCATGGAGCCGTCTCAAGACTTCACAACTTTATTGTTGTGAAACATCCAGAAAACATTGGTTACAGAAGAATTTCTAATCTACTGAAGGTTCCAGTGAGCACTGTTGGTGCCATAATCCAGAAATAGAAAGAACATAATTTCACTATAAACCAGCCATGATGAGAACTCCCCACAAGATTTCAGACAGAGGTGTAAAAAGAGCTATCAGAAAAGTTGTCCAAGACCCAAGAACCATCTGTGAAAAGCTGCAGAAAGACCTAGAATCACCAGATACAATTGTTTAAAAGAAAACAATGTCCATGGCCTGTATGCACACACACCACACAAGTTCAAGAGTGTTTAAAATTTGCTCAACAACATTTAGACAAGCCTGTTAAATATTTGAAGAATATAGTAGGGTCAAATAAGCTCAAAATTGAACTCTTGGGATGCCATAATACACATCATGTTTGAAGGCCAAAAGGCACTGCATATCACCCCAAACACTCCATACTAACAGGGAAGTTTGGAGGTGGGAACATCAGGCTGTGGGGCTGTTTTTTAGCATACATCACTAGCAAGCTTCATATAACTGAAGGAGATGAATTGCCAAATGTACCAAGATATTCTTGATAAAAGGCTGCTGCCATCTCCCAGAATGATGAAGATGACACAAGGTTGGATATTTCTGCAAGACAATGATCCTAAACACACAGCCAAGAAAACTCTCAGTTGGTTTCAGAGAAAGAAAATAAAACTTCTAGAATGGCCCAGCCAATCACCAGACCTGAATCCAATAGAAAATTTATGGAAGGAATTGAAGCTCAGAGTTCATAAGAGGATCCATGGTTTCTTAAGGGTTTGAAAAATATTTGTGTGGAAAAATGGACCAAAACCACACGTAAGCAATGCATGCGACTAGTTCTGCATACAGGAAGCGTCCTGAAGCGGTCATCACCAAAAAGGATTTAGCACAAAGTATTAAATACATTTCACTAAATGTGTTCAATACTTTTTTCCCATGTTTTTTCTCATTATTGAGCATTACAAAATTTATGGACATTAATGTTTTAATTTTTTGTGTGGAATGGATGGATTGTTACTGACATCTGGTGAGGAGTTCATGGCAATGGCAATTCAATAATACTTATTTCACCCGACCAGGAGCGCACCATCCATGAGGTGACATGAAGTGACTGCCTCAGGCAGCGACCCCTGCTAGTAGACAGTTGGCGACATCTGCAGGGTTGCCAGGTGGTAGCGCGGCCTCCTGCAGATGCCGCTCCCGCTCCTACAGTCCTGGCTGCCACCGCCGCTGCAACCAGGTATCTTCCAGACACTGCCCCGGGTGCAGAAGGTTTGGGGGCACCGCTGGGCCTTCTGCTGCAGTGCCCAAGGCTCCCGCCGGCCGCAGTCTGCAGAAGGAATGCACGAAACACTCAGTGCGGGGAATGTGTTGCTGGCCGAACCCCATTGAGTGTGACACCTGTGACCCCGAAGTGCTCTGTGCTTCCTCAATGCAGCTTTGTGGGTGAGTGCCGGGAGCAGTAACTCCGTGCACCGCTGACTGGCGTCATCAGACCGGCACCATGCTACTCAATATCCTCATAAAGCAAATAGATGAAGCAGCGACTCAGGGAGAAGTCATTATTATGGGTGACTTCAACTACCCTGAAATACATTGGGGAACAGAAACCTGCAGTTCCAGCAAAGGTAATAAGTTTTTGAAAACTATGAGAGACAATTACCTTTCACAACTGGTTCAGGACCCAACAAGAAAGGGGGCACTGCTGGACCTAATATTAACCAACAGGCCGGACCGCATATCAAATATACGGGTTGGAGGTCACTTGGGTAATAGTGATCATAACATAATAAGCTTTCAAGTATCCTTTACTAAGATGTGTAGTAGAGGGGCTACAAGGACACTAAACTTCAGGAAGGCAAATTTCCAACAGTTGAGAGATGATCTTAGTGCAATAAACTGGGACGATGTCCTGAGACATAAAAGTACACAAAGCAAATGGGAGATGTTTATTAGCATCCTGAATAGGACCTGTGCACAATATATACCCTATGGGAATAAGCATGCTAGAAATAGGAGGAAACCACTATGGCTAAATAAAGCGGTAAGAGGTGCAATAAGTGACAAAAAGAAAGCATTTAGGGAATTAAAGCAAGTAGATAGTGATGAAGCATTAAATAAATACAGAAAATTAAATAACATCTGTAAAAAGCAAATTAAGGCAGCAAAGATTGAGACAGAGAGACTCATTGCCAGAGAAAGTAAAAATAATCCCAAAATATTTTTTAAGTACATAAATAGTAAGAAACTAAAAAATGATGGTGTTGGCCCCTTTAAAAATAGTCTGGGTGAAATGGTGGATGAGGATAAGGAAAAAGCCAATATGCTAAATGACTCAATGACAAAATTCTCAATTAAATGTCACCGGCTTAACCCAAGAGGAAGTACGGCATCGTCTAAAAATCACTAAATTGACAAATCCCTGGGCCCGGATGGGATACACCCCAGAGTGCTGCAGGAATTAAGTACTGTCATAGATAGACCATTATTTTTTAATATTTAAAGATTCCATAATAACAGGGTCTGTACCACAGGACTGGCGTATATCAAATGTGGTGCCAATATTCAAAAAGGGGACAAAAACTGAGCTTGGAAATTATAGGCCACTAAGCTTAACCTCTACTGTGGGTAAAATCCTAGAGGGTTTTCTAAGAGATGCTATACTGGAGTATCTGAAGAAAAATAACCTCATGAGCCATTATCAACATGGTTTTATGAGGGACCGTTCCTGTCAAACTAATCTGATAAGCTTCTATGAAGAAGTAAGTTCTGGACTGGACCAAAGAAATGCAGTGGATGTGGTGTATATGGACTTTTCAAAAGCTTTTGATACGGTGCCACACAAAAGGTTGATACATAAAATGAGGGCAATGGGGATAGGGGAAAATATGTGTAAGTGGGTTAAGAACTGGCTTAGTGATAGGAAACAAAGGGTGGTTATTAATGGAAAACTCTCAGAATGGGTCACAGTTAACAGTGGGGTACCACAGGGGTCAGTGTTGGGCCCGCTTCTATTTAATATATTTATTAATGACCTTGTAGGGGGCATACAGAGTAGAATCTCAATATTTGCAGATGCAAAATATAAAGGGGGGGGACAAGAGGCGCAATAGTGCCCTATCACTAGTGACACTAGTATGTATACGGTGGTGCTGTGTGGCCGCTCACCTGATCCAGTTGTGGTCCCCACAACTGGTTTCACTGCGTTTAGGAATCAATGTTCCAAGCTGCTGCAGGACCTCCACCTACCACAGGATCGTGGTATGTTCCAAGAGAAGTGATGGGAGTAATGGTGTGTCACGGTCCGCGCTGCTTCTGGATTAAAACTCACCAAAGAGCCCAGCAAACTTTTATCCTCTTTATTCCTTAATCCAACGCGTTTCAACGCCACAACCCGGCGAATATCCCTGAGGAAGACGCCGGGTTGTGGCGTTGAAACGCGTTGGATTAAGGAATAAAGAGGATAAAAGTTTGCTGGGCTCTTTGGTGAGTTTTAATCCAGAAGCAGCGCGGACCGTGACACACCATTACTCCCATCACTTCTCTTGGAATATTTGCAGATGACACTAAACTCTGCAGGGTAATCAATACAGAGGAGGACAATTTTATATTACAGGAGGATTTATGTAAACTAGAAGCTTGGGCTGCTAAATGGCAAATGAGCTTTAATGGGGATAAATGTAAAGTCATGCACTTGGGCAGAGGAAACAAAAGGTATAATTATGTGCTTAATTGTAAAACACTGGGCAAAACTGTCACTGAAAAAGACCTGGGTGTATGGGTAGATGACAAACTCACATTTAGTGGCCAGTGTCAGGCAGCTGCTGCAAAGGCAAATAAAATAATGGGATGCATTAAAAGAGGCATAGATGCTCATGAGGAGAACATAATTTTACCTCTATACAAGTCACTAGTGCGACCACACTTAGAATACTGTGTACAATTCTGGTCTCCGGTGTATAAGAAAGACATAGCTGAACTAGAGCGGGTCCAGAGAAGAGCGACAAAAGTCATTAGAGGATTAAGGGGTCTGCAATATCAAGACAGGTTATTAAACTTGGGGTTATTTAGCTTGGAAAAACAAAGGTTTAGGGGGGATCTTATAATAATGTATAAATATATGAGGGGACAGTACAGAGAACTTTTTAATGATCTCTTTACTCTTAGGCCTGAGACTGGGACAAGGGGGCATCCTCTACGTCTGGAGGAAAGAAGGTTTAATCATAATCACAGACGCGGATTCTTTACTGTAAGAGCAGTGAGACTATGGAACTCTCTGCCACATGATGTTGTAATGAGTGACTCACTACTAACATTTAAGAAGCGCCTGGATGCCTTTCTTGAAAACTATAATATTACCGGTTATATATACTAGATTCTTTGATAGGGCGTTGATCCAGGGAACTAGTCTGATTGCCATATCTGGAGTCAGGAAGGAATTTTTTCCCCCAATGTGGAGCTTAGTGTTGCCACATGGGTTTTTTTTTGCCTTCCTCTGGATCAACATGTTAGGCTATGGGTTGAACTAGATGGACGTAAAGTCTTCCTTCAACCTTAAAAACTATGTTACTATGTTACTATGTTACTAGAAGCTCCGCCAGAGCTCAGTACAGCCGTCATTAGGCCCCTCAGTACAGGTAGGTCCCAACCCAACCAGCAGGGTTTGCGGCTCCTATACAAATCAGAGGTGCACTGATGGAGGCGTGAAATGCAGCTGGCGCAGTGATCCTTCCATTATTGGCTGCTTAGAGGAGTCCTCCACCTATGTAGAAGAAGGATCGAGCTGCTGCTTAGAGGAGACGTCCACCTGTGTAGAGCAGGGCTAGAGCTGCCACTTAGAGGAGTACTCCACCTGTGTATAAGAAAAATAGAGCTGCTGTTTAGATGAGGCCTCCACCTGTGTAGAGAAGGCCTAGAGCTGCCGCTTAGAGGAGTCCTCCACCTGTGTATAAGAAGGATAGAGCTGCTCTTTAGAGGAGGCCTCCACCTCTGTAGAGCAGGGCTAGAGCTGCCGCTTAGAGGAGTCCTCCACCTGTGTAGAGCAGGGCTAGAGCTGCCACTTAGAGGAGTCCTCCACCTGTGTATAAGAAAAATAGAGCTGCTGTTTAGATGAGGCCTCCACCTGTGTAGAGAAGGGCTAGAGCTGCCGCTTAGAGGAGTCCTCCACTTGTGTATAAGAAGGATAGAGCTGCTCTTTAGAGGAGGCCTCCACCTCTGTAGAGTAGGGCTAGAGCTGCCGCTTAGAGGAGTCCTCCACCTGTGTAGAAGAAGGATAGAGCTGCTGCTTAGAGGAGGCCTCCACCTCTGTAGAACAGAAATAGAGCTGCTGTTTAGAGGAGTTCACCTGTGTAGAAGAAGGATAGAGCTGCCGCTTAGAGGACTCCTCCACCTGTGTAGAGCAGGGATAGAGCTGCTGCTTATAGGGGAGACCTCCACCTGTATATAAGAAGGATAGAGCTGCTGCTTAGAGGAGTCCTCCACCTTTGTTGAGCAGGGCAAGAGCTGCCGCTTAGATAAGCCCTCCACCAGTGTAGAAGAAGGATAGAGCTGCTGCTTAGAGGAGGCTTCCACTTCTGTAGAGCAGGGATAGAGCTGCCGCTTAGAGGAGTCCTCCACCTCTGTAGAACAGGAATAGAGCTGCCGCTTAGCGGAGTACTTCACCTGTGTAAAAGGATAGAGCTGCTGCTTATAGGGGAGTCCTCCAACTGTGTAGAGAGGGGAGTACTTACTTTTTTTTTTACTCAGTGAGTACACTGATGGGAAACTATGTAATGTGCAATATAATATAGGAGGACAATGGGGGTGCAATATACTATATGGAGTACTATGGGGGTGCATTATACTATATGGAGGACTATTGGGGCCCATTATACTGTAGGAGGACTATGGGGGTGCATTATACTATGAGGAAGGCTATAGAGGATGCATTATACTATATGGAGGACTATGGGGGTGCATTATACTATGTGCATGTCACACTGAGCGACATTGCTAGCGCCGGTCGGGGTACTTAAAAAAAAGATGAGAAAACGTCAAACTGAACATATTTTCACACTCCAAAAATAGGCTGGACAAAGATGTTGGCACCCTCAATTAACATTTGGTTGCACATTTTTCATGTTGTGCCATGATTGTGAATCATAATGAACCTGTTGATCCATTCCTTCTTTGTAACTGTTCAAAAATTTAATAAAAATTTTATTGTTAAAAAAAAACATTTGGTTGCACATCTTTTGGCATAAATAACTGCAGCCAATCACTTCCAATGACCATTAACAAGCTTCTTACTTCTCTCAATATAAATTTTGGACCACTCTTCTTTTGCAAACTGCCCCAGGTTTCTCATATTGGAAGGCGCCTTCTACCAACAGCAGTTATAAGATCTCTCCACAGTTGCTCAAAGGGATTTAGATCCAAACTGATTGCTAGTCACTTCAGAATTCTACAGCACTTTGTTTCCATTCATTTTTGCCAGCTTCTTGAAGTATGTTTGGAGTCATTGTCCTGCTGGAATACCTAGGATGCAAACCCTGTTTTCTGAGGCTGGGTACTACATTGTGACCTAAATATTTAGATTTCATGATGCCTTGCATAAAACCACAGCACCCAGGGCCGAAGGCAGCAAAACAACCCCAAAACATCTTTAAACCTCCAACATATTTAACTGTAGGTACTATGTTCTTTTCTTTGTAGGCCTCATTTCATATTCAGCAAACAGTAGAATGATGTGCTTTACCAAAAAGCTCTATCTTGTTCTCATTTGTCCGCAAGACACTTTCCCACAAGAATTTTGACTTAGGTACATTTTGGTACACTGTAGTCTAGCTTTTTTATGTCTCTGTGTCAGCAGTGGGGGTCCTCCTGGGTCTGCTGCCATAGCATTTAATTTAATTTAAATGTCAACAGATAGATCGCACTGACACTGTTGCCCCCCAACCTGCAGGACAGCTTAAATTTCTTTGGAGCTTGATTGGGGCTGTTTATCCACCATCCAGACTACCCTGCTTTGAAACTTTTCATCAATTTGATTCTGCTGTCCACATCCAGGGAGATTAGCTACAGAACCATGTGTCATGATATATGCCTTTTTCCTGTCCTGTATACTGTGCCATTTGATGTGTTGTAACCTTTCTCCGTTTTCTATTAGCTGTATACTATGCAATTTATGGTGCTGTAATTTAACATGTCTCCTTCCCCCAAGAATTGCGTTCCTGGACTGTAATGTAATTAAGCATTGGTCAAAAGCTAGTGAAGGATTAGCCATTCTTCCTCCCAGCAGGTGGCTGGTCCAATCCACATACTACCAGACACACTGGAGCCATACGTTTCTGGAATCATCTGATGGACCAAACCATTCAATAGTAGGTGTGAACCCCTACTCCCTTTCACATGGGCTGATCCCAGGAGCCCAGACAATACATTCATGTTTTAGGATCAGATGTGAGTTGACTGTGGAAGTGAACGGAGCGAGACCTGAGCTAAGGCCAGATCTCATCGTCCGGATCTCTTTCCTTTGTTTGGACTCATTGCGGATTCTGCAGATTTACCTTCATGTGTGTTGTTCCAGCTTTCTTGTTTAATAAATCTCCTTGGATTGATCATCGGCCGGGTGTCCCTTCCTGCTCTGTTGCACACCCCGTCACAACATGGATTGTAAATTTCTTAGTTATATTGTGCACCATTGTCAAAGGAACATAAAGATCTCTGGAGATGAACTTAAGATTGTTGATATGTTTAAACAATTTTGGTTCTCAAGTCCTCACAGTTCTCTTCTCCTCTTTCTGTTCTCGATTCTCTTTCTGTTCTCCACCTGGTGTTTACCATAGTTACAAGCCTGTGAGATCTCTGATCGTTGGTCTCTCGCTGTCACACGCAGCGATGCGTGGTGACCAGCGGGTGACTAACGACCTAAAAATGACCCAGAGCACTTTCTAACGATCAGTGATCTCTCAGCAGGGGCCTGATCGCTGCTAAGTGTCACACATAGCGAGATCATTAGCGAGATCGCTGTTACATCACAAAACCTGTGACGTTACAATGATCTCGCTAATGATCTCATTATGTGTGATGGGGCTTAAAGAACCAGGGAATGGGTTCACTGGATATTCAGTGTGCTGAGGGTTTAAGTAGAGTGCAATGTGTGGATTTTGCTGGGAGTTGCAGAGTACCATTTGTTGCTCTCCATACTTGGCTAGGAGAAGGGCCTGGATTGCTGCACAGTTGAGAGACCACGGTCTGGGATGAAGTGAAAAAAAAGTCTGTTCAAATATGTCTGAGAGTGAGGAAACCTTCTGTATCATATGCTTTTGACAAAGACTGAAACATTGACTTTAACTGCTGTATTATCTGATTACGGTAGTTTTTTTCTGTTAAGCTATGTACTGCTGAAAAGTAGTTTTCTTAGTTTGGAGTCTGCTGAAAGTTCATGAAGTTAATAAACCTCCTCTTGTTGTATCAAAGATATGCCTGTGTGAATGCTACCTGCTGTTGACAGTGAATGAATCCCTACAATATATTAATGCGTTGAGTATGTTGTGACACTAACCTTGGTCATATACTTCTCCTACCACTGGCTTTAGGTTGTACCACCTTCCAGCTTTATATGTGAGAATACCACTGAGAGTTACAGCATCCGCCTTATTATCCTGTATAAAAATATAAAAGAAGTGTGAGGCATAGACCATATTAGATGCAGTAATATTCAATTTTCTTTTATTTCCAGAAAGGTTTTGTGCCCTCTCTCAGATGACTCTGCTGTTTCTGTAACAATGAAAGGCAGCAGATTTCATGGGGTATTCCGGATTCAGAAAATGAAGTTTATTCTTTGTATTACATAAAACATATAATCTTCTAATATATGAATTTCTTTAATAATTTATCACATTTTCTATCAGCTCTGCTTTAATTCATTGAATAAGAATAGTCTACTTCCTCTTTTACAATCTGTTTGGGTGACATGACAATAAATCTCCTCCACACACATTCATTATTCATGAATTAATGTCAGCCAAACCTGCCAATATCGAGGGGATCAGGCAATAGTTATAATGGAAACAGTCGTGTAGAAAAAATGTGCTATCAACCTGCAGATATAGGGTTAATCTGCAAGTTAATAACACTCCAATGCTGTATGAGAGTTCTGCTGTTGGGAGGAAATTACTTTATTCCTTCTGGCAGCCACCAACTTTCAGTTATAGAGGTGCGCTTTCAGTCATCACCATGCCCTCAGTACTTACTGACAGTCTGCTCAGTATTGCATCAGTACAGAGCTGGCTGTCTGGCAGTGGCAGAAGCCTGGTTACAGATGTCACACACTATGTACAGAGCAGTGACTGAAGCTGCACCTCTATAACTGAAAACCCAATGTTTTCGTGTCCTCTTGGCAGTAGGGCTCTCAGTGCTGCGGTAAACCCCATAACTGCAGGTTAGTAGCATTTTTTTTACATATCATGCCAACTTTAAGGGTCATGCATGTCCAATTTCGTACTACCGATCCTTTTGTTCTTCTGGCAGCGATATGTCTGGTGGTGGCTCTCTCATGAAAAATACAGGAGCGCTTGACTTAATGAGTGATGTTGTGTATAGGAAGAGATGGTCAAATTAGCTACCGGACAAACGATTGGCCAAACCATAGTTCAGTCAACAATTAATAATTGTGTATGATGGTATTAAAGGGAATCTGCAACCATGTTACTGCTATGTAATCTGTGAGCAGCATAATGAAAAGATAATCAGAGACCCTGTATCACATACTAGTCTGCACGCTGTCATTTTGATACAATCACTGTTTTCTCTGCTGCAAATCTAAAGGCCCCGTTACACGGTACAATATGGTGAATGATATCACTCAAATGTCATGGGTTTGGAGTTGTTCAAACAACATTGTTAGGACGTCGTTGCGTGTAACACCGAGATACGACTACGATAAATCATTGGATCGTTGATCTCAGATTTGAGAACATGTTCTCAAATCAGACAATCCTCGATCAGCCAACCTGTTGTATCGTTGTGTGTGACACCACGATAACTATGTCGTTAACAACTTCCCCTACTCACAACAATGAACAAGTATCGTTCGCTGGATTGAGCGAATGATAGCTGCTCACTACATCGTTGGTGAGTCATGCACGATATCTAGACGTGTGACATCTCACCAACGATGTCAAAAAGATGTCCTAACGACCGCGCGTCCATGAGATCGTTGGTGAAATCTAAACGATATTGAAGCGCGTAACTGGGCCTTAAGAGTGCTCAGAATGCTGAGTTGCATATAAACTCTCCCATGCACTGCATTCAATGCACTGCATCCAGCTGCTATTCAGTGGACATAGTTAAACAAAGCAGTTGACTAGGAGGCACAAGACACCTAGTCCTGTAGTGATAATCTCCTTAATCTCCTACTGATAAAACACTGATTTTAGTGAAAAAACCTGAATCAATCTTTCAGCCTCTACTCATGCCACTCTCAGATCACATATTTAAAACATACTGATAGATTCCCTTTAAAGGGAACCTGTCAGGTGGTTTATGTCCCCCCCATCTATCACTATCTGTACCTGTAGCTTTAAAATACTAGTCTAATCATCCCTGTCTGAGCTCATACTGTAATATTATTGGTGAAAAAAAGCATTTATACACTTACATTTCAGTCTACACTTTGGAGGAGGGAGACTGTCTGGCAGGATAATGGTTAACTCACTATTATCTTGCATGGCTAAAGGACCTGTGTGATGTAATGATCATGTGACCATAGTGGGCGGAGCTATGTGAGCAAACTTATTATGTCCTATGCAGACTTAGCTCCGCCTATTGTAGTCACATGGTTATGACATCACATCAGGTCTCCCAACATGTTCTAACATAAGGCTGAAATGTTAACTGTTAACCTGCCAAACAGTCTCCATGCTCCAAGCTGGAGACTGACTGCCTCATTACATAAGAAAATGTAAGTGTATAAATGCTTTTCTTTCATCTTTACCATTACACCATGAGCTCAGACAGGGATGATTAGAATAGTGATAGCTGGGGGGCATAAACTACCTCACAGGTTTCATTTAACCCCTTCACCCCCCGGCCTATTTTGACCTTAATGACCTGGCCATTTTTGTCAATTCTGACCAGTGTCCCTTTTATAAGGTAATAACTCTGGAAAGCTTCAACGGATCCTAGCGATTCTGAGATTGTTTTTTCGTGACATATTGGGCTTCATGTTAGTATTAAATTTAGGTTGATAATTTTTGCGATTATTTGTGAAAAAATTAAAAATTTGGCAATATTTTTTAAAATTTAGCAATTTTCAAATTATGAATTTTTATTCTGCTAAACCAGAGAGTTATGTGCCACAAAATAGTTAATAAATAACATTTCCCACATGTCTACTTCACATCAGCACAATTTTGGAAAAAAAAAAAATTTTGTTCGGACGTTATAAGGGTTCAAAGTTCATCAGCAATTTTTCATTTTTCCAGCAAAATTTACAAAGCCATTGTTTTTAGTGACCACATCACATTTGAAGTCCCTTTGAGGGGTGTACATGACGGAAAACACCCAAAAGTGACACCATTCCAAAAACTGCACCCCTCAAGCTACTCAAAACTACCTTCAAGAAGATTATTAACCCTTCAGGTGCTTCACGGGAACTAAAGCAAAGTGGAATGAAAAAAATGGTCATTTTAATTTTTCCAACAAAAATGTTCTTTTAGCCTCAATTCTTTCATTTTCACATGGGGAAGAGGATAAAATGGATCCTAAAAGTTGTTGGGCAATTTCTCCTGAGTACATTGATATCTCATATGTGGTCATAAACCACTCTTTGGGCGCACGGCAGGGCTCAGAAGGGAAAGAGCGCAATTTGACTTTTGGAGCTAATTTTCCATTCAAATAGTGAAATGGCGCTCCTTCCCTTCTGAGCCCTCCCGTGCGCCCAAAGAGTGGTTTATGACCACATATGAGATATCGATGTGCTCAGGAGAAATTGTCCAACAATTTTTAGGATTAATTTTATCCTGTTCCCCATGTGAAAATGAAAAAATTTAGGCTAAAAGAACATTTTTATGGAAATAAAAGTACTTTTTCATTTTTACGGATGAATTTTTGAAACACCTGGGGGTTCAAAATGCTCCCCACCCATCTAGATAAGTTCCCTGGGGGGTCTAGTTTCCAAAATGGGGTCACGTGTGGGGGAGCTCCAATGTGTAGGCACACAGGGGCTCTCCAAACGCGACATGGTGTCCGCTAACAATTTGAGCTGATTTTTCAGTCAAATTGTTAGCGGACACCATGTTGCGCTTGGAGAGCCCCTGTGTGCCTAAACATTGGAGCTCCCCCACAAGTCACCCCATTTTGGAAACTAGACCCCCCAGGGAACTTATCTAGATGGGTGGTGAGCATTTTGAATGCCCCAGTGCTTCACAAATTAATCTGTAAGAATTAAAAAAGAAAATTTTTATGGAAAAATAAGTGTTTTTTCATTTTTACGGATGAATTTGTCAAGTACCTGGGGGTTAAAAATGCTCACCACCTATCTAGATAAGTTCCCTGGGGGCTCTAGTTTTCAAAATGGGGTCACTTGTGAGGGAGCTCCAATGTTTAGGCACACAGGGGCTCTCCAAACACGACATGGTGTCCGCTAACAATTTGAAAAATTAGCTTCAATTGTTAGCGGACACCATGTCGCGTTTGGAGAGCCCCTGTGTGCCTAAACATTGGAGCTCCCCCACAAGTCACCCCATTTTGGAAACTAGACCCCCAGGGAACTTATCTAGGTGGGTGGTGAGCATTTTGAATGCCCCAGTGCTTCACAAATTAATCTGTGAAAATGAAAAAGAAAATTTTTATGGAAAAAAAAAGTACTTATTCAATTTTACAGATGAATTTGTGAAGCACCTGGGGTTCAAAATGTTCACAACCCATCTAGATACGTTCCCTGGGAGGTCTAGAGATATCGATGTGCTCAGGAGAAATTGTCCAACAATTTTTAGGATTCATTTTATCCTGTTCCCCATGTGAAAATGAAAAAATGTAGGCTAAAAGAAAATGTTTGTAGGAAAAAAAGTACTTTTTCAATTTTACGGATGAATTTGTGAAGCACCTGGGGGTTCAAAATGCTCACCACCCATCTAGATAAATTCCCTGGGGGGTCTAGTTTCCAAAATGGGGTCACTTATGGGGGAGCTCCAATGTTTAGGCACACAGGGGCTCTCCATACGCGACATGGTGTCCGCTAACTATTGGAATCATTAGCGGACACCATGTCGTGTATGGAGAGCCCCTGTGTGCCTAAACATTAGAGCTCCCCCACAAGTGACCCCATTTTGGAAACTAGACCCCCAAGGAATGCATCTAGATGCATAGTGAGAACTTTGAACCCCAAGGTGCTTCACAAATTGATTCGTAGTAAGGAAAAAGTACATTTGTTTTCACACAAATTTTCTTTTTTCATTTTTACGGATCAATTTGTGAAGCACCTGGGGGTTCAAAGTGTTCACTATGCATCTAAATACAGCGAAGCCCATTTTTTTTTTTCTAGGACTAATTCTAGAAAAAAAATGGCGTAGGGCTCCGCCATATTTTTGGTCCAGCCAGGTACAACTTGGCAGCTACGGACTGCCAGCAACCCCCAGCTGCCTCATTGTACCTGGCTGGCAACCAAAAATACAGCAAAGCCCATTTTTATTTTTTTTCTAGGACTAATTCTAGAAAAAAAATGGCGTAGGGCTCCGCCATATTTTTGGTCCAGCCAGGTACAACTTGGCAGCTACGGACTGCCAGCAACCCCCAGCTGCCTCATTGTACCTGGCTGGCAACCAAAAATACAGCAAAGCCCATTTTTATTTTTTTTTCTAGGACTAATTCTAGAAAAAAAATGGCGTGGGGCTCCGCCATATTTTTGGTCCAGCCAGGTACAACTTGGCAGCTACAGACTGCCACCAACCCCCAGCTGCCTCGTTGTACCTGGCTAGCCACCAAAAATACAGCAAAGCCCTTTTTTTCTTCTTCTAGAACTAATTCTAGAAAAAAAAATGACATGGGGCTCCGCCATATTTTTGGTCCAGCCAGGTACAACTAGGCAGCTGGGGGCTGGAATCCGCAGCATGGAGAGGCCCAAGCGTTCTGGGCCCCCATGCTGCGAATTGCAGCCCGCAGCCGCCCCAGAAAATGGCGCATTCATTGAAGCGCCATTTTCTGGCGCTGTACCCATGCTCTTCCAGTTGCCCTGGTGCCGGTGGCAAACTGGGTAATAAAGGGGTTAATGCCAGCTTTTTATTGGCAGCTGGCACTAAGCCCGAGATTCATAATATAGGGCCAATGTTAGACCCGCCATTAGGAATCTCTGGTAAATAGTCAGAAAATACACACAGAGAAAAATCTTTTTATTTGAAAAAAATAACACAAACAAAATTCGGACTCCATCTTTATTATAAAGATCCGACGTAGTCCACAACGAAGGTCCTACGACGCTCGATCGCCTCTGACGTAGTCCACAACGAAGGTCCCACGACGCTCGATCGCCTCTGGTCAATCCAGAGACTGCAGCAAGGGATGAAGTGTCCTCTTCCTACAGTCTCTGGGGTCAGAGTTATGGTGCACTGTATGACAATGACCTGTCATACACTGCACCATGACTATGATCCCAGAGACTACAACAAGAGGACACTTGATCCCTTGTTGCACCCATCCATCCACCTATGCACCCATCATCCACGCACGCACACAACCACGCACCCACATCCACGCACTCACATCCACGCACGCTCACATCCACGCACGCACATCCACATCCACGCACATCCACACATACACATCCACGCACGCACACATCCACGCACGCTGACATCCATGCATGCGCACATCCACGCACGCACATCCACGCACGCTGACATCCTTGCATGCTGACATCCACGCGCGCTGGCATCCACGCACGCATGCTGACATTCAAGCACGCACACTGACATCCACACATGCACACATCCACGCACGCACGCTGACATCCACGCATGCACACATCCACACACGCACGCTGACATCCACACACATCCACACACGTACGCTGACATCCACGCACATCCACATCCATGCACACGTCCACACACGCACACGTCTATGCACACACACATCTATGCATGCACACATCCACACAGGTGTCCACACACGCACACGTCCACACACGTGTCCACACACGCACACGTCTACGCACGCACACGTCTACGCACGCTCACATCCACGCACACTCATGTATGCTCACGTCCACGCACGCACACGTCCACGCATGCACCCCCCATCCATCTATCCATTCACCCATCCATCCATCACCCATCCATCAATTCATTCATTCATTCATTCATAGATACATACATGGATACATACATACATAGATACATACATAGATACATAGATACATACATACATACATACATACTTACCTCCCTCGTTCCACCGATGAGCAGGAGGAGGCCGGGAGAGGAGGCGGGGCCACTGACCGGCGGGCAGAGGAGGCCAGCAGCAGCGGCGGCGGCGGCAGGGCGGCCGCAGCGGCGGGTGCACCGAAGAGTGCAGCCCGCCGCAGGAGGTGAGGGGGGGGGCCAGGCACAGGGCCCGGAGGTGGGGGCAGCCTGGAGGGGACCACAACTGCAGGGGACCGGACAGTGTTGCCGGCGGGCGCACGCGGGTGCAGCCCGCCGGCATATTCCTAATTATAGAGGGGGGGTTTAGGAGGATGGGGGGGGCCCTGTGAGTCATGGAGCTGGAGGGGGCTGAGGAGGGGTGGGCACTTGCCGATCCGCCCCTCCAGATCTGATTGGAGAGCTCCAATCAGATCTGGAGGGGTGAATCCCTATGATTTCCTCCGATCGGCAGTTTCACTTTTAAACTGCCGATCGGAGGGGTCCTGGGCATTGGGGGGGTTAATCCACCCTCTGTGGGGTCATCTACAGGTTGTCACAGAGCAGCAGCATCTGTGACACCTGAGCGACCCTACTCACAGGAGCTGCAGCAGCTCAAATCTGCCAGGACGTTGTGCAACGTCCTGGGTCGTTAACGGGCAGAAACACAGGACGTTGCACAACGTCCTAGGTCGTGAGGGGATTAAGAGAGAACTTTGACAATTGTACTGAATGTAATATACCATGAACCTATGTTAATGTCACATGAACAGGACAGGTTTTCATCCTCTGAATGTGAGGATTATAAGTAGTCATGGCCAAAGTGTTAGCAGCCTTGAAATTATTCAAAAAAAATTAAGTATTTCTCCCACTAAATTATTTCAATTACGCATTTTGTCATACACATGTATTTTGTGTGTATTGGAATAACACAAAAACAAACAGAGAAAAGAAGGCATATTCGACATAATTTCACACAAAACCCCAAAAACATACAGACAAAATTATTGGCAGATTCAACTTAATATTTGGTTGCACACCCTATGGCAGTGATGGCGAACCTATGGCACACGTGCCAGAGAAGGCACGCATAGCCATCTCTGTTGGCACGCGGCCTCGCCTCTGCCCTGCTGCATTGAACTGCGGGCACTATGGCACAGGCAGTTCAAAGTTGTCGTGTCGGATCGGTGGAGACATTTCTCCTCCCTCTGACTTTCTCTTCTAGTCCCGCCCACCCCGCATCATGTGACCATGGTGACGCGACCACGGTCATGTGATGCGATCGCACAATCGCGGTCATGTGATGCGATCGGCGTCATGTAACCACGGGAGATGACAAAACGTGAGGAGAGAGCTGTGGTGGAAGCAGGAGTTCTACAGTAGGCGAGTATGATCTTATTTTTAAGGTATAAATCACAACCAATATGGGGCATGATGGGGCAATACTACAGGAGGGGGCATAATAGTGCAATACTACAGGAGGGGGCATGATGGGGGCAATACTACAGGAGGGGGCATGATGGGGGCAATACTACAGGAAGGGGAATGATGGGGCCATACTACAGGAAGGGGCAATACTACAGGAAGGGGCAATACTACAGGAGGGGGCATGATGGGGGCAAAACTACAGGAGGGAACAATACTACAGGAGGGGCATGATGGAGGCAATACTAACTGGAGGGGGCATGATGGGGCAATAATATTAGGAGGGTGTATGAAGGTGCAATAGTAGCAGGAGGGGGCATGATGAAACAATACTAGCAGGCATGATGCGGCAGTACTACCAGGATGGGGCATTACTACATGGAGAGGGCATGATGGGGCATTACTACAGAAGGGGGCTTGATGGGGGCAATACTACAGGAAGGGGCATGATGGGGCAACACTACAGGAGGGGGTATGATGGGGCAATACTACAGGAGGGAGCATGAGGGGGCAGTACTACTAATAGTTAAGCAATTTTCACGTTTTTTGTTGCTTTTTTCTGAAGACAAGACTTGCTGTCTTCGAATTAAAGAAGCTACTTACAAAAAGCAGGTTTAGCTGCAGATCATACGTGTCATTTCTCTACAGTACATGATGACTAAAGTTAATTTAATTCACCCAAAAAAAAAAATCATGACTGCATTATTTGCAGCGTTTTTGCACATTCTTGGATTTCTATGGTGCATAAACACTGAAAGAATTGACATGCTGCACTTTTCAATAACTCAGCAGTTTTACAACTCAGTATTTCTAAAATCTCATAGCTTTTACTGGTACTGTAAAAAACAGCTTTTATTTGCATTAAAAAAATCGCAATGTGTGAACGAAGCCTTACTATGCAAGGTGCACTACATCGCTTTTTTTAATCTGGTGCACTGTTGTGTGAAATTTGTAAAAAGTGGGGCATTTTCTTTAGAAGTGATCAACAATTTATTTTCTGCGTGGATGAGCCCTGGTTTGATGAAGTGATAGTGTCTATACTAGTGGTTAGTGTATTACATATACAGGCACACTATACACTATATACAGAGCTCCTGTATATTATGTCACCGGTGATCACTGTATTACCTGTACACTATATACAAAGCTTATGTGTATATTGTCACTGGTGATCTCTTATTACCTACTCTATATACAGAGCTCCAGTGTATAATGGTGGTAATATTAGTGTTATTAGTACTGTGGTTTCTATTCCTAATCATTATTGTAGTATTATTTGATCACTATGTGGTGATATGATGTGGGCTGGTCGTGGTGTGTTGGAATTTGTCCCTTATAGTTGATATCATTCGATCACCATGTGATGGTAATATGTTTCTGGTCATGGTGTGGTGGTATTTGTTCCCTGTATGTGGTATTATTGGTCTTGGTACAGTGGATTGCATTGAGTATAGAAGTATTGAGTATCTCTCTGATATTAATTTAGAGAAGATTCTTTATTTACATGAGAGTAAATACTTTGAAGTTTAAACCCTCCCTATCCTGTGACTTTTACACAATGGCAGAGATGCACTTGCAGTGGTTCTCTCCAGTAAAAGCAAGTAATCCTCACTCCACAGGATAAGTGATGTAATTTATTGGTGAGGTTTTGACTGCTGAGACCTGCACCGATCAGAAGTATTTGAAACTTTTATCCCCATTAGATTGCAGCTCATGTATGACTCAAACACTGATCCTTTCTTATCCACAGTGGCTACGAGCAATGCGCTTGGCTTTTTCTGGAAGCCCCAAAGAGGATGAATGGTGCTGCGGTCACACGTCTGACATGCCACTGTATTTTGAAATGGGGGTGAAAGTGCCCTGTTAGGAATAAAAGTTCCAATTTCCAATGGTAGTATTCAACCAATTAATATAGTCACACTGATCTTGTGGATCCTGTGCATCGGTGATAACTTGTTTCACTAAAGAACACCTTTATTGCAAACTACCGTAATTGTAAATCGTGGATATGGTGTGCGCACAGTAGATGTGTCGGAATCTCCTGTATTTTACAGTTGACGCTCCACTATAGCAAAGATAACAACTAACACATATTTCCAAAATAGCTGTAGAGTGGGCACCTAAAGTCGATTCCTACTGTGGGTCCCAAGCAACCCAGTCTAACCCTGCTTGAGAATGTAAATATTTTTCAACCATTTTGGTTCTCAAGTCTTTAAACGCTTCTTTTCTCCTATTTCTATTCCCCATGCTTAGTGTGGCACAAAGACAAACAATTCAAAGATTGTGTCAACTTCTCCCCTTTTTATCTGGTTTCAGGTGTGATTTCTCTATTGCCCATACCTGTTACTTGCCATAGTTGAGTTTGAATAAGCATCACATACTTGAAACCAAGTTTTCTAACCACAATTTTGGAAAGGTGCCAACACTTTTGTCCAGCCCACTTTTGGGATTCTGTGTGAAAATGATCACATCTGTAAAGTGCTGTGGAGTTAATAGCAATATCTAAGTGAGTAAAAGAAATACATTTCTGTCTAATCTGCCTTTTTTCAGGTTTTTTTGTGTTGTTCCAATACTCTCAAAGGAAATAAATGTGTATAACAAAATGTGTAATTGGAATAATTTTCCAGGAAAAATACTTCACTTTCTGGAACAATTTCAAAGATCCCACCACTTTCAGCCATGACTGTATGTTGACACTTGAAAAGAAATATTACATGACAGATGACTGATGAGGCAAACTTTTTTGTGAATGGTGAAGTTAACAAACAAAACCAGCGCTATTGGTCTGACACTAACCCACAGTGGATAAATCCCTCCAAGACTGTTGGAACACAAACATTGATGGTATGGTGTGATATATGGGGTACAAAGACAGTGGGGCCATTCTTCATCAATGGAAACCTCATTGCCACTGGATATCTGAAATTGCTACATGATTCATATATCCAGTGGCATTGAGCTCCCACTTTCAGCCATGACTGCATGTCGACACTCTGGCCACTGTCAGGTAATGTGAAAGTAATGTCAAGGTGTTTACATGAAGATTTCCACATACCTGCACATTTTTTATACAATTTAACTGTGATGTGCCATTGACACAGGACAAAGAAGGCACAATCTTTGCTTCAGTGAAGGATGCTTTCATGCCGTTGCATTTTTTTAACTCGGCTTCAGAAACTGTGCACCATCGGATTTCATTCAGACAAAAAACTGGAAAAAAAATATTACATGACAGAGTGTCAGATTCACATGTCCAATATTTTCATTAGGGTTTTTAAAAAAAAATCTTTGTTAGTTGAATTTATAAAGAGAAACAAAAAATCATACGGCACATAATTATTTTTTTATCTTGGCTTTCTATTAAATGAACTATGCAGGGTGGGCCATTTATATGGATGCACCTAAATAAAATGGGAATGGTTGATGATATCAACTTCCTGTTTGTGACACATTAGTATACGGGAGGGGGAAAACTTTTCCAGATGGATAGTGACCATGGTGGCCATTTTGAATTTGGCCATTTTGGATCCAACTTTATTTTTTTCAATGGGAAGAGGGTCATGTGACACATGAGAATTTCATAAGAAAAACAATGGTGTACTTGTTTTTAACATAACTTTATTCTTTCATGAGTTATTTACAAGTTTATGACCACTTATAAAATGTGTTCAAAGTGCTGCCCATTGTGTTGGATTGTCAATACAACCCTCTTCTCCCACTCTTGACACACTGATAGCAACACCGCAGAAGAAATGCTAGCACAGGCTTCCAGTATCTGTTGTTTCACATGCTGCACATCTCTTATCTTCACAGCATAGACAATTGCCTTCAGATGAGTGATGAGGACGTGTTTGTGAATGGTGAAGTTAACAAACAAAACCACCGCTATTGGTCTGACACTAACCCACAGTGGATAGATCCCTCCAAGACTGTTGGAACACAAAAATGAATGGTATGGTGTGGTATATGGGTTACAAAGATAGTGGGCCATTATTCATCAATGGAAACCTCAATGCCACTGCATATCTGAAATTTCTACATGATTCAGATATCCAGTGGCATTGAGCGTTCCATTGATGAAGAATGGCCCCATTATCTTTGTGCCCCATATACCACACCATACCATCAATGTTTGTGTTCCAACAGTCTTGGAGGGATCTATCCACTATGGGTTAGTGTCAGACCAATAGCGGTGGTTTTGTTTGTTAACTGCACCATTTAACTTCACCTCATCACTCATCTGAAAGCAATTGTCTATGCTGTGAAGATACGAGATGTGCAGCATCTGAAACAACAGATACTGGAAGCCTGTGCTAGCATTTCTTCTGCGGGTTGCTATCAGTATGTCAAGAGTGGGAGAAGAGGGTTGCATTGACAATCCAACACAATGGGCAGCACTTTGAACACATTTTATAAGTGGTCATAAACTTGTAAATAACTAATGAAAAAATAAAGTTACGTTAATACCAAGCACACCATTGTTTTTCTTATGAAATTCTCAATAGGTTTGATGGTCATATAATCCTATTCCCATTGAAAAAAATAAAGTTGGATACAAAATGGGCGACTTCAAAATTGCCACCATGGCCACCACCCATCTGGAAAAGTTTTCCCCCTCCCATATACTAATGTGCCACAAACAGGAAGTTGACAATACCAACCATTCCCATTTTATTTAGGTGCATCCATATAAATGGCCCACCCCGTATATAGGACCTAAACACAGGAAATTTGTTATGTTTTATTTAGAAACATTAACAAAACAGTAGCAGCCACAACCATTACGCCTAATCGGACCGTAATGCCAGTAATGCTCTAAAATCTACAAGCCTTCAATAGTGTCTCCTGATCCTTTTTATATGGCTATATATCTTAGTCTAATATCCACAACATTTATCTGCAGTATATAACCTCTTCATGCCAGAGCCTGTTTTCCCCTTCTTGACCAGGTAATTTTTTACATTTTGACTACTGTCACTATATACCATATATACTCGCATATAAGCCGAGTTTTTCAGCCCAAAATTTGGGCTGAAAAGTCCCCCCTCGGCTTATACGCGAGTATACAGTATATATACATATATATACATCATATATGTATATATACAGCAGCAGCCCCGGAGGTATACAGGCCCCCCCATCAAGCTCCAGGGCCCCCCCACCTTGCGCGGCAGCCTGTAAAGTAAAATCATACTTGCCAGTGTCCTGTCGCGCTGTCCGCAGCTGCCGACACGCGATCCCCGGCTTCATTCCGCGTCCTCCGCATTTCCTGTAGTCGCGGGCAATGACGTCATTGCCCGCGACCACAGGAAGTCGGAAGCCGGAAGACGCGGAATGAAGCCCGGGATCGCGTGTCGGCAGCTGCGGACGGCGCGACAGGACACTGGCAAGTATGGTTTTACTTTACAGGCTGCCGCGCAAGGGGGGGCCCTGGAGCTTGATGGGGGGGCCTGTATACCTCCGGGGCTGCGGCTGTATACAGCCCTGGGGCTGCGGCTGTATACAGCCCTGGGGCTGCGGCTGTATACAGCCCTGGGGCTGCTGCTGTATACAGCCCTGGGGCTGCTGCTGTATACAGCACTGGGGCTGCTGCTGTATACAGCACTGGGGCTGCTGTATACTACCTAAGGGCTGCTGTATACTACCACTGGGGCTGCTGTATATACCTCTGGGGCTGCATATACCTCTGGGGCTGCATATGGGGCTGCATATACCTCTGGGGCTGCATATGGGGCTGCATATACCCCTGGGGCTGCATATGGGGCTGCATATACCCCTGGGGCTGCATATACATCTGGGGCTGCATATACCTCTGGGGCTGCATATGGGGCTGCATATACCTCTGGGGCTGCATATGGGGCTGCATATACCTCTGGGGCTGCATATACCTCTGGGCTGCATATACCTCTGGGGCTGCATATGGGGCTGCATATACCTCTGGGGCTGCATATACCTCTGGGGCTGCATATACCTCTGGGGCTGCATATACCTCTGGGGCTGCTGTATACTACCACTGGGGCTGCTGCTGTATACTACCACTGGGGAGGCTGCTGTATACCTCACTGCTGGGGGTCGTATACCTGTGCTGGAGTCCACCCTCGGCTTATACGCGAGTCAATAAGTTTTCCCAGTTTTTGGGGGCAAAAGTAGGGGGGTCGGCTTATACACGGGTCGGCTTATACACGAGTATATACGGTAGATCCCAGTTATTCTGAGATTTGTTTTGCAACATATTGTACTTCATGTTAGTGGTAAATTTAGGATGATATTAATTGCGTTTGTGCAAACATTGGAAATTTGGCAAAGATTTACAAAATTTTGCAATCTTTAAACTTAATTTTTATGCTCTAAAACCAGAGAGTTACCATATTTTTTAAACTATAAGACACACCTAGATTTTAAAGGACAAAAATAGGAATAAAAAATGTAAGCAAAATATGTGGTCATTACATAATGTTATGGGGGTAATGTACACCAATTCTGTATTAAAGAACCCCCATCATGGGTCCCTTGTAGGTATATACCGTATATACTCGAGTATAAGCTGAGTTTTTCAGCACAATTTTTGTGCTGAAAAGTGCCCCTCTCAGCTTATACTCGAGTCACTCTGTATTTGCTGTGGGGGGGGGTGCTGTGACCGAGGGCTGGAGGAGGCAGGAGGGGGCTGCAGTGACAGCGTGCAGTCACGTGGGGCCGCTCATTAGTGTAATGATTATGCACTGCATCTTCCCATCCATCAGCGGCGGGGGGAGCGGTGCATATTGCACTACACTGGCCCCCATCAGTGATATACAGCCCCCCTCCCTAGTATCTGGCCCCCATGCTGCAGCACATGTTAAAATAACAAACCAGTTATACATTACCTTTCTGGCGACTCCTTGCTGGTATCGCTGCATCCTCCAGTCTCCCTGCTTATTCCTGCTTGTGCCGGTGTCATGTGACCGGAGCAGCGATGACGTCATCGCTGCGGCAGTCACATGACACCGGCACAAGCAGGAAGAAGCAGGAAGACCGGAGGACGCGGCGGAGCCTGCAAGGAGTTGCCGTAAAGGTAATGTATAAATGGTTTGTTATTTTAACATGTGCCACAGCATGGGGACTAGATACTAGGGAGGGGGGCTGTATATCACTGATGGGGGCCAGATACTAGGGAGGGGGGCTGTATAGCACTGATGGGGGCCTGTATACCACTGATGGGGGGCCTGTATACCACTGATCGGGGCTGTATACCAGTGATGGGGGGCTGTATACCTCTGATGGGGGCTGTATACCTCTGATGGTGGCCTGTATACCAGTGATGGGGGGTCTGTATACCTGCAAAAGGGGTGCTATAAACCAGTGATGGGGGCGCTATATACTGGGATGGGGGGCTATATACCACTGATGGCGGTCTGCTGCATTTCACAACCTAGGCTTATACTCGAGTCAATAAGTTTCCCTAGTTTTGGAGGGTAAAATTAGGGGCCTCGGCTTATACTCGAGTCGGCTTATACTCGAGTATATACGGTATGTACCCCATCCTAGTGTATATTTCCCCATTCTTGTACTAGCCTAGTATATATGATCCCCATCCCGGTATATATAGGCCTCATCCTGGGCCCATCATGGTATATATGTCCCCATTCTGCTATATTTGGCCCTCATCCTGGCCCCATCCTGGTATACATGGTCCTTATCCTGACCCCATCATGTTATATATGGCCCCATGCTGGTATAAATCGCCCTCATACTGTTCCCATCCTGGTATATATGATTCTCATCCTGCTATATATGGCCTCATCCTGGTATATATGGTCACATCCTGGTATATATGGTCCTCATCATGGGCCCATACTGTGATATATGGCTTCATCCTGGTATATATGGCCATCATCCATGCATTATCCTGGTATATATGGTCCCCATACAGGTATATATGATTCCCATCATGAGCCCACCCTGGTGTATATGCCTCCCATCACACCGCACACATAAAAAAAGAAACAATTTTACTCACCTTCCCTCTGCTCCATCAGTGCACGGTGTCCTATTCTGATGCAGTCAACTAACTTCAGTGTGGATGTGGGGCAGTACATGGGATCACTAACATGCATGCCAAGGTCAGCTGCCGGAATATTCACTGCTTCCCACGCACGTGATTATGGGCATGGGGAGCAATGAATATTTATTCTCCTCAATAGCAGGCAAACATGATTGCCCAGCAGCTGCAGTAAGCCAGATACTAGGTGATTAAATATGCTGAAATTAATGAACAGTCACTTCTCCCCACACCCTTAATCCTGCCCACCTCTGAGTGCCAGGTTCAGTGCTGAGAGGTGGGTGCGATTATGAGTGTGGGGAGCAGTGGATATTCATCCTCTTCAATAGCGGCCACATATGTTTGCCTCATCTGCCTCCTGTGACCCTGCTCATGCTTACTATAACTTTGCTCAGCCGTGCCCCAAAGCCACACCCAGGTACAGCTGAACTATAAGATCATAAGATATTATTTTATATATTTATTTTATATTTATTTAAACTATATATATTTATTAATTTATATAGCACTATTAATTCCATAGCGCTTTACATACATTTGCAATCCTATCAGTGTGTCTTTGAAATATGGGAGGAAACAGGAGTGCCCAGAGGAAACCCACGCAAACACTGGGAGAATATACAAACTCCTTGCAGATGTCGTCCTTGGTGGGAATTGAAACCAGGACCTCAGCGCTGCAAGACTGCAGTGCTAACCCCTGAGCCACTGTGCCACCCATGACCTACCCCTCACTTTCTGCCAACATTTTGGGGAAAAAATGCATTCTTTAGTCTGAAAAATACGTATTTCACACAAACTAGTTAAATAACATTTACACGTTTACTTTAAATCAACATGATTTTTGAGGCATAATTTTTCTTCGTTAGGAAGTTAGAATGGTTAAAATGATATCAGCAATTTCTCCAACAAAAATTTACAAAACCATTTTTTTAGGAACCACATCACATTTGAAGTGACTTTTTATCTGACAAAAATACCCAAAATTGACACCATCCTAAAAACTGAACCCCCCAAACAACTCAAAATCACATCCAAAAAGTGTATTAACCCTTCAGGTGCTTCACAGGAACTAAAGTAATGTGGAAGAAAAAAATTAACAATTTTGTTTTTTTCCCATAGAAATGTTACATTAGCCCCAAATTTAGCATTTTCTCAAGTGTAACAGGAGAAAATGCAGAATACAATTTGTTGTGCAATTTGTCCGGAGTACGCCAAAACCCCATATGTGGTGGAAGACTACTGTTTGGGTACATAGCAGAGCTCTTAAGGGAAGGAGCATCATTTGCCTGTATGGAATTGTTACCGGATGTCATGTTGCATTTGAAGAGCCCCTGATGTGCCTAAACAATGGAAACGGCCCACAAGTGACCCCATATTGGAAATTACACCACACATGAAATTTATCAAGATGCGTGGTGAGCACTTTGAACCCGCAGATCCTTCACAGTAACACTGAGCCGTGAAAATAAAAAATAACAAAAATGATGATATAGCCCCAATTTTTTTATTTTTACAAGGGTAACAGGAGTAATTGCACCATACAATTTGTTCTGCAACTTCTCCGGAGTACGCTAATATCCCATATGTGGTGGAAAACTACTGTTTTTGTGCAAGGCATAGCTCTGAAGGAATGGAGCACTATTTTGGCTAAAATAGATTGTCATGTTTCAAGAGCCCCTGACATGCCAAAACAGCAGAAACCTCCACAAGTGATCCCATTTTGGAAATTACACCTCTCAATTAAAATTTTCACTTCAGTGAAAAAGTGAACGAACTCTGGCGCTACCTTTAGTCATAATCGACTTTCTGAGAAGCCTTTTATTATGACTAAGCATTTGTGCCAGATCAGAACCCCAAACTACAGATGCTGTGTTTCGGGGTAACTGCCCCTCATCAGTGTAGTGTGTGGGATATTCTGATCTGGCTGTGTGAGTGGGCTATAGACGAGGTCAGGGGGAACTCGCTATCTTATCTAGGGCTTAGTAAGCATTTTTAACCTTCAGACGATCCACAGAATTGTATGACATTGGGCTAAGTAAATGAAAGTTACCATTATCTTCCGCTAAAATGTTGCTTTGGCCCAAAGTTTTTATTTATCAAAGGGGTGATGGAAGGAAACGAATGGTGCAATGTGTTATGCAATTTACACCCATTCAAATGAAAAGGAGCGCCATATTATATTGTACAGATCTTGCTGTTATAGATTGGAGGTGCCTTGTCACATTGGCAGAGTGCTTGAGGTGCCAGAACAGTAGACCCTTCCCCCTCCTATAGGTGACCATATTTTACAACGTACACCTCTCAATGAAATTATCTAGGAGTGCAGTGATAATATTGACACCACAGATGTGTCACAGAATTTGAAACTATTGGGTGATGAAGAAATAATAATTATATTTTACTACAAAAATGTGTCACACAATTTCTCCTGAACGTGGAAATAACCCATTTGTGGCCGTACAGTACTGCGTAGCCACACGGCGAGACTCAGTAGGGAAGGAGCCCTATTTGACTCTTGGAGTACCAATTTTTCTACGTTAGTTTGTGGGCTCCATATACAGTCTCTCCAAGTGCCAGAAGAATAAAATCCCATTTAAGTGACCCTCAATTTGGAAATGACATCTAGGAATTCTTCTACAGATGTAGATATGGATATAACACTTTCTTGCTGTTATTCCCAAAACACTATACTTTCTTGTAATCATAGGATTTTAGAGAAATTATATAGCTGTATTTAATGATGAAGATCATTATAATTAAATAAAATATTTTCAACATATTTATAAATATAGGCAAGAACACATTATCAGAACCATTTTGTGATCAATATTTTTGAGGAAATGTAAGCAGAGACAAGGTATAATGAAATGAGTTGCACATTATTTGTGTTTTGGACCGACTTCTAATACTAATGGGAAAAAATCCTGCAGTGTAAAGTGGCTTTACACAATGGTACTAAGCTGGTGGTGTTCTAACCAGAACACAGCAGAACTTAATGATCACTACAAGTGTTCTAAGCTCCAAGTGGGAAAATATCAGGACTAATATAAGGTCTATTCTAGATGAATGGAAATACAACATATATTATATTATAACTTAATTATATTAGTGATTATCTGCTTTTGCCATACATTCACTCAACACATGGATATAGATGACAGATAACAGACTAGTAGAGGTACATGGCTTATATAAAGGAAACAGTCAGAGTTGAGAGGCTTCATCATGGCCCTGTCTGCCTAATGGTTTGTTGATGACAGGTTGGGGAGATGGAAATACAGCTGAAGATTATACAGAAATAAATAGACAACAAGTCTTTGTTTCACGAAACAGATTGCTTAAATTTTCTATCAGCACACCATATAGTCTGAACTATAAGTAGATTAAGTACATTCCAGGTATGGTGCTCCTCATAGATATTAGTTGACTAGTATGTTTAACCCCACAGCAACGGCTTAACAACTTTAAACGTCGGAAAATTAGGATACTTATGCCTGGCTGACGTCTTAGGAATAAGCCTGTAGCGCCCCCCGGTGATTGACAATCTCTGGGTTTTCAGCTACCGGTGGTAGCTGAGACCCTGCAGAATATGAATCAGGCCGGTTTTTGCCGATATCAGTAATGTGATGACCAATAAGCATCGTTTGCCAGTCATGACATTACAAACAATGTCACCACCGGTAAAAAATGCTTTCTTTTTCATCCAACATGAAAGCCCATGTCAGATGGAAGAGAAATATTAACCCCGAATGCCCCCAAGACCCTCGGTAACGGATATCTACCTGCCTGGACCATCCCAAAATGGCGATGAAAACCCGCTGTCTCCCCTACATGTCCATGCAATTTGGCATGTCACACATGTCAGATGGCGTGGAAATCACATCCCCGATACCCCTCAGTCCCCTGGTTCCTTCTCACTCTTTCTGCAGCCTCTGACCCCTCCATCGGCCTCCTCCAGGCCCAGTATCCCGCGCACGCTGCCTCCTCTGAAACTCCATCTGATCTGACATATTGAAACGTCAGGTCGGATGGAGTTTGCAAACCCCTGTCCCCTTCCGCTTCGCCAGCCTCTCTCTCTTACCTGCTTCCGATCCCACGATCCTGGGGTCCCTGGCACCAGTGGGCTCTCCTCTCCTGTGCGCACCTCTGTGTGCGTGCCGCTCCTGTGCATGCCATTGTGTGCGCCTCTCCTGTGTGTGCGTCTTCCATGCGCACATTCCCAGAGGAATGATAGGTCATGAACTCTGTAAGTTCATGACTCATTACGATCTTGGGGTCACACAGGGGTTAACTGATCTTCATGATGATCTCTAAAGCAGATCACCATGAAGATCAAAGTTAACACGTGTGACCCCACTATCGTGATGGGTCATGAACTTACAGAGTTCATGACCTATCATTCCCCTGGCAGGGTGCCTGCTCTTATAACATATGGGGGATGCTCCCCTATGCTATAACACTGAGAATCATCGTGGGACCGCCCACTGGATTACGTCGGACATCACAGACTAATAAAGATGGGGTCTAAATAATTTTTGTTTTTTTTTTCTAATAAAAATATTTTTCTCAGTGTTGTGTGTTCTTTACTATTTACTAGAGATTCCTAATGGCCAGATCTAATATTGGCTCAACATTATGAATCTCTGGCTTAGCGCCAGCTGTGAAAACAAAGTTGGCATTAATCCCCTATTACCCAGTTGGCCACTGCTACACAGCAGTTGGAAGAGTCGGATACAGCGCCAGAAAATGGCGCTTCTATGAAAGCACCATTTTCTGGGTTGGCTGCGGACTGCAATATACAGCTGGGAAGGTCCAGAAAGCTTGGGCCTCCCTACGCTGAGGATTCCAGCCCCAGCTGCCTAGTTGTACCTGGCTAGCCCAAAAATATGGCGAAGCTCCATGTCGTTTTTTTTAATTTTTTCATGCAATAATTAAAAAAAAAAAGGGTTTCCCTATATTTTTTGTTTCCAGCCAGGTAAAACTAGGCAGCTGAGGTTGGTGGCAGTCTGTAGCAGCCTAGTTTACCTGGTTGGCGACAAAAATATGGCGAAGCCCCACTTTGTTTGTTTTAAAAATTTTATAAAGAAATAATTAAAAAATCTATTTTTGACTATCGACCAGTTAATAATAAGGCAGCTGGGGGTTAGTGGCAGCCTGTACCTGCCTGGTGTACCTGGCTGGTGACCAAAAACACATCGGAGCCCCACGTCACATGACATCTTAAAAGCCTAACCTAGCTTTATTCACAGTCACAACAGTGAACAATTGCTCAAAAAAGCAGCAAAATCTGCATGAAAAAATGCACCATTGACACAGACATTTTTCTGCTGCATTTTTTTCTGCAGGTGCGGATTTCTGGAAGCACAAAATCTGCACCACTATTTTATAGTTGGCACATAGCCTAAGGGTATGTTCACACAATCAGTGTTTGCTGCAGTTTGGATGCAGCATGTTATCACTCTTGCAAATCGCTGCATTGTACAAGCCCAGCGGATGGGGTTTACAGAAATTCCGTGCCCACTGTGAAGACCCAGGGGTCAGTGGGTGCTCTCGTCCGCAGGCCCAGCCACCTTTACAAAGACAACGTGGACCAGGGCTCATCCCGAACTGAACGCCCGAGCTCCTTAAACGTGGGCGGAACACTACTCAGACAACACAAGGTGAGGGAACCACAATATTAAGGCTTTATTGGATCCCCAAACAGTTAACAGCATATAACGCATAACCAAGCACAACACATAATGTAACAGGCAACAGAGTCTCACCCTTCCGCTGGCTCACCAGGGATTAGAATATAGCACAGCAAAGTCTGTAGCCAGGTGACTGTATCGTCCCAACTTGGGTTGCTTCCTTATCCTTAGCCAGTCTTTATCACAGCCGAATCCGATAATCCGATGTTGGAGTCCTTGTGGTTCTATAGTCCGTGTTCTAGTCCCCTTGGTCGGCACCAAAATGCCTAGGCCTGGGGTTATGGCTTGCTAACCGAAGCCGAAGTGCTGCGGAGCTGGAGGTGAATTCAGGAAAAAGCCGCCATGCTCTGAACACTGACCGTCGGCAAAGGGCGATTGCATTCATCCGGGTAGATCCCCAGCGTCCCCACAGGAGAGGAGACCCTGCGTCCAGGGGACGGTGTCTCCAGATTGTGTGCACAGACCCAAAAGATGAGAAATTTTGTGTGAAGAAAGAAAATTTTCAATATGACAACCTATTGTTGTCAAATTCTGTGAACTAGCTGTGGGATCCAAATGCTCACTATACCCCTGGATAAAATAATTGAGGGGTCTAGTTTCCAAAATGGGGTCACTTGTGTGGGATTTCTGCTGTTAGATACCTTAGGGGCCCAGGAAATGCAAGATGGTGCCAACAATCTATTGCCAAATTTGCCTTCGAAAATTCAAATAGCTGAGCCCTCATGTTTGTTCAAACAGAGGTTTCAGACCACATGTGGGGAGCGGTGTATTTAGAAGAAACTGGGCAACACATTTTGGCATCCAATTTGTCATGCTATCCCTTGCAAAAGATAATAAATTGAGGCTAAATCAACATTTTTAGGAAGAATATAAATGTATTTCTTTTTGTATTCACTCCTGTGAGGCACCTGAAGGGTTAATAATCTTCTTGAATTTAATATTGAGTAGGTTAAGGGTGCAGTTTTTGACATGGTGTCACTTTCGGGGTTTTTCTGTCATATAGACCCCTCAAAGCCACTTCAAAGGTGATGTAGTCCCTAAAAAAATGGTTTTGTAAATTTAGTTGTAAAAATAAGAAATGGCTGATGAACTTTGAACCCTTATAACTTCCTAACAAACAAAAAATTTGTTTCCAAAATAAGGCTGATGTAAAGTAGACGTGGGAAATGTTATTTATTAACTATTTTGTGTGACATAACTCTCTGGTTTAATAGAATAAAAGTTAAAAAGTTGAAAATTGCACAATTTTTAAAATTTTTTGCCAAAACTCCATTTTTTCCACAAATAAACACACAAAATATTGTTCTAAATTTACCAATAAACTAAAGTCCAATATGTCACTAAAAAACAAACTCAGAATCGTTGGGATCCATTGAAGCGTATCAGAGATATAACTTTATATAGTGACACTGGTTAGAACTGCAGAAAAATGGTCTGGTCATTAAGGTGGAAATTGGCTCTGTCACTAAGGGTTTAAAAAATAAGAAAACTACCAAACCAACATAACATAATATTACATATATATGCTTCATATTGTATAAAGATCAGATAGATTAAAGTTAAAGATGACACATTTCCTTTGCATTTTAGGCCCTAAAAAAATTAATTTCATCTTCAACATTTCAAAAATTACAAAATGGTAAATGGGTCAATGCAAAAGTTTAGGTACCCTTGGAAATTTGTGTGCTTAAATAACTTTGACCAGGTTTCAGAGCTTGATTAGCCCGTTAGGGTTATGGCGTGGGCATCATCATTGTTGTTACACCATGTGATGCAAAAACATGTGCCATAAAACAGCAGCCATGGGCTCTTCTAAGCAGCTGTCTAGCACTCTGAAAATGAAAAAGGTGGTCGCCCACAAAGCAGGAGAAGACTATAAGAAAATAGCAACGCATTTCAAATTGCCCTTTCCTCAGTTCGAAGTGTAATTAAGAAATGGCAGTTAACAGGAACAGAGGAGTTCAAGATAAGGTCTGAAAGACTAACTAAACCCTGATGAAGGTGCCAGGTGGGCACCGAAACGCGTCGGTGAATAAAAGAAGGATTTGATCAACACTTCATCTACAAGTGTCTTCTTTGATGCGAGTCAGTCTGGCAGCGCGGATCGAAAAACACCTTTCCCAAGTAATCTGATGCTTCTCCACGTCTGAGTGGTCGGTGAAGGTCCAGCAGCAGCCATCAGGATATTATTCCTAACACGTCTTCAAACCAGTTGTGGGTGACACAACTGGATCAGGTGAGTGAACCCCTGTTGCTCACTGAGTTTACAATTTAGTGTCTAGTGATAAGGGCACTATTGCGCCTCTTGTTCCCCCAACCCCCCCTTTTTGTATTTAACTAAACTTCTGTGACAGATGCTTATAGGATTGCTAGTGAGGCAAATCCGAACCCCCGCTTGACTGCTCAAAAAACCTGCAGGAAATTGTGGTACATTTTTCTACTGTTCAGAGACACCTGCACAATTATGGCCTTCATGGAAGAGTCATCAGAAGAAAACCTCTTCTGCATCCTGGCCATAAAATTCAGTACCAGATGTATGCAAAAGAACATCTAAACAAGCCTGATGCATTTTGGAAACAAGATGTTGAGACAATGAGGTTAAAATAAGAAGTCTTTGGTTACAATGATAAAAGGTATATGTGGAAAAAAACGGCAGAGACTTTCAGGAAACTTTCAGCCAACAGCACAGGGAACATTTCATGGTTAGAGGAAAGAATGGATTCAATGAATCTTCAACAATTTATTGATGCAAGCATTACACCATCCGTAAAAAAAGCTGAAGTTTAAAATAGGATGGCTTTTACAAATGGATAATGATCCTAAACACACATAAAAATCAGAAATAGACTACCTAAAAAAAGCAAGCTGAACGTTTAACAATGGTCCTCACAGTCCTCTGATCTGAACATCATTGAAAATCTATAGCTAGACCTCAAAAGCGCAGTGCATGTAAGACAACTCAGGAATCTTACAGAACTGGAAGACTTTTCCAAGGAGGAATGTATGAAAATCACTTACCGTATATACTCACGTATAAGCCGACTTTTTCAGCACAAAAAATGTGCTGAAAAGTCACCCCCCTTGGCTTATACGCGAGTCACTAACCGCTTTAAATGGCTCCGCACCGCCCTCAAAGCCTCCCCCACTGCTTCCCTTATGCGCCTGCTCCTCGGTGTGTGGCTGTACTGTGTAGTGCGGTCACCCTGGCTGGATCCCTCCATCATCAGACCACCAAGGGTCCTGGTTGTGCCTCTGACCTCCCCGCCCAGATCTCCCCCGCTGCGGTCCCCCTGCCCGGATCCCTCCATGCTCAGACGACCAAGGGTCCTGCTTGTGCGTCTGACCCCCCCCGCCCAGATCTCCCCCGCTGCGGTCCCCCTGCCCGGATCTCTCCATGCTCACACCACCAAGGGTCTTGCTTGTGCGTCTGACCCCCTCGCCCAGATCTCCCCCGCTGCGGTCCCCCTGCCCGGATCCCTCCATGCTCAGACCACCAAGGGTCCTGCTTGTGCGTCTGACCCCCCGCCCAGATCTCCCCCGATGGGGTCCCCCTGCCCGGATCCCTCCATGCTCAGACCACCAAGGGCCCTGCTTGTGCGTCTGACCCCCCGCCCAGATATCCCCCACTGCGGTCCCCTTGCCCGGATCCCTCCATGCTCAGACCACCAAGGGTCCTGCTTGTGCGTCTGACCCCCCCCGCCCAGATCTCCCCAGCTGGGGTCCTCCTACCCGGATCCCTCCATGCTCAGACCACCAAGGGTCCTGCTTGTGCGTCTGACCTCCCCGTCCAGATCTCCCCCGCTGCGGCCCCCCTGCCCGGATCCCTCCATGCTCAGACCACCAAGGGTCCTGCTTGTGCCTCTGCCCCCCCCGCCCGCCCACCCAGATCTTCACCGCTGCAGCCTGGATACCTCCATCTTACCTCCATCCTCCTCCTGTGTAGCAGCCTTCGGCCCTGATCCCGTCCATCCTCCTGCCTCCCGGTCTGTGTGGCACAGAGGCCCCGGATCCCTCCGCCTCCTGATCGCTCCATCTGCAGGGCTATATGCTAATGGGCCTGTATCCCTCCGCCCTCCTATAGCAATGGGGAGGGAATGTACGGTATCCCTCCACCATGCAATAGTGATGGGCAGGACAGTGTCCCTCCGCCCTGCAATAGGCGCTGTCCACCTGTGCCCATGTGTACAAAGACAAAAAAAGTCCCCTACGGCCAGACATAGACCTAAAACAAGGTGTGGCCGCAGGGGACTTTAATTACAGTGTCTGGCCCTAAGGAAGGAGGTGAGGAGCCATTGTGAGCTAGTAGAGCAGCAGGAATAGAGCAGGGGAAAGCTGGGTTGTCAGGGAAAGAACAGTAATACCATAATAAAGCAGGGAAAGAAGTCTAGTGAGGGAAAGCTGGGGTTACAGTATATACTGTGATGGGAGCGTTATATACCAGTGATCAGAGCTATATACCTGTAATGGGGCATATACTGTGATGGAAGCGCAATATACCAGTGATCTGGGCTATGTACCTGTAATGGGGCATATACTGTGATGGGAGCGCTATATACCAGTGATCGGGGCTATATACCTGTAATGGGGCATATACTGTGATGGGAGCGCTATATACCAGTGATCGGGGCTATATACCTGTAATGGGGCATATACTGTGATGGAAGCGCTATATACCAGTGATCGGGGCTATATACCTGTAATGGGGCATATACTGTGATGGGAGCGCTATATACCAGTGATCGGGGCTATAGACTTGTAATGGGGCATATACTGTGATGGGAGCACTATATACCAGTGATCGGGGCTATATACCTGCAATGGGGCATATACTGTGATGGGAGCGCTATATACCAGTGATCGGGGCTATATACCTGTAATGGGGCATATACTGTGATGGGAGCGCTATATACCAGTGATCGGGGCTATATACCTGTAATGGGGCATATACTGTGATGGGAGTGCTATATACCAGTGATCGGGGCTATATACGGTACCTGCAATGGGGCATATACTGTGATGGGAGCGCTATATACCAGTGATCGGGGCTATATACCTGTAATGGGGCATATACTGTGATGGGAGCACTATATACCAGTGATCGGGGCTATATACCTGTAATGGGGCATATACTGTGATGGGAGCGCTATATACCAGTGATCGGGGCTATATACAGTACCTGCAATGGGGCATATACTGTGATGGGAGCGCTATATACCACTGATTGGGGCTATATACCTGTAATAGGGCATATACTGTGATGGGAGCGCTATATACCAGGCTATATACCTGTAATGGGGCATATACTGTGATGGGAGTGCTATATACCAGTGATCGGGGCTATATACCTGTAATGGGGCATATACTGTAATGGGAGCGCTATATACCAGTGATCAGAGCTATATACCTGTAATGGGGCATATACTGTGATGGGAGCGCTATATACCAGTGATCGGGGCTATATATCTGTAATGGGGCATATACTGTAATGGGAGCGCTATATACCAGTGATTAGGGCTATATACCTGTAATGGGGCATATACTGTGATGGGAGTGCTATATACCAGTGATCGGGGCGATATACCTGTAATGGGGCATATACTGTGATGGGAGCGCTCTATACCAGTGATTGGGGCATATACTGTGATGGAAGCGCTGTATACCAGTGATCAGGGCTATATACCTGTAATGGGGCATATACTGTGATGGGAGCGCTGTATACCAGTGATCGGGGCTATATACCTGTAATGGAGCATATACTGTGATGGGAGCGCTATATTCCAGTGATCGGGGCTATATACGGTACCTGCAATGAGGCATATACTGTGATGGGAGCGCTATATACCAGTGATGAGGGCTATGTACGGTACATGTGATGGGGCAATATTACAGTGATGGGGCCCATATACCAGTGATGTGGCTATATAGTGAAGGAAAGGAGAAGCAGTGCAGGGTATAGAATTACGTAGATGGATGCTTAGGGAAAGATCAATAGAGCAGGGGAAAGATGGATTCTGAGGGAAAGTACAGTAACAGAACAGGGGACAGGATGACAGTACTGTAACTACCGTAGATGGAGAGGGAAATATGAATACTGAGGCTGTGCTGCATAACGGTTCATTTGGCAAGACGGCAGCAAGTCCCATTCATTCTCTATGGGACTTGCAGTCCAGTTTTGCCAGATCCGGCACTTGCAGCAAGTCAGAAAAGTGCAGCTAGCAGTGGCATTTTTGCGTCGCATTAAGTGTCGAATCCGGCAAAACCGCACTTACCGCAGCTAACCGCAGGTCCCATAGAAATAGAATCTGGCAGATACCGTGGAGACTTTGTAGAATTATAACTAGGGCTTACGGTATACCATATTTGGAGACTGGTACGGCAATCATTTTCTTTTTTCTATTCTCTTAGAAATGGATGCCACTACTTCTACTGGTACTTCTGTACCAAAACAAAGACGCAGGTCATATGAAGCTGCTTTCAAACTTAATGTTGTGGCAAGAGCAAAAGAAAGCAATAACTCTATAGCAAGTAGAGAATTTTGCGTTGACGAAAAACAAGTGAGGGAGTGGCGGAAAAAGAAAGCTGACTTGGAAAAGATTCCAAAGGCAAAAAAAGCTCAACGTGGTTCAACAACTACATATGGGGCGCTAGAGACTGAACTGCATAACTGGGTTATGGAGTGTCGTCAAAATGGTTACTGCGTAACACGCATGGGAATTCGCTTACGTGCCCTTCAATTGTCTAAAGAGGACAGATTAAAAGAACCAGGCATTGAAAATTTTGTTGCGTCAGCAGGATAGTTTACCCGCTTCATGAATAGGTTTTCTCTATGTTTGAGGCAAAGAACAAAGATTTCCCAGAAGCTACCAAAAGACCTTGACGACAAAGTGATGTCATTCCATTCGTTCATTATAAAGCAAAGAAAGATCCATAACTATGACCTGGGAGATATTGGAAATATGGATGAAACTCCCATGACCTTTGATCTTCCAAGCAACAGAACTGTGGCAAGTTTGGGAGAAAAAACTATTTTACTCAGAACCACAGGAAATGAGAAAAATCTTTTCACCGTCGTTCTGTCATGTTTGGCTAATGGAACTAAGCTGTGGCCTGTCATTATTTTTAAAAGAAAGACCTTGCCAAAAAAGGTCACATTCCCAGCACGAATTACAGTGCACGCACATGTTAAAGGCTGGATGGATGAAGAGGGAACTAAAAAATGGCTGGAAGAAATTTGGAACGGACGACCAGGAGCAGCCTTAAAGAAAAAACCATCACTGCTAGTCTGGGATATGTTCAGAGCCCACACATCTGAGGACATAAAAAATTTGGCAAAGTCGTCCCAAGTTACATTGGCCGTTATTCCAGGCGGACTTACATCTCTATTACAGCCTCTAGATGTGAGTTTAAAGAAACCCTTCAAAGACCGTGTGCGAAAGATGTGGCATGATTGGATGTCATCTGGTCAAGCCCAACTGACAAAAACTGGAAATCTGCAGAAGCCCAACATAGAATTGATAGCAAAGTGGGTTCACGATGCATGGAAAGATATTCCAGAGGACATGGTGCAACGTGCCTTCAAGAAATGGGGCATTAGTAATGCTCTAGATGGCAGTGAAGACAGCGCTTTGTATGAGGACGACATCAACGATGATGATGATGACTGCGAACTCAATGATGATGATAATGTCGATGCTGACAATCTCACACCAGAAGAAGTTGAAGTTCTATTTGGGAGTACAGATGATGATGAGGAATCCAGTTTTGAAGGATTGTAATTCTTGTATTTTAGCTTGGTTGCTGATTGAGCTCAGGGTTTTGCACTTTTAAAGTTTTATTGTTGACACCATATTGGTTTTGTGAGCCTCTTTTCCTCTTACAGAGTTTGTTTACTGTTTCTGTTTGAAATAAAAGTTCAAAATTTTAATCGTATCTATTTTCATTTTTGAAATTTTTCAGTACCGGTAGCTGCTGCATTGTCCACCCTAGGCTTATACGTGAGTCAATAGGTTTTCCCAGTTTTGGGGGCAAAAGTGGGGGGGTCGGCTTATACACGGGTCGGCTTATACACGAGTATATACGGTAAATCAAAATTGAAAGACTCTTCACGGGCTACTAAAAGCATTTAGAAGCTGTGATACTTGCAAAAGAGGGTGCTACTAGGTAATAACCATGCAGAGTGCCCAAACTTGTCCATCTGCCGATTTTCCTTTTTGCAGTTTTATTTTTTTGTGTCTAGAATGAGTCATCTTTAACTTTATGCCTTTTAGAGATCATTTCATTTTCAATTTGACCAGTAATGCCCAAACTTTTGCATGCCATTGTATAAAGATTAGCTGTTCTTTTAGAATTTCCCGAACATTTTCTTAGGCTGGTTTCACACTACGATTTGTCTAAATCCGATGCTGTCCGATGAAAATCGGACAGCATCGGATCCGAATTTGGCCCCATGCAGCCCTATGGGCATCGGACCGAATCGGATGTGCACTAAATGCCATCCGATTTGGTCCGATCTGATTCTGTCCGATATTTTTATCGGTGCAAATATCGGAGCCTGCACCGATTTTTGCACCGAAAATAAAATCTGACAGACTCGGATCGGACCAAATCGGATGGCATTTAGTGCACATCCGATCCGACCCAATCCCTATAACATGGGGCCCTATGGAGCAGGGTCCGAGGAAACATATGATGTTTCCTCGGACCCTATTTTAGTGTACTCAGCATGCTCAGTACATGCTCAGTACACTTAACCTATTGTGTGCCGCCTAATTTAACTTCTGCAATGTATATACATACATTGCAGAAGTTAAATATAAGTTGAATCAAGTGTTTAAAAATAAAAAATCTTTATTCTCACCTGCCAGCGCTCCCTCGGCGTCTCCAGCTGCAGCTGCTCGGTAACAGGACCTGTGATGATGTCAGAACCCGATCAGCTGATTGGGTCACATGACCGGTTACCGCGGTAACCGCTGACGCTTTTGACGTCATCACAGGTCCTGTACACCCGATCGGAGGCTGATGGAGACGCCGAGGGAGCACTGGAAGGTGAGAATAAAGATTTGTTATGTTGGGGGGGACTTGAGGGGGGACAGGAGGGGGGACATGAGAGGGCACATGAGAGGACACATGAGAGGGCACATGAGAGGGCATACGAGAGGGCACATGAGAGGTCACATGAGAGGGCACAGGAGAGCGGACAGGAGGGGGGCACATGAGAGGGCACAGCAGGGGACAGTAGGGAGAGAGTAGGGGGACACTAGGGCAAAACAGGGGGGCCGCAGGGAGGCAGCAAGATGACAGGAGGGAGAGGAGGGGGAGCTACGTGACAGCGCAAACTGATCCTGCAAAAAGTAGGATTCGGATGCCTATTTGGCATCCGATTGCAGAGATCAGTTTGGATCCGATGCTGTCCGATTTTCATCGGACAGCATCGGATTTAGAGAAATCGTAATGTGAAAGTAGCCTTAGTTGTATTTTACAGCAAAATCCATTGTTTGCAAACAGCATAAAACATAGCAATGGAATCTCATTGTTGAAAGTTATCAATCAAGACAAGGTTACAAAAAAGGAATTAGGTATGCCATGGAACACAGTAAAGATGGTCAGCAAATAGTGGCTAAAATGTGGCGCAACAGTGACATTAAACATCCAATTTTTTTTCCTGAACGCACATCAGGTCTGCCAAATGCAAGTAGGAAAACATTTTATGGCCTGACCAAGGTTGAACTTTTTAGCCAATATTCCAAAAGGCATACTTGGTGCAAAGCTAATTTAACACTGTATAGCACCAAAAGAACACCATACCCACAGTGAAACATGGTGGAGGCAGCATTATGCTTTGGGGCTGTTTTTCGGTAGTTGGAACTGAAAATTAGTCAAGATGGAGAGAATTATGAAAAGTTTCAAATATCAGTCAATTTTACATCAAAACCTTCAGGCCTCCACTAAAAAGACATGTAGGAAGATACATTTTAATTTCTGTACAACAACAACAACAATCCTAAGCATAACTAAAAATCAACAAAAGAATGATTTTTTCCATAAAAAGTTCCAAGATATTAGAATAGTTCAGTAACAGACCTGACCTGAATCCAATTGTAAATCTGTGGTTTGACCTGTGGTGGACACAGGTGCCCTCACAATCTGACAGATTTAAAATGCTACTGCCAAGAATAGTGAGCAAAGATTGGCAATTCTAGATGTGCCATGCTGATATATATTTCTACATAAAAATACTTAATACTGTCATAAATTCAGAAAACTAAATAAAAGTCTTACTTTAAGGTTATATGCACACACTGTTTTTGATCCGTTTTTTTTCTGATGTGTTTTTCTCTCTTTTTCTGCTGAAAAACTGGATCAGCGCTTAAAAAAAACACCATAAAACGGATCATCTGTTTATGATCTGTTTTGATGCATTTTAGGTGTTGTGTTTTTTTTAATCCATTTAGAATGGTTCATTATTGGAAAAGCGGATGAGAAAAGCACCACAGAAACTAACATGCACTTTCTTTGGACAAGATCACTATTCAAGGGAAAAACAGATCACACCACAAATTCCCTGTCTGAATGGCAAAAAGTGGAAAGCCATTGACTTTTCTGGGATTCCATTTGAGTGATCCGTTCATTGCATTTCACTGCACAAAACCGATGCAAAATAAAAGTATCAAAAACAGTGTGTGAATATAGCCTAAAGGTGTACATATGTATGCAACCAAATTATTTTAGTTCTTTTATTTTATTTTTCCAATTTAAAAATATTTCAGTTTAACAATAGAATTATATGGATTATAGGGGAGATGAAAGCTGAAAAAATAGTTCTGAAATGATTCTTCTTGGTGTGATTTTGTTTTTACATGACCAAACCTGTGTAGACTTTTTATATCCATTTTATATTTGTAATGACAGTTCTTCTGACAACCAAGGGTGAAATGTTCCAATATCTGCAGGGTCACAGGTTATCCCTCACCAAACAAGTGGTGTCTCCAACACCAAGCCTTCCCTACACTGCCGTTGTTCACACTGTGAGGAGCAACCACACTATTGGAGGGGGATAGGGAAGACATATTACTAATTGGATCAATCTTTACAGTTACTTTTAGGAGTACCATGGAGGAGCACTATTAGTGTTGAAGGAATTTTGGTTGTATTGTAATGAGGTGAACAATTCAGCCTGTATCATAGAAATGGACACAGAATTAGACTTTGTTTCCGCACTTGTCCACCAGAGGGCATTAGTGGACTGTACAATCACAGAGGGTGGAAATCCCCCACCTTCTCTTTTTTTTACCCAGGAAGAAAAACAGAGCTGGGGAGACTCAGATTTTCAGCAAGGCCGCGGGTGTGTGTGTATGATCTTTCTCAACAGAATCCCCACACTCAGATTTAACCGGTAGTAACATGTCTTTACTGTAAAACATATTTATATCACAGTCAACCGAACTATATGCGCACTTGTATATATTAGAGTTTCTGGATCTTCACTTCTTCCGGGTACACAGCAAGAAAAGAAAACACAACAATGAAGGTATCTTTCCCTAACTTTCCCTAAAATCACGTACCAGTCTTATCACAGAAGAAGATGTCGCTCCCACGTGGCAGGCCTGGGTCTCACGATGACGGGTCCCGGTGCAGCGCTGAAGGGGGGGGAGACTCCTCAGTCCTCCTCTTCGGTATTCTTCCGCGGGTAACAGATTTTTGTTAGTCTCTCTCTCTGTCCCGGGGCACACAGATCAGGAGAAGGGAGATCACAGTAGCACAGATGGCTCCCTTATGTCGGTCACAGCTTCTGCACATGTAATCTGGTGGCAATGTCCTGAATTCCGGAGGCAATGTCCTGAATTTGAGTTGGACCCTCGGTAAGACAAGGTCCTGCAGACCGGGGGTTGAAGCAACGATTTTCACGGGGTATTTCTTCCCAAGAATCCGGCTGCAAAAGAGCCCTATGTCGGCATACACTACACACAGTTCTGTCCTTGCTGAAAAGAGTCTCCCCAGCTCTGTTTTTCTTCCTGGGTAAAAAAAAGAGAAGGTGGGGGATTTCCACCCTCTGTGATTGTACAGTCCACTAATGCCCTCTGGTGGACAAATGCGGAAACAAAGTCTAATTCTGTGTCCATTTCTATGATACAGGCTGAATTGTTCACCTCATTACAGTATAATAAGTTATGTAGACACTGTTACAGTCAGGGGCAATATCTAATTGCAAAATATATATTTTTTGGGGCACTTAGTTGGCACTATTTGTGTGGCGAGCCAGAAATCTTGCTTGTTTGTAGGTGACCAAATACTTATTTTCCACCAAAGTTTGAAAAAAATTCTTAACACATCAGACAATGTGATTTTCAGGATATTTTCTCATTTTGTCTCTCATAGCTGAGGTCTACCTATGATGTCAATTACAGGCCACTCTCATCTTTTTAAGTGGGAGAACTTGCACAATTGGTGGCTGACTAAATACTGTAAAGTCTGCTGACTGTGTACATATGTGGTCTACCATGACTATATGATCACTGGATGGTAGTAATTTTGGTTTTGGTACATTGCTTTTTATTTAGTAGAAATATAGTGGCATTACATAGTCACTATGTGTATTATTTTGTGGTATTGTTGTAAGAATGCCTCTTTTATACTGAGCTTAGTTTGGCAAATCCGACTACCGTAATTCAAATTTGAAAAGATCTTCTAATTTCTAGTTGGACCAATAATGTGAGGATTAAATTAAAATATACTAGTGCATCTCAATGAATAAGAATATTTTCAAAAATTAATGTAATATTGCCATGTTTCAGGGCATTTATAGGAGCCCTAAAACACGTTGACTAAAAAATCAATCTTATATTCACCTTTTCATGTCTTGTTGAATATGGCAGTGTGGTTTTTAACACTTCATCCTCCCTAAAAAATGCAGCAAACCTCCTACCAAGAAATCAGGAGACACTAGAAACTAGTTTTGGCAAAAGCAAAAGCCAACATGTCTGGATATAGCTTTGAAATGGACTCCATTTGCATATTCAAATTTCCAGGGGGCAATGCATCATGGATTTCACTGTGTTTGAGTGCTTTAGCCGGCTGCCCGCAGTGTTTTCCTTGACTGGTCTCCCTGAGATCAGTGAGTGCTTTGTGATGAAAGTCAAGAGAATAGTTACTCTCCTTATGGAAATCAATCTGCCTGCCAGTAGGGAGGAGATTTTTAGCCACAATGTTCCTCTGGGAAATATGCAAATTGCCACTTCAGGGAGGAAGTAAACAAACTCTAGTGCCACCTATTGAAAATAGCAATCCTAAATGTCAAAAAATTGACTCTTTAGCAAGCCTTTCAATATGACTTTGGGGTTCTGATATGGCATACATCCTATCTACAGATGCTGCATTTCAGGGTGATTTCCCCTCATCAGTGCAAAGTATAGGATCTGATATAGCTGTATTAGGGGCTATGACAAAGTGAAAGGAATAGCAACTCTTCTTATGGAGAAGCATATGTGAAGTATATGAAGGGTTAACAAAGTTACTGAATGTTGATTTAGATACATCTAAGTTTCAGTTTTTACAATAGTGTCACTTTTGGGGGTGGTCTGACATATAGACCTCTCATAGTCACTTCAAACCTGAATAGGTTGTAAAAAATAAACTAAATATTGATTCGCTGCTGAACTTTTAACTCTTGTAAAATCCTAACAAAACGATGTTGATGTAAAGTAGACATATGGGAAATGTTATATACTCTATATATGCACATTTTTCAAAAAAAATATTGCCACATTTCTCTTATTTTCATAAATAAACGTGAATATCATCTACCTAAATTTACCACTATCAAAAAGTACAATGTGTCACAAAAGAATTAAAGAGGCAATCTAAAGTGAGACATCAAATGTGAAAAATAGGGCTCTGTCAGGAAGGTGAAAATGAGCTACAGCAGGAAGGGGTTAAGTTTTCTATGGATAATTTATACCGTAATTAAATAGATTCATTTTTTTTTTTGCAAATCTACAACGAAATAATAGAAATTTTATAACAAGTAACATTTGGACTTTGAACAGTGACTTTATTAATGAAGCAGTGTGTAAGATTACTACATGGTCAGCAATGTGCACAAAGTACACTGTTATCTGCATTCTTGCATCATACAGTCATGGCCAAAATTATTGCAATTACACGTTTTGTCATACACGTTTATTTTCTTTGTGTGTGGACATAATTTAACAAAAAAAAAACAAAATTGGTCTGGACAAAATTGTTGGCACCTTTCCAAAAATATGGGTAAACAACTTTGTTTCAAGAATGTGATGCTCATTCAAACTCACCTGTAGCAAGTAACAGCAGTGGGCAATATGAAAATCACACCTGAAACCAGATAAAAGGGGGAGGAGTTGACTTAATTTTTCCATTGCACTAAGCTTAGAGAGCGGAAAGAGGAGAGGAGAACGGTTGGTGGATTTGAGAACCAAAATGTTTGAAAAATATCAACAATCTTAAGAAAGTTAAAAGTCCATCTCTAGAGATCTTGATGTTTCTTTGTCCAGGGTGTGCAACATAATCAAGAAGCTTACAACCTATGGTTGTGTAGCTAGGCTCCCTGCTTAAGGATTGCAGAGAATAATTGATGGAAGATTGCAACGCAGGATGGACCAGATGGTGGACAATCAAGTTCCAAAGAAATTCAAGCTGGCCTGCAGGTTCATGGTGCATCAGTGTCAGTGCGAATTACCTGTCAACATTTGAAAGAAATGAAACTCTATGGCAGCAGACCCAGGAGGACTCCACTGCGGACAGAGACATAATAAATCTAAACTGCTGTTTTCCAAAATTTATGAAAGCCAAAATCCTTCTGGGAAAGTGTCTTGTGGACAGATGATACTAGGATAGAGCTTTTTGATAAAGCCCATCATTCTACTGTTTACCAGAAACAGAATGAGGCCTACAAAGAAAAGAACACAGTACCTACAGTCATATGGTAGAAAATCAAAAATATTTTGGAGTTGTCTTGCTGCTTCTGGCACTGGGTGCATTTACTGTATGTAAGACATCATGAAATCTGAAGAGTTCTGAAGTATTTTGGGTTATACTTTAGTGCCAAATGTCAGAAAACTGTGTTTGCATCCTAGGTTATGGGTCTTCCAGCAGCAAAATGACTCCAAACATACTCCAAAAAGCACCCATAAATGAATGGAAACAAAAGCACTGGAGAGTTCTGAAGTGGAGAGATCTAAAAACTGTTGTTAGAAGAAGAAATCATTCAAATATGAGAGACCTGGAGCAGTTTCGAAGAGAAGAAAGGACAAAATTCCAGTAGAGAAGTGTAAGACGCTTGTTGATGGTTATAGGAAGCGATTGACTGCAGTTATTTATTCCAAAGTGTGTGCAAAAAAAGATCAAGTTGAGGGTGCCAACAATTTTGTCTGACCCATTTTGGGGGTTGTGTGTGAAATTTTGTCCAATTTACTTTTTTTCAGTGCTGTTCCAGTACACACAAAGGAAATAAACGTGTATAACAAAACATCTGTAATTGCAATAATTTTCTCAGAGAAATACTTCATTTTCGGGAACAATTTCAAGGGTGCCAACACTTTCAGCCACGACAGTTTATAAGGTCATGAATTATTTATCATCAGGGCCTAATTGTATTGCATACAGATTACTATTTTCTTTCCTATATGCACAAACATTTATATTTCCCTTAATACTATTAATACAATATATTGGCCAAACAACATGGAAATACCTTGACAAGTTCATAATTATATATTTAGAATTGCAGTTCACAAACTCTGGGAAATACATACAAAATGCATGGACTATTTTTGACATACACATATGGTTATATCTGATGTCAGATCCCACACATATAAAAATGTCGAATAGGAAAGTAGCTTTGTAACCATAGCAACCAATCTGTATTCAGCTTTTATCAGTCTCACAAGGAATCAAAAGGTTTGGTAGAAATATGAATATGAATGTAAACCTAGCTGACTCAATACTTTTTCTTATTCTTCATTGATCAACGGGTGTTTGCTTTTCTTTATAATGATTTCTTATTTTCTCATATGATGAATAACTGTGTAAATTTAATTAAAATCCTAAGTATAATAAAATCTGTACTTTTTAATGGGGTCATTCCACCTAGAGATGATCAAACCTTTTGAAGGTTGGGTTCCGCTCGCCAAACCGACAGATGTTCGAAAAATAGATCAGTGGACAGTTTGCCAAACTTCCGAACCCCATTCAAAACAATGGGAAACAAAATCAAAACCATAAAAAAACCTTCAAAGGGGTCCAAACGCTGCCAAACACAGCTCAAACTACATTACAGTAAAGCCCCTCTGTTTTGGCACAGCCATTAGTTTCCTAGACTATTACTTACGGTTTGTCAAAACATAGAAATGAATCCGCACTTGGTATCCGGGATTACTCACCTTATTTAATCAAACGGACATCAGGTTTTACAGAGGGGGTTGCGGGTAGGAGGATTGGGGATTCCAAATACGACGGCCGTTTTGCGCCTATTGGCGCTTCAATGGGTTACAATCCACAAGAGGGGAGGATACTTCCTTGTATTTGTACCCATCCTCTCATTGCATCATCAATTTGGTTACCTAGCAACTTATCCTATCCTCTAAGGTGTAGACTGAAAAGTGTATAAATGCTTTTTTTCACCTTTACCATTACACTCTGAGCTCAGACATGGATGATTAGAATAGTACTTTGAAACTGCAGGGACAGACAGTGATAGCTGGGAGGGCATAAACTAGCTGACAGGTTCACTTTTAAGCATATAATTGACATAAGCTATTTTTATCTGAATTACTAGCAGATAAGTGTAGAAGAGGTGGCTTGCACGCTGCTGACCTTCTGCAATTAGAAAGGTTTTCTTTCTAAAATATTATTTAAAAAAAATAATAAAAGCTGTCTTAAAGGAATGTTTAAAGGAGAATTTTAAGGTTTCTGGATTCTCAAAGATTCATAGCCTACAAACTCAAGGAATCTTAACTTTCTTTTAAATTAAAGCTCCCTTAAATTCACCATGTTGAAAAAAACTGCTAGACCGATGGCTGGGAGCTCAACTAACCTTAGGTTAGCTGAGTTCTTAGCCACCTGGTGGTCTTCCAGCGAGTATTTTGGCCCCAAACCGTCAAGGAAGTTTTAGGGACAGTTTAAAATTTCATACATTTCCCCTAAACCACATTAGACAATTTTTTAGTAAATTGCTTGGATTTTCTAATCTCGAACGATTTGTCAATGTTCGTATTGAATTTGAAGTTGGCGAACCTTGTTTAGAAACATTCGCTCATCTCTAATCCTTTTTTAAATCATTATGGTGGAAATAAGAGAATCTTTCCAATGGATTTCCACTGCTGCGACTTGTACATGAAAACCCCTTCCTGCAAAAAAATATGAACAAAAAGCAATAAAAACATTGTATGTACCCAAAAATGGTATTGGTCAAATGTCAACACATTCTGTAAAGAATGTCAATTGACTGAAAATAAAAAGTTGGAAGAGTCAGAACATTTTTATAAATTACTTAATTTTTATTCTTCACTGGAAAAAAAAATCATCTACATGTTTGATCTCATCATAATCATACTGACCTGGTGAATCAAGGTGCCATTTTATGTTTATTACACAATAAATGTTGTAAATTAAAATATAAAAAATCTTGACAGAACTGCAGAAGTTTTTTACATCACATTGCACACATGGACAAAATTGTTAGCACCCTTCACTGAAATAACTTGAAACTGACAAAAGCAGTTTTCAATTTAAATGTACTTAATATGCATTAAGGAAAGTAAGAAATTGTTTTTGAATTGTGGCTCAACAGGAAAAAAAAATAATGAAATTGGCTTGGACAAAAATGAGAATGACCTTAGATTAAAAGTGGTTGCACAACCTTTTAAGGCAATCACTGCAAACAAGCAATTTCTGTAACTCTCAATGAGACCTCTACACCTTTTCATAGATATTTTGACACTCTCTTCAACAGCAATCTGCTCCAGCTGTCTCAGGTCTGAAGGGTGCATTTTCCAGTCTGCAACATTCCGCCTCTTCAACAGATGTTCATTCAGAGAAGAACTAAAGGTACCGTCACACGCAGCGATATGGCTTCCATATCGCCGGCAATTTGACGTGAGCGCGCACGTTTCAGGAACTTTTTTGCACATCGCCGTCGCCCTGTCACACATAGAGATCTCGCCTGCGTTCTGCGGCGATCCTGCGTTCCGGAAATTGCCTGCAGAAGACCGGAAGCAATTTCACTTTTCCACATCGCCACGTCACATGCCACCATCTCATCAGCGATGTGAGCGTAGAGTGTGAGTATGGCGAGGAGACTGGCGTGCCAGAGTGTTTTTCACAGCGCCCCTACTACTCCGATTGGCCGACACAACTGCGTTACCATTGGTCAGCCTTGTCAGGATGTCTACACACTACATGATGCATGTGCCCTTTCTACTATATCGCTATTCAAATATGTCGCCTTAGCCATGGGCAGCCAGTGGGAATGCAGGAGCGGCCACCAATCGCGGCAGACGGGGCGAGCCAAATAGAACGCTCAGGCACGCCTCTGGATTTGATTCCAGATGGTCTGAGCTCGCTTTCTACATCGCTATTGCCCTGTCACACCCCAAAATGCGCAGAAATCACCTGGTGGCTATCGCCTGATTTCACTGCAGTGCAGGGCGATCAGGCAACGCTCCACCGGCAATTGCTCACCATAAAATCGCCCTGTCTCACGCCACTATGCACAGGCGATGTTGCTACCACATCGCCGAAATACACAAATTTACGGCGATATGAAAGCCATATCGCTGTGTGTGACGGTACCTTAACAGAAAGCCACATCAGAGAAGTCAAATGCCTCTTAGCCATTCTTGGGCATTTTACCTGTGTGTTTTGGGTCAGAATCCTGTTCAAGGACCCATGCCCTGCGACTCAGACCAAGATTTCTGTCAATGAGAAGCACATGTTATTTTATTATACCCTGTAGAGATTCAACACTCACTGTGCTAGATACAGCAAAGCATTCCCAAAACATAACCGAGCGTTCTTAGTATGGCTTAATTGTCTCTAAACATAGAGCCAGTAGGATAGTTCCCGGGGTGGGGGAAAGGACGGACACGGGCTCCATTATAATCGGGGTTAACTGATGCTACTGCCACTGTTAACTATATTGGTGTGTGCAGCGCTGATATAGGTAATCTCTCTGGTAGAGCAGGGAGACATAACCTCCCTGTACTGCTGCTTTCTGTTGTGTAGACTGGAGGGCACTGCAATCTACAGAACACCAGGATGATGGCAAGAGCACACACAGAGGATGTCAGAATCCCAGCGTGGTGACGGGACTCTAACAGGGGTCCTGTATATATTGGAGTTCTGCCTTTTGAGTCTCTTACATAACACTCTTCTTCAAGCTTATAGAGGCTTTCTTCCCCCCCCCCCAGGGCCTATGAAGGTAAAAGAGCCATCCTCAGCAGCAGTAAGGCTGCATTCTGTGCAGGTGGCTCTTATGTGTATTATCCCCAGGTACGCTGAAATAATCACTATAATAAATTTGCCTCCATACCTCTACTGAGACGGGTAGGTGTGTTCTTACCCCCAGGTCTTAGCTGCCTTGCTGCTGTCCATCATCCCCTTCTTCCCAGAGCCATACCATTTTTATTTTTCTGTCAATATAGACATATGAAGGCTTATTTTTTGCAGGACAAGTTGTACTTTTGAATGACATCATTTATTTTATTATATAGTATGCTGGAAAATGGAAAACACATTCCAAGTGTGGTGAAATTGCAAAAAAAGTGCAATTACAAAATTATTTTTGATTTTTTTATTTATTATGTTCCCCATATAGTAAAACTGACATGTCAGTATGATGTCTAAGGTCAGTACGAGTTTGTAGATACCAAACAAGTATACTTTTGGTTTTATATAAATGGTGAAAAAAAATTCAGACATTTTTAAAGAAAAAGAATTACACTTTTTGCATCATTTTTCAAGACCCATAGCATTCTCATTTTTTGGGATCTGGAGCTGTGTGATAGCTTATTGTTTTCATCTTGAGCTGATGTTTCTAGTGTTACCACCTTTGGGTAGATGCGCTGTTTTGATTGCCTGTTATTGCATTTTATTGCAATGATCAAAAAAAAATAAAAATGTTATATGGACTTTTTTTTCTGTTATGCAGCTTACAGCTCTATTTTATATTTTGATAGATCGGGCATTTCTTAATACAGTGATGCTAAATATGTGTATTCTGTTTTTTAATAGTCCAACACTGTGTGTTTTTTACCGCGATTTTCCTGTAAGTTTTTTCTTCATATTGACAAATCTTCAGTACAGCACATTCCCTGCAAAGTGTATGAGAAATTAGAAGTGTTGCACCCATGCTGCCGATTTTCCAGCAGCGGAAATGGAGTGTATGTTACTACAGAAAAATCTGCAGCATGCCAAGTCTTGCATCATATTTTGCCTGATTTTTACCCATAGAGCTCAATTTTAGATCGACAATACGCAGCACTATTCACACAGTGTGTATTTGTTGGGTATTTACTGCAAATTTGGAGCAAATTTTGGGCTGATGACATGGGGTTCTGCTGCCACTCACCCCTATCTGCGTAGTTTTACCTGCCTGATAATAATACAGGGGAGCCCTTTTTTTTAAATTATTTCTTGAAATAATAAAAAAAATGACATGAGGCTTTGCTGTATTTCTGGTTTCCAGCCAGGTAAAACAAGGCAGCTGGGGGTGGAAACATCAGCGTGGGGAGGCCCACGGGATTCTTCCAGCTGCCCTGTGTGGTTGGAATACTGGGTAATTTGGGGTTAATGCCAGCTATGTATTAACAGCTGGCACTAAGCCTGAGGTTCATAATGTTGGGCCAATGATAGACCCAGCCATTATGAACCTCTAAGTAAATAGTAAACAATACACTACACCATAAAAAAATCATACTTTTGAAATGAAAAAAAAAAAAAACATGAACACATGCCTCATTCCCATCTTTATTACTCCCAAAATAAAAACCTCAACTATCCTCAGCGACATCCGATCACAGAGGTACCCGATACTGAGTGAGTTTCGGCTCCTGCTACAAGCAGGGTCACGTCACAGCCTGGTTCCTCTGAGGTTAGCAAGAGCGACGCGGCTATGCTCTGACCTCTAGGGAACTTGTCCGCATCACTCCACTCACAGTGAGACTCGAAACTAGTGAGTTTTGCCTGTTATTACATTTTATTGCAATGATGCGGCAATCTAAAAAATTAAAATTTGGCGTTTTTACTTTTTTTTCCCCATTACTCAGTTTACCAATCAGATTAGTAGCCTTTATATGTCAAATTTCCATTACCGGTAGTTCATATTCAGTAAATTTAAATTGAAAATGACTTTTGTTAGTTCCAAGTTGTTTCAGTGACGGTTGCTGGTTTTTCTAACTTTAACAAAAGGGTACCAACAATTTTGTCCATGAAAGCATCTGCCTTGGCATGTTTTTCCTATTTTCTTATGCACTGTGTAGTAAAATGAATGATTTTTTTACACTACAACTTGTCCCATTAAAAAGGCCTATTGTAGCTACTTTACCAAAAAATAAAATGTCATGCCTCTTGGAAGAGGGTGAGGAGAACACTAAAGCACAAAAAAACAAAAATTAACTGTGGCGAAAAGAGGATAACTTATGTTGATGTGGATTAATTGCATTGCAGAGTTTTTCTCATTTATATATTTCAAAGCCTGGCTTCACACCACGGCGCAGTCCTGTCCGGGGCTGTCCTGTGTAAACCAGACAGCCCCGGACCGGTTTTTGGCCCCATAGTAGCCTATGGGGCCGGATGAAGCTGGATGGCAGCTCTCTGCCATCCGGTTTCCATCTCTCCCGATGAATCCCCAAAAACCTGTATCCTGGATTCGCTCAGATTCTCCCGGATCCTCCCGAATCCAGGACAAGCCGGCGCTCCCAGCATGGGAGCCTATGGGGTCGGATTGCCCGGTCCGGGATGATCCGGGAACCGGCGGCTGCACGCTGCTGTGATTTCAGGACCGTGGCTAGCTCACTGCGAGCTGCAGTCCTGAATCATCAGCAGCTGCATCTGCATCTGGCTGCACACAGGACCGGAGGGCACATTTGACCCTCTGGTTCTGTGTGCTGATCTGGTCCGGGGCTGTCAGGTTCATGCCTGACAGCTCCGGACCGGACTGCGCCGTGGTGTAAAGCCAGCCTTAATAAAATTTTATTGAAAGGGATTGTTCAGATGGGTTGTTCAAAAATTAAGCTACTGATCACCTTTTGTTAATGATTAGATGATGCATACTTATGATGTGGCTGCTTCTGTTAATCATTGCTCAACCTGTTGAAACATTATCTGAAGGTGCTATAAATTAGTATGACAAGAATTATAGACTGAGTGGGAACTTTGTACTTTTATACTCTTACAACAGATTTTTATTGACTTAATCGCAGATGACAAAATGGCCATAAATTCACAAAATATTGGACATATCAATACAATTTTTTTTTTTCAATTACACATATCATAAAGCTCTGCTACATCTTTGCCAACAAATTCGTGGTAAGCCCCAGAATGTTTGGGCCTTACCACGCTGAGAATCCCAGTCCCCAGTTGCCTGGCTTCTGTCGCTAACTTACGGCTGGATTCCGGATGCCAGGTGATGCTGGGGTTATGTGAGTTCATGTGAACTCACATAACCCCAGTCGGAGCTCACTGCTGAATTGCCAGGTAGGGTAAATATTGCAGCATTTTATATTTTGGAAATCGCAGAGAAAAAGCACCAGAAACGGACTGTGGGCATATACATCCATTTGTGCTGCTTTTGTTTGTTTTTTTGGGGGGTTAGAATGGAGTCTATGGGAAAAATGCAGCCCAAAAAAGGGAATGTTAATTGCAGGGACATTAAAAAAAACATGTGATTTCTGCAAAACAAATGCAGCACTCAAAAATGCACATATGGGAACAGCTTTTGGAAAATCACAGACTTCCATATTAAAGCTGTGGGTGCTGTGTTTTTGGTGAAGAAACACAGTAAAAACGCACAGTGGGCACTTAGCCTTACAGTCAGGACCTGCTCCTAATAACAGCGGATGGAGTGGAGAGAGCACTGGCAGTGGCCACGGAATTTCATATGCCCATTGATAATCATGTGATGCGATTGCAGGGAGTCTGTCGAAGACCTCCATGCCTATCATTATGGAGCCTGCGGCTTTGCTTCAAAGGAGACTGTGATTTTTACTGTATACAGCAATACCGTGTTATTCTTGTGTATAGTACAAGCAATCATGATCCAGATTTAAGTCCTTTAAGGGGACTAAGGCTGACTTCAGACTTGCAGATGCCTCCACAGCGTTTTGCAGAGGCATCTGCAAGTATCTGCATGCAGACCGCGGCCCCTATGTTTATAATGGAGCGCACGGCGGTCTGCAGATGCTTGCAGACCGCCGTGCGCTCTCATTGCCCGCCATTAGTGATCTGTGCGCAGGCGGATGCCCGCGCACAAATCACACACTCTCGCCCGCACCAGGGACGCAACATCTCGCGTCCCTGGTGCGGACGAGAGTGTGTGATCTGTACGCAGGCATCCGCCTGCGCACAGATCACTAATGGCGGACAATAAGAGCGCACAGCGGTCTGCAAGCATCTGCAGACCGCCGTGCGCTCCATTATAAACATAGGGGCCGCGGTCTGCATGCAGATACTTGCAGATGCCTCTGCAAAACGCTGCGGAGGCATCTGCAAGTCTGAAGGCAGCCTAATAAAGTGCTCGCTCATCACTAGTACGGTAAATACTGTAAACAGAAAAATATTACTCAAATGGTATCAATAAAAACATTGTCTCATCATGAAAAAAATAAGTCTTCACACAGTTCAATTGACCACAAAATGAAAACATTACAGGTCTTGGAAAATGGCGGTTCAAAATTAAAAATTTTTTATTTACTACTAAAATAATAAAAAAGAGAACTGGACAAGTTTGGTATTGCCATAATTCTACTGATGAGGAGAATCATATTGCCAAGTCATTTTTACCACACAATGCACACTGTAAAAATAATCCCCAAAAAACAAGGTCAGAAATGCTTTTTCCCCATCTTCCAGTACAGTGTCATAAAAACAACAGTATAGTGAAAAGGGATAAAGCTATAAATCTGCTGCACTGCTGGTCAAAAAGACATCTAATGCATATGATAATGTTGAAGAAAAGAGCAGCTTTATTAACCCATGAGCTTCAAAGCTGAAGAAACTCCTTCATCACGAGAAAAACTGCAATGTAGTTTTTACCACACAATAGAAGGCTCCATTTACACTGTGCAATTTTTGTCTGTTTTTGCTTGTCAATTTTTGTAGCCAAAACAAGGTGTGTAACAATCAGAGGAAAAGTGTAAGGCCAGCTTCACACTGCGGCGTGATCCGGTCCGGTTCTGTCCGGGATGCCCCAGACAGGATCAGCACATAGGACTGGGGGGCTAATATGCCCCCCGATCTGGTGTGCAGCCGCGGTCCTGACCTGTCAGCGGCTGCAGCTGCATGCGGCTGCACACCAGACCGGGGGGCATATTAGCCTCCCAGTCCTGTGTGCTGATCCGGTCCGCGGCTGTCTGGGGCATCCCGGACAGAACCGGACCGGATCACGCCGCAGTGTAAAGCGGCCCTAAAGCCCTCGTCACACTAAGGGCGGCTTCACACTGCGGTCAGGTCCGGTCCGGGGCTGTCAGGGATGAACCTGACAGCCCCGGACCGGATCTGAACACAGAACCGGAGGGCCCCATAGACTCCCTTGTTAGGGAGTGCCGGATTGCCCCGGATCCTCCCGGACAAATGGAAACCGGATGGCGGATAGCTGCTATCCGGCTCCATCTGACCGCATAGGATACTATGGGGCCAAAATCCGGTCGCTGCTACATGTCACACATAGCGAGATCGCTGGCGAGGTCGCTGTTGTGTCATAAAAACTGTGATGCATCAGCGATCTCGCTTAGGGTGGCTTCACACTGTGGTCAGGTCCGGTCCGGGGCTGTCCGGTGTAAGCCAGCGATCTCGCTATGTGTGACACGTAGCAGCGACCAGGTCCCTGCTGTGGGATCGCCGATTGTGTTGGTGTCCTTGGCCATTTTTTGATCGTCGGGCCCCCACTGGGCAGCATACATTGGTGTGTTTGATGGGGACAATGATCAACGACCTCAATACTACAGGTCTGAGTGACAGAGCCCCAACGACCACCATATCGTTGCTGCGTCGCTGGAGGGATCTGACTCTGACATCTCACCAGCGACCACGTAGCGACGCTCCATAAATCCCTACCATGTCGTATTGTTGTCGGGATCTCTGATGTATCGCTAAGTGTAACATGGCCTTTAGGCTGGAAACACACTATCCTACTTACATGTGACTCTCTCGGTTGAGACTCGGATCAGTGACCCTGAACGGCCTCTCCCTCACTGAACGGGAGTGTGATGCTGCAGAAAAACCCAAGCAGCTGACACTCCTGTCCAGAGAGGGAGAGGCCGTTCAGGGTCACTGATCCAAGTCTCGTCCGAGAGACTCTCATGTAAGTAGAAGAGTGTGTTTTCACCCTAACAGAAACATGGGCACCACTTCTGTATTTATCACTCACTCCTGGTTTTGGCTACAAAAATTGATGAGCAAAAACACACAGTGTGAATGGAGCGTAAGCCAAAAAAATAATTTCCAGAAAACAATGTCACAATTGCTTTTTTCACCATTTTAGGTACAATATGTCGGAAAATGAATGGACAGAATTCATAAATTGTGTACAGAAAAATAATAATTAAAAAAAAAACGGAAATTGGCTGTGGCATGAAGGAGATAATGGTCAATGATAAATTGTGTGCATGTCATTTTGATACCAGCATAAGACAGGTTTCTTCATATAGTTGGAATCGACCTAATTCCCAAACTTCATAGACCAATTGTGTCCCATATTATATTAACTGCAAAAAATAACATAGCTACTAAGTGGAGAGACCCTCTTCCTCCGAGCTTTGAGGATACTATTGATAAAATAGGATCCCATAATGTTTATGAATATGCTTACTCACTTAGGCATAACCTTTTAAGAAAATATAAAAAGAAATGGCGTTATTGGAATGCCTCTATGCCCTCTCCACATATTCCCAGAGACATGGACAACGTATACTAACTGCTCAGATACATTAGACCATCCTGCTTGAGACTCACTTGGATCTTAGGTCACTTACGTTTATGGCTGTATTGACTACCTCACCTAATGATAGCGCGTGAAATGATATGTACATAGTTCATTTGTTAATGTATATTGAGTAATTCTGTTATGAACAATCCGTCTTATCTGTAATTGCTAATATTATCTTTTTATTTTCCTACATTGTAATTAATGTTTCTAATTGTACATGTTATTGTATTACTATCGAGTTGTATACTCTATTCTTTAATTAATACACTCAGTAATGTATTCGTGAGCTATCTGTTTTGCATAGTAAATGCAATAAAAATCATTTGAAAACATATAGTTGACATCTTTATAATAGACCCTTTCATTTATAGGTAAATCTCTTCATTTTTGGAAAAGAACCAGAAATCAGCAGAGCCTAGATTATAAGTCTAGTGTGAAATTATTATGTGTCATACAGCAACAACTACCACTGTTTGAAGAAAAGACTGTTGTATGGACTATTTACAGAGAAGAATCACATCACAGCACAGTTTCCATATGAAGAAGCTGTACTTACAGAGAAACGTGCATCAGGGTTTTTCCGAGTGTAGAGGTTCGGCATTATCTATACCAGAGGTCCCCAAATCCAGGCCTCAAGGGCCGCCAACAGCGCAGGTTTTCAGGATTTCCTTAGTATTGCACAGGGGTTGGAATCATTACCTGTGCAGATCATCACATTAGCACCTGTGCAATACTAAGGAAATCCTGAAAACCTTCACTGTTGGCGACCCTTGAGGCCTGGAGTTGGAGACCTCTGATCTATACAATCAGGTCAATAGCTAATGGGTCCTTGTATCGACTGTTATTATTATACCAATCGTGTTACATTTTGATCCTTAATATCTGGATTCTCACAATGCACTTTGATCATAGCATAATACTATACACTCTAGTCTAGTTGCTTATACAGAGCTTTCTATGGTTTCATGTTTATAATTATTTTATAACTTTTTATGAAATGTGATTTATTTAATGAATTTGAGTCTATATGTAAACTAGAATTACTATATATTAAGCTGTTTTTCTTGCCTTTTGACATTTGTATGTAACATTTTTGCTTACTTCTTATAGCATTGTATTGCTACCTACTTTACCATACTTAAAGTACCACTATGTTTTTACTTCACCCTTGTGGTGGGGCTTTAGATGTAAGTCCTCTGAGGCCTTTCTTATACTCACCTTTTGCCCGCTTCATCCTTTTCCAGAGGAGCTCTGGTTGGTTTGCGGTAAAAAATGAGTAAGTGGCATCTCCAGTGTTACATAGAGTGCACCATAGGTCACTTTTCAATACATCTCTATGGAACCTTGCTCAGCTCTTATAGAGATGCATTGAGCGCATGCAATGTAGCTTGCGACTTCTTGCCAGCTGAGCTGCCTAGGGGCAGTGTAAAATAAAGAAAAAATCAAAATGAAAGTTTTTACAAATATGAAAAAAAAAAGTTAAAATCACCCCCTTTATCCCTTTGAAAAATAAAAGTATTAAAAAAATACACATATTTGGTATCGCCGCATTCAGTAATTCCCCATATATCAAAATATAAAATCAATTAATCAGATCTGTGTACTGAAAAAAAGTCCAAATACCAAAATTATGTTTTTTTTTTGGTTGCTGCAACATTGCAATAAAATGTAATAACAGGCAATCAAAATCGCATATGTAATCCAAAATGTTATAATTAGAAACATCAGCTCAAGTCGCAAAAAATAAGCCATCACACAGCACCAGATCCATAAAAATTAGAAGGATATGGGTTGCAGAATATGGCGCAGAAGTGCAATTCTTTTTGTTTAGAAACGTCAGAATTTTTTTACCACTTAGTTAACAGTAAAAGTATACTAGTTTGGTATCTATGAACTTGTATCGACCTGAGGCATCATACTGACACATCAGTGTTACCATATAGTGAACATAGTGAATAAAAAATTCACTGGTCTTGGAATTTTTTTTCCCATTTTCCTGTACACTATATGGTAAAATAAATAATTTCATTTAGGCTGGTTTCACACTACGATTTTATCAGTTCCGATGCTGTCCGATAAAAATCGGACAGCATCGGACCGATTTTGGGCCCCATGCAGCCCTATGGGCATCGGACCGAATCGGATGTGCACTAAATGCCATCCGATTTGGTCCGATCCGATTCTGTCCGATTTTATTATCGGTGCTAAAATCGGCGCCTGCTCCGATTTTAGCACCGAAAATAAAATCGGACAAACTTGGATCGGACCAAATCGGATGGCATTTAGTGCACATCCGATCTGACCCGATCAATTTGACATGGGGCCCTATGGAGCAGGGTCCAAGGAAACATCTGATGTCTCCTCGGACCCAATGTTAGTGTACTGAGCATGCTCAGTACACTAAAATCGCTCCAAAAGTGAATGAATGGGTTAATTAAAAAAAAAAATCTATGCTCACCTGTCCACGAGGCCCCCGGCATCTCCCGGCGTCTCCAGGTATCTTGCCGTCTGTGCTTACAAGACCTGCCGTGATGTCACAATCACATGACTGCCAGTAACCAATAGCCGGCAGTCATGTGATTGTGACATCACGAGAGGTCCTGGCAGCACAGAAGACAGAACAGCAAGACACCGGGAGACGCGCGGGACCGTGCAGGAGTCGTGGGCAGGTGAGAAAGGAGAGGAGGAGAGGGGAGGACAAGAGGAGAGGAGGAGGAGAACAAGAGGAGAGGAGGAGGAGGACAAGAGGAGAGGAGGAGGACAAGAGGAGAGGAGGGGGACAAGAGGGGGAGCGCAATGGGGGACAAGAGGGGGAGCGCAATGGAGGACCGCGGGAGAAGAGGGGAGGACCGGGGACCATATTGGAGCACCGGGGGAGAGACAGCTGATGACAGCTGACAGGAGGCAGGTGAGGGCGGGCATCAGATAAAATGTCGGAATCGGATGCCTATTTGGCATCCGATTCCAGGCATCAGAAGAATCCGATGCTGTCCGATTTATATCGGACAGCATCGGATTTTAAAAAATCGTAGTGTGAAAGTAGCCTTAGAAGTACAACTTGTCCTGCAAAAAAAACACACCCTCATATGGCTATATTGACAAAAAAAATAAAAAAATTATGGCTCTTGGAAAAAGAAAAGATAAAAACGAAAAATGGAAAATTGCCCAGGGTAAAGGGGTTAAAAAGGTTGGCCACTACATTACATGTCCCTTTCATGTAAGATAGCTGCAATAAATAAGCATTTCACTAAATACCTGAGCTGATCTTCTGATTACATGACCTCTGGCTGAGAATCTCCTGCTTCCCGTGATGTCACATCAGATTCTCCCTCACTTCTGGGCTCTGGAAACTGATAGGATGTGTGAGGCTGCATTCAGCAGAGCTTGCTATGCTTTTGTGCATATTCTGCAGGCCCAGCTCTCCCTTGCATCTGCAGGTACACAGCAGGGTGTATACCAGTGGCGTAACTACCGCGGTCGCAGCGGTCGCGGCTGAGACCAGGCCCGCCCCCTGGGGGGGCCCGTGCCCCGTGCTTCCAGCCGCCCGCCTCGACCGCGATAGCGCTGGACGAGGAGTGGAGGGAGGATGGGAAGTGAGAGAAGCCTCACTTCCCGCAGTTGTGCCCGCCCCTCCTCTAGTCTGTGAAGAAGCCGGAAGGCGGCAGACAGGTTCTCGCGCTAGAACCCCCCGATCCCACCCAAGGGGCCCCCGGAGGTGCAGGGCGCCAAACCCTGCGACTGCTGCGCCTGCTTTAAATGGATGTGCGTCCCTCAGGAAGCACATCCATGTCACTGCATGGCGGGTCCGCAGGCGGCCGATTACGGTCGCCAAAAGACTGGCAGGCGCGGCAGTTTTAAAATCCCCACGGCTGCTGCTGGTGCTGCACTGTGATGAGGTCATGTGACCTCCTCACAGACACTGGACGCAGGCAGCTGCCGGCAGGAGCGGTGACGGTGAGTTCCTGAAGGAACTTTTCTCTTTGCTCCCCTGGGCTCTGGGTCGGATTACATGCTGTAGTTAACTCCTGAATGGCTGCACTGTACCTGCTGATCTGGTGGAGGGCTCTGTTACCAGCCTGTTACCTGGGGCAATGTGATCCATGGCAGGGCAGTGCTGGGCACAGTGCCCCATTCCTTATGGCTATCCCCCAGCTTGTGTCTGCAGGGCACTGGCCAGAGCTGGGGGATGGATGGCCACTGTGGACTGTGATCTACAGCTCTGTAGTGTTTGTGTGTGTGTGTGTGGGAGTGTGTGTGGGAGTGTGTGTGTGTGGTAGTGTGTGGTAGTGTGTGTGTGTGTGAGTGTATGTGTGTGTGTGGGAGTGGGGGTGTGTGGGAGTGTGTGTGGTAGTGTGTGTGTGGGAGTGTGTGAGTCTGTGTGTGTGTGTGTGTGTGTGTGTGTGGTAGTGTGTGTGTGTGTGAGTGTGTGTGTGTGTGTGGGAGTGGGAGTGTGTGTGGTAGTGTGTGTGTGTGGAGGTGTGTGAGTGTGTGTGTGTGTGGGATGTGTGTGGTGTGTGTGTGTGGGAGTGTGTGTGGGAGTGTGTGTGGGAGTGTGTGTGGGAGTGTGTGTGGATGTGTGTGTGTGGAGTGTGTGTGTGTGGGAGTGTGTGACACAAACGTCTCTGAAAAAAAAAAACATTTAAGGCCCCTTTCACATCAGCAATTTGCTGATGTCTGCGGCCAATCCGGCAGGTGGCGCCGCATCTGCTGGATCTGCCACCTAACTGCCGCACTTGCGTTTCGGATCTGGCAAGCCCCATGTTTTCTCTATGAGGCTTGCGGTGTGTAAAGTGCGGTTACGCCGGATCCGACACTTGCGGCCACGAAAAAAAAGCTGCAAGCAGCGTTTTTTTTTTTGCGGCTGCAAGTGCCGGATCTGATGCATCCGGCAGAACCACACTTGCCGCACTGGACCACAAGCCTCATAGAGAATACATGGGGCTTGCCAGATCCAAAACACAAGTGCGGCGCCACCTGCCGGATCGGCCGCAAACATCAGCAAAACGGTGATGTGAAAGGGGCCTTAAAGTGTTTTTCTTCAGAGAAGTTTTGATAGGGCTATGAGGCTGGGTTATATTTGTAGGACTATGAGGCTGCACTATATTATCTGGAGAGTTATCACGCTGCATTATATTATCTGGAAAGCTATGACACTGCATTATATTATTTGTAGGGCTATGAGGCTGCATTATATTATTTGTAGGGCTATGAGGCTGCATTATATTATCTGTAGGGTTATGAGGCTGCATTATATTATCTGTAGGGTTATGAGGCTACATTATAATATCAGGAGGGCTATGAGGCTGCATTATATTATCTGGAGAACTATGATGCTGCATTATATTATCTGGAGAGCTATGACGCTGCATTATATTATCTAGAGAGGTATGACACTGCATTATATTATCTGAAGGCCTATGACGCAGGAATGTATTATCTGGAGAGCTATGTCGCTGTATTATATTATCTGTAGGGCTATGAGGCTGCATTATATTATCTGGAGGGCTATGAGGCTACATTATAATATCAGGAGGGCTATGAGGCTGCATTATATTATCTGGAGAACTATGATGCTGCATTATATTATCTGGAGAGCTATGACGCTGCATTATATTATCTAGAGAGGTATGACGCTGCATTATATTAGCTGAAGGGCTATGACGCTGCTTTATATTACGGTATATGGAGGGCTATGAGGCTGCATTATATTATATGAAGGGCTAGGAGACTGCATTATATTATTTGGAGGGCAATGAGGCTGCTTTATATTATATGGAGGGCTATGAGGCAGCATTATATTATATGGAGGGCTATGAGGCTGCATTATTCTATGTGGAAGGATATGAGGCTGCATTTTACTATATGGAGGGCTATGAGGCTGCGTTCTACTATAATGGAAGACCATATATACCAGGATAAGGGCATATTCCAGGAGGAGGACCATATATAGCAGGATGAGGGACATTAATACTTAATGAAGGGGAAAGGGGTCAATTCGTGAGTCTTTATAGGATTTAGAACGTTATATAGGGCCCATACATCTGACTAATGTGGGCGCGCGAGGAAAGGGGGCGGGGGGGCCCCGGTCCAAATTTCGCACCGGGGCCCTTCAGACTCTAGTTACGCCACTGGTGTATACTAGGGATGAGCGAGTACCTTATTATTCGTGCTCGCTATACTCGCAACGAGTAGGTAGCGGTACTCGCTACTCATTGCGAGTATAGCGAGTATGAATACTTTCGCAGTGTATCTATAGATACACAGCAAAAGTAGCCTAAAAGTGAGTAAAAGTTGTTAAAAAATAATAAACTTACATACTCACCTGTCCGACACCTGCACCGGAACCGGAAAACCTCACCTCCGATCGCTGGACAAGGACCTTTCACTACCAGCCAATCAGATGGCCGGTAGCAATCTGGCCAATCAGATGGCGCCACGTCACAACTACGTCATCTCTAGCGGCCACCTGATTGGCCAGTTTTCAAGGTCCTGATAGTACATCTAGGAATTTTAGTATTAGGACTACTCGCTACTCCCGAGTACACATAAGTACTCGGAGAGTAACGAGTAGCCCGAATACCGCTACTATTCGGCGAATACCGAATAGTAGCAAGTATACTCGCTCATCCCTAGTGTATACATATGTATAGTGGATGCGGCCGCACTCAATACAAATATTTGAAGCAAGTCTGCGCCCACTAGATGGCCATGCCCACTCCATACACTTGTATTGAATGAGGTCCACTAGTCGGGTTCTGGCTGGGAACATGCATATCGCATAATTGAGGTATGTTCCCAGATTAGAAACAAGTGAATCCTTTAAAGGGAACCAACCACCTCAGATGACGACTATAAGCACTTAATAGGTGTCCCTGCACCCTATCTAGACTGTTCCACCCATATTTTTGTTGAGAATATTGATTTTTGTAAACCGAAATATACACTTTGTAAAAATACTGGCCTGGCGACCTCTGGGCGTCTCCCTCGGGCTAATCTACTAGTGGGCTGTGTCTTCTAAAGCATTACTGGCTCTTCTACCCCTCCCTCTTTGTTTGCAGGACGTCACTGAAGGGCGTGATATTTACTTTGTGTGCGCGGGCACGCAAGGCTGCTCCCGTCCCCGCACGTCATCCGAGGCAGACAGAGTGACGTGCACTCGCATCGTCACTTCCTGTCGGCTCCGTTCAGTGACGCGCAGCTGAGGGATACCGTATAAGCTGATACCACGTCCGCTCGCCGCAATGTGTGAGGCTCACATGGTATCCCTCTGCTGCGCGTCACTGAACGGAGCCGACAGGAAGTGACGATGCGAGTGCACATCACTCTGTCTGCCTCCGATGACGTGCGGGGACGGGAGCAGCCTTGCGTGCCCGCGCACACAAAGTAAATATCACGCCCTTCAGTGACGTCCTGCAAACAAAGAGGGAGGGGTAGAGGAGCCAGTAATGCTTTAGAAGACACAGCCCACTAGTAGATCAGCCCGAGGGAGACGCCCAGAGGTCGTCTGGCCAGTATTTTTACAAAGTGTATATTTCGGTTTACAAAAATCAATATTCTTAACAAAAATATGGGTGGAACAGTCTAGGTAGGGTGCAGGGACATGTATTAAGTGCTTATAGTCGTCATCTGAGGTGGTTGGTTCCCTATAAAGGGGTTCTTTGCTCTAATAAGAAAAGTATGCAGGTACTCTGTGTGAATCCTCTCAGCACAGACACTGAGCCCTGCAAAGATTCGTCAGCGTCCGTGCTGGAATGGTGATCAATTACAGTGTTGGCCAAAAGAATTTGTGATTGCAATCATTTTCAGGAAGAAACTGAGTATTATCTGACAAAATTGCAGGGGTGCCAATACTTTTGGCAAACACTGTAAGTGATATGTATACTTCTGGCCAGAATCTGACAAGTGTATTGAGCGAGGCCGCGCCCACTAGTTGGGTTCTGGCTGGGTGTACGCGTATCGCATACAAAATCACCGTCCCTGGTACAGACACTGACGAATTCTCACACAGAGTGACTGCAGTCTTTTTATTCTAGACTAAGTAACAATTTTAACCCCTTCAGGACCCAGCCTATTTTGACCCTAAAGACCTTGGCCTTTTTTGCAATTCTGACCAGTGTCCCTTTATGAGGTTATAACTCGGGAACGCTTCAACCGATCCTAGCGATTCTGAGATTGTTTTTTCGTGACATATTGGGCTTCATGCTAGTATTAAATTTAAGTCGATAATTTTTGCGTTTATTTGTGAAAAAATCAAAAATATGGCAAACATTTTGAAAATTTCACAATTTTCACATTTTTAATTTTTTTTTCTGATAAACAAGATAGATATGTGACAGAAAAAAGTTATTAAATAATATTTCCCACATGTCTACTTCACATCAGCACAATTTTGGGAAAAAAAATTTTTTTTGTTAGGACGTTATAAGGGTTCAAAGTTCATGAGCAATTTTTCATTTTTCAACCAAAATTTACAAAACCATTTTTTTTAGTGACCACATCACATTTGAAGTCCTTTTGAGGGGTGTACATGACAGAAAACACCCAAAAGTGACACCATTCCAAAAACTGCACCCCTCAAACTACTCAAAACTACATTCAAGAAGATTATTAACCCTTCAGGTGCTTCACAGGAACTAAAGCAAAGTGGAAACAAAAAATGGATATTTTAATTTTTTTATCAAAAATGTTCTTTTAGCCTCAATTCTTTCATTTTCACATGAGCAACAGGATAAAATGGATCTTAAAATGTGTTGTGCAAATTCTACCGAGTACATCGATACCTCATATGTGGTCATAAACCATTGTTTGGGCGCACGGCAGGGCTCAGAAGGGAAGGAGCGCAATTTGACTTTTGGAGCTAATTTTACATTCAAAAAGTGAAATTGCGCTCCTTCCCTTCTGAGCCCTGCCGTGCGCCCAAACAGTGGTTTATGACCACATATGAGGTATCGGTGTACTCAGGAGAAATTGCCCAACAAATTTTAGGATGAATTTTATGCTGTTGCCATGTGAAAACGAAAGAATTTAGGCTAAAAGAAAATTTTTGTGAAAAAAAAAGTACTATTTCATTTTCACAGATCAATTTATAAAGCACCTGGGGGTTCAATATGCTCACTACCCATCTAGATATGTTCCCTGGGGGGTCTAGTTTCCAAAATGGGGTCACTTGTGGGGGAGCTCCAATGTTTAGGCACACAGGGGCTCTCCAAACGCGACATGGTGTCCGCTAACAATTGTAATAAAAATCAGCTCAAATTGTTAGCTGTAACCATGTTGTGTTTAGTGAGCCCCTGTGTGCCTAAACATTGGGGCTCCCCCACAAGTGACCCCATTTTGGAAACTAGACCCCCCAAGGAACGTATCTAGATGCATAGTGAGCACTTTGAACCCCCAGGTGCTTCACAAATTCATCCATAAAAATGAAAAAGCACTTTTTTTTCCACAAAAATTTTCTTTTTTCATTATTATGGATCAATTTGTGAAGCACCTGGGGGTTGAAAGTGCTCACTATGCATCTAGATACGTTCCTTTGGGGGTCTAGTTTCCAAAATGGGGTCACTTGTGGGGGAGCTCCAATGTGGAGACGCACAGGGGCTCTCCAAACGTGACATGGTGTCCGCTAATAATTTGAATGCAAAATGAGCTCAAATTGTAAGCGGACACCGTGTTGCGTTTGGAGAGCCCCTGTGCGTCTCCACATTGGAGCTCCCCCACAAGTGACCCCATTTTGGAAACTAGACCCCCAAGGGAACGTATCTAGATGCATAGTGAGAACTTTGATCCCCCAGGTGCTTCACAAATTAATCTGTAAAAATGAAAAAGTACTTTTTTTCCGCAAAAATCTTTTTTTATCATTAATTTGTGAAGCACCTGGGGGTTCAATATGCTCACTACCCATCTAGATATGTTCCCTGGGGGTCTAGTTTCCAAAATGGGGTCACTTGTGGGGGAGCTCCAATGTTTAGGCACACAGGGGCTCTCCAAACGCGACATGGTGTCCGCTCACAATTTGAATAAAAATCAGCTCAAATTGTTAGCTGTCACCATGTTGCGTTTGGAGAGCCCCTGTGTGCCTAAACATTGGAGCTCCCCCACAAGTGACCCCATTTTGGAAACTAGACCCCCCAGGGAACGTATCTAGATGCATAGTGAGCACTTTCAACCCCCAGGTGCTTCACAAATTGATCCATAATAATGAAAAAAGAAAATTTTTGTGGAAAAAAAAAGTGCTTTTTCATTTTTATGGATCAATTTGTGAACCACTTGGGGGTTCAAGTGCTCACTATGCATCTAGATACGTTCCTTGGGGGGTGTAGTTTCCAAAATGGGGTCACTTGTGGGGGAGCTCCAATGTTTAGGCACACAGGGGCTCTCCATACGCGACATAGTGTCCGCTAATAATTGGAGCTAATTTTCCATTCAACTTGTTAGCGGACACCATGTCACGTATGGAGTGCTCCTGTGTGCCACCAGCACAAGGGCAACTGGAAGAGTTGGGGTACAGCACCAGAAAATGGCACCTCTAATGTGCCATTTTCTGGGGTGGCTGTGAGTTGCAATTTGCAGTGTGGGGGGCCACAACATTTGGGTCTCTCCACGATGGGGATTGCAGCCCCCCAACTGCCAAGTTGTACCTGGCTGGCATCCAAAAATAAGGCAAAGCTCCTTGTCATTTTATTGGTAGACGTAAAAAAAAAAAATGGCGTGGGGCTCCGCCATATTTTTTGGTCCAGTCAGGTACAACTTGGCAGCTACGGACTGCCAGCAACCCCCAGCTGCCTCGTTGTACCTGGCTGGTACCCAAAAATACAGCAAAGCCCTTTTTTTTTTTCTTTCTAGAATTCTAGAAAAAAAATGACGTAGGGCTCCGCCATATTTTTGGTCCAGCCAGGTACAACTTGGCAGCTACGGACTGCCAGCAACCCCCAGCTGCCTCGTTGTACCTGGCTGGTACCCAAAAATACAGCAAAGCCCTTTTTTTTTTTTTCTTTCTAGAATTCTAGAAAAAAAATGACGTAGGGCTCCGCCATATTTTTGGTCCAGCCAGGTACAACTTGGCAGCTACGGACTGCCTGCAACCCCCAGCTGCCTCATTGTACCTGGCTGGTACCCAAAAATACAGCAAAGCCCTTTTTTTTTTTTCTTTCTAGAATTCTAGAAAAAAAATGACGTAGGGCTCCGCCATATTTTTGGTCCAGCCAGGTACAACTTGGCAGCTACGGACTGCCAGCAACCCCCAGCTGCCTCGTTGTACCTGGCTGGTACCCAAAAATACAGCAAAGCCCTTTTTTTTTTTTCTTTCTAGAATTCTAGAAAAAAAATGACGTAGGGCTCCGCCATATTTTTGGTCCAGCCAGGTACAACTTGGCAGCTACAGACTGCCAGCAACCCCCAGCTGCCTCATTGTACCTGGCTGGTACCCAAAAATACAGCAAAGCCCTTTTTTTTTTCTTTCTAGAATTAATTCTAGAAAAAAAAAATGACTTAGGGCTCCGCCATATTTTTGGTCCAGCCAGGTACAACTAGGCAGCTGGGGGCTGGATTCCACAGCATGGAGAGGCCCAAGCGTTCTGGGCCCCCCATGCTGCGAATTGCAGCCCGCAGCCGCCCCAAAAAATGGCGCATTCATTGAAGCGCCATTTTCTGGCGCTGTACCCAGACTCTTCCAGTTGCCCTGGTGCCGGTGGCAAACTGGGTAATAAAGGGGTTAATGCCAGCTTGTTATTTTCAGCTGGCACTAAGCCCCGAGATTCACAATTTAGGGCCAATGGTAGACCCGCCATTAGGAATCTCTGGTAAATAGTCAGAAAATACACACAGAGAAAAATCTTTTTATTTGAAAAAAAAACAAACAAAATTTGGACTCCATCTTTATTATAAAGATCCGACGTAGTCCACAACGACGGTCCCACGGCGCTCGACCGCCTCCGACGTAGTCCACAACGAAGGTCCCACGACGCTCGATCGCCTCTGCTCAATCCAGAGATTGCAGCAAGGGATCAAGTGTCCTTTTCCTACAGCCTATGGGGTCAGAATTATGTTGCACTGTATGACAATGATCTGTCATACAGTGCACCATGAATATGATCCCAGAGACTACAACAAGAGGATACTTGATCCCTTGTTGCACCCATCCATTCACCTATGCACCCATCAGCCATGCACACACACATCCACGCCCGCTCGCTGACATCCACGCTCGCTGACAGCCACGCACGCAGACAGCCACGCACGCAGACAGCCACGCACGCAGACAGCCACGCACGGAGACAGCCACGCACGGAGACAGCCACGCACGGAGACAGCCACGCACGGAGACAGCCCGCACGCAGTCAGCCACGCACGCAGTCAGCCACGCACGCAGTCAGCCACGCACGCAGACAGCCACGCACGCAGACAGCCACGCACGCAGACAGCCACGCACGGAGACAGCCACGCACGCAGACAGCCACGCACGCAGACAGCCACGCACGCAGTCAGCCACGCACGCAGTCAGCCACGCACGCAGACAGCGACGCACGCAGACAGCCACGCACGCAGTCAGCCACGCACGCAGACAGCCACGCACGCAGACAGCCACGCACACAGACAGCCACGCACGCAGTCAGCCACGCACGCAGTCAGCCACGCACGCAGACAGCCACGCACGCAGACAGCGACGCACGCAGACAGCCACGCACGCAGACAGCCACGCACGCAGACAGCCACGCACGCAGTCAGCCACGCACGCAGTCAGCCACGCACGCAGACAGCGACGCACGCAGACAGCGACGCACGCAGTCAGCCACGCACGCAGACAGCCACGCACGCAGACAGCCACGCACGCAGACAGCCACGCACGCAGACAGCCACGCACGCAGACAGCCACGCACGCAGTCAGCCACGCACGCAGACAGCCACGCACGCAGACAGTGACGCACGGAGACAGCCACGCACGCAGTCAGCCACGCACGCAGTCAGCCACGCACGCAGTCAGCCACGCACGCAGTCAGCCACGCACGCAGACAGCCACGCACGCAGACAGCCACGCACGCAGTCAGCCACGCACGCAGACAGCCACGCACGCAGACAGCCACGCACGCAGACAGCGACGCACGCAGACAGCGATGCACGCAGACAGCCACGCACGCAGTCAGCCACGCACGCAGTCAGCCACGCACGCAGTCAGCCACGCACGCAGTCAGCCACGCACGCAGACAGCCACGCACGCAGTCAGCCACGCACGCAGACATCCATTCATTCATTGATACATACAAACATACATGCATACTACATACATACATGCATACTACATACATACATGCATACATACTACATACATACATACATTTATACATACTACATACATACTACATACATAGATACATTCATTCATTCATACACACATACTACATACATACTACATACATACTACATACATAGATACATTCATTCATTCATACACACATACTACATACATACATACTACATACATATACATACATTCATTCATTACATACACACATACTACATACATACATACTACATACATTCATTCATTCACACATACTTACCTGATCCAGGAGGAGGAGCCCGGAAGAGGAGGAGCCCACACCGGAGCTGGACCGCGGCTGCACCGGTGGGCCCGCCGGTAGGTGAGAGAGGGATGGGGGCGGTGGATACGGGGCATGGGGGTGTTAGCTTCATCAGCCCCCTCCGTGATCGCACGGAGGGGCTGTGGAAGCTGACAGGTGGCGGCGGTGATTGTCATTTACCGCCGGCGGGCATACCGCCGGCGTGATGACTGTTACCGCCGCCGTGGGGGGGGTAGGACGGCGATCGGGGGGGCCAGGAGGCAGATCGGGGGGCCCTGGAGTGAGGGGGGGCTAGGAGGGAGACGGCACATGCCATCCCGCCCCTCCACATCTGATTGGAGAGCTCCAATCGGATCTGGAGGGGATTACTAGCACTGATTGGCAGTCTGAATTTCAACTGCCAATCAGAGGGGCCCTGGGCACGGGGGGGTTAATCCACCCCCCGTGGGGTGTACTACAGGTTGTCACTGTGCATTATGTACAGTGACACCTGAGTCACCCCCCTCACACGGGCCGCAGGAGCCCGATCATTCCATGGCCCACCGTTTGGGCCAAAGGTCGGGAACGAACTTGTTTTCATGGCCCAAACGGTGGGCCAAGGGTCGGGAAGGGGTTAATCATTTCTAGAAAAATTTGTAACTAAGTCAGGGCAGTGGACTACCTCTTTAATCTACAACCACGATCTCTTGATACTGATAGGACATGTAGTGGGTGAAATAAGTATTAACCACATCATCAATTTTCTAATATTTTTCTAAAGGTCGCTATTCATAAGAATTTCTTACCATATGTCAGTAACAACCTATCCAATTCACACAGGCAAAGAAATAAAATCAAAGATGTCCATACATTATGTGTAATAATGAGAAAAAGTACTGAACACATGAAAAAAGAGAGGTGCAAAAATCCATGGAAAGTCATGACACCTAAAATCTATCAATAATCAAACCACTCAGTGAAAAATATTGATGGCGAATAAAAAAGGTGTCTCATTACCAAGATGCCACACAAGAAACACCTCATGGTGGGTAAAACCAGCGAGCTGTCTTAAGACCTTTGCAGCCTTACCTTTGCAAAACATACTAATGGCACTGGTTACAAAAGGATTCCTAAGCTATTGCAGGTTCCAAAAGAACTGTTGGGGCCATAATCCGGTAGTGGAAAGACCATAATTTCGCCATAAGCCCACCACTACCAGGTGCACCCCTTTAGAAATACATTTCCTAAGAATTTTGATACCAAGTTCAATGTATATATATATATATATATATATATATATATATATATATATATATATACAGTAAGGGCCAGAAATATTTGGACAGTGACACAAGTTTTGTTATTTTAGCTGTTTACAAAAACATGTTCAGAAATACAATTATATATATAATATGGGCTGAAAGTGCACACTCCCAGCTGCAATATGAGAGTTTCCACATCCAAATCGGAGAAAGGGTTTAGGGATCATAGCTCTGTAATGCATAGCCTCCTCATTTTCAAGGGACCAAAAGTAATTGGACAATGGACTCTAATGGTGGGTTTACACACACCAATCATTGTATCCAATATCTGAACCAATCTCTGGTTGCAGTGAAATCATGGACAGATTGCTCCATTTTGTGGCTGTGTACAACATGGAGCAATCTGTCCATGATTTCACTGCAACCAGAGATTGGTTCAGATATTGGATACAATGATTGGTGTGTGTAAACCCACCATCAGGGCTGCAATTAACTCTGAAGGCGTCTCCCTCGTTAACCTGTAATCAATGAAGTAGTTAAAAGGTCAGGGGTGGATTCCAGGTGTGTGGTTTTGCATTTGGAAGCTGTTGCTGTGACCAGACAACATGCGGTCAAAGGTACTCTCAATTGAGGTGAAGCAGAACATCCTGAGGCTGAAAAAAAAGAAAAAATCCATCAGAGAGATAGCAGACATGCTTGGAGTAGCAAAATCAACAGTTGGGTACATTCTGAGAAAAAAGGAATTGACTGGTGAGCTTGGGAACTCTAAAAGGCCTGGGCGTCCACGGATGACAACAGTGGTGGATGATACTTTATTTGGTGAAGAAGAACCCGTTCACAACATCAACTGAAGTCCAGAACACTCTCAGTGAAGTAGGTGTATCTGTCTCTAAGTCAACAGTAAAGAGAAGACTCCATGACATTAAATACAAAGGGTTCACATCTAGATGCAAACCATTCATCAATTCCAAAAATAGACAGGCCAGAGTTAAATTTGCTGAAAAACACCTCAAGAAGCCAGCTCAGTTCTGGAAAAGTATTCTATGGACAGATGAGACAAAGATCAACCTGTACCAGAATGATGGGAAGAAAAAAGTTTGGAGAAGAAAGGGAATGGCACATGATCCAAGGCACACCACATCCTCTGTAAAACATGGTGGAGGCAACGTGATGGCATGGGCATGCATGGCTTTCAATGGCACTGGGTCACTTGTGTTTATTGATGACATAACAGCAGACAAGAGTAGCCCGATGAATTCTGAAGTGTACCGGGATATACTTTCAGCCCAGATTCAGCCAAATGCAAAGTTGATTGGACGGTGCTTCATAGTACAGATGGACAATGACCCCAAGCATACAGCCAAAGCTACCCAGGAGTTCATGAGTGCAAAACAGTGGAACATTCTGCAATGGCCAAGTCAATCACCAGATCTTAACCCAATTGAGCATGCATTTCACTTGCTCAAATCCAGACTTAAGACGGAAAGACCCACAAACAAGCAAGACCTTTTTCTATAGGAATGATGACAATTGATATCCAGATATAAATGATTCCAAAATTTTATTTATATTTCATATCAAAAAATCCATTAAAATATTAAAAAATCCAGAGCATATCCTCTTAGGGATCCACAAAATTACAACCACAGCAGTATATATTGCATAGTATATAACATTCAATTTATACTTAACATTCTTTAAATAGCCACAGAATGTACATTACCATTATCTCAAAGTGGCACGGTTTTATGGTATTAGTCATATATATAGAGGGAAACTATAAGGGAGCTGGACTGCCAAATCCGGTTGCTTAACCATTGATAACCTCACTCTCACTGAGGTATCTTGTATTCATATGGTGTCACCAAACCTATACCTTCAGCATTAGCCAATTCCCAATCCTCACTGTATCTATATAGTCCGGAAGAAGCGAGGTGCGAAACGGACGTAGGGGAGAAGGGACCACAGCTACAGCACAGCGGTCAGGATCAGGTATATATCTTAACACTCTACAGGGGGTTTTATTGGACTATATAGATACAGTGAGGATTGGGAATTGGCTAATGCTGAAGGTATAGGTTTGGTGACACCATATGAATACAAGATACCTCAGTGAGAGTGAGGTTATCAATGGTGGCTATTTAAAGAATGTTAAGTATAAATTGAATGTTATATACTATGCAATATATACTGCTGTGGTTGTAATTTTGTGGATCCCTAAGAGGATATGCTCTGGATTTTTTAATATTTTAATGGATTTTTTGATATGAAATATAAATAAAATTTTGAAATCATTTATATCTGGATATCAATTGTCATCATTCCTACAGAAAAAGGATCTTTTTCTGTTGTAATATCTTGTCTTTTGGAGTGAATAATTTAATAGGGATATTGTTTTAGGCTCTGAAACGCATAGGATAGAATAAAAGAAAAATCTGCCCAGTTAACTCATTGTTTCCTGGTGATTCTTGGTGGCAGCGCGGGCATTTCGGCATTTTGTCCCATTACAGCAACACTGAAGATGCGACTCTTTGGTACAATGAAAAGTAGTCCATGTGCAGCTTCTATAACAATTAGCGTCTAACAGCAAAAGTGAGTACACCCCTAAATGTAAATGATAAAATTGAGCCCAATTAGCCATTTTCCTTCCATGGTGTAATGTGACTCATTAGTGTTACAATGACTCAGATGTGATTGTGGAGTAGATGTGTTAAAGTTGGTGTTATTGCTCATACACTCTCATACTGGTCACTGAAAGGTCAACCTATCTCCCAATGGCCAAAAATTATCTGAGAATCTGAAAAAAAGAATTGATGCTCTACATAAAGATGGACTAGTGTGGCGCCCTGCTCATGCAGGTAGCCACAGCCTTCCCTACTGCACAGCTGGGTTTCCACAGCAGGTACCTACTATATGCAACACCTTCCACCCCGGCACAGTAAGGGGAGCTATACTTACTGACTTTAGGTGAAATCCCCTATAAATACTACTGCTGGGGAAGGAGTTAATTAGAGTGTGCAGACGCTAGGAGAGCAGCGAAAACGTCCTGGTGATCGGTGCCACGGGTAGGCCTGAACCAGTGACCCAGAGTGGCCCTTCTGCCGTTGAGCCAAGCCTAGGAGTGGGGACAGGAGGTACGGAGCTTAGCCAAGGGAGTAGAGGAATTAGTGGAAGTTTACCCAAGATGTACCGGACTTCGGGGATCCATACCTGCAGGAACACTTTAGGACTGCAGACAACCCTGGCACACCGTGGAGACTTCAGTCACCTGGTCCCCTTGCATACCCAGCAAGATGGAGCCAGACACCGTAGCGTGGAAGCACACAGCAGTGATCAGAGAGAGTAACCCGTGGACCGTGCAGGAGGAGGAAGAGGACCAGAGAAAGTGAGGAGGCCAGTCGCATTGCATACAGACAGGGCTTCAGCGACAACAAGGAACCTGAGGAGGCCTTATACCCACTTACTGTGGAGACTCACTGTGCACCTGGTCACCCGACAGTGCTCTGGACGTCTTTACCTGTGAATTCCATCAGTAAAAGGTAAAAGAGACTTTCTTCAGAGTGTGTGCGTCATTCATCTCCGTCCCCAGTCTCCCTATAGACTGCCTTATTGCTTCTTACCATGTCTTCAAGTCCCATTCCAAGCTGCCCTTTTCTCTACGCTGCCCCGGAGGTACAACTCCACCTGTAGGGAGCTTTGCCATCCTTGCCGCAATACCATCGCCCTCCGGAGGACTGTGGCGGCACTGGTAACCCATCACCAGGTGCTACAAGTGACGTCACGTGACAATAACTCTTTTCCCCTGTACGGGCTCAGGCACCGCCACCAGTGACATCCCCGCGAACCCTCTGAGCCTGATACCCGAGTACCCCAGGGCCTGGGGCTCGACACTAGGCTATAAGAAGATTGCCAATACCCTGAAACTGAGCTTCAGCACGATGGCCAAGACCAAAGAGGGGTTTAACAAGACCTGTTCTACTCAAAACAGATCTTTCCATTGTCAACTAAAGAACTTGATTGCATGTGCTCAGCGTCATATCTAACGGTTGCCTTTTCAAAATAAACATATGAGTGTTGACAGCATTGCTGCAGAGGTTAAAGGGGTGGGTGTTTAGCCTGTCAATGTCCAGACATGACACTCACTGCATCAAACTTGTCTAGATGACCATCATCCCAGAAAGAAGCCTCTTCTAAAGATTATGCAGAAGCAAGCTGCAGTTTGCTAAAGACAAGCAGACTTTCGACATGGATTACTGGAACCACATACATTTACATTAGATTAGATTAGATCAAGATAAATGTATTTGGTTCAGATGGTGTTACGGGGGTGTTGTGGCAACTAGGTGAGGAGTACAAAGACAAGTGTGTCTTGCTTATGGTCAAGTATACTGATGGGAGTGTCATGGTTTGGGGATGCTTGATTGTTGAAGGCTGAGGGAAACATGAATGTCAACATGTACTGTGACATAGTGAAGCAGAGCACGATCCCTTCCCTTTCCTTTAGAAACTGGGCAGTTTTCAACCATGATGACGACCGACAACGCACCTTGTAGACAACCACTACCTTGCTAAAGAAACTGAGGATAAGGGTACTAGACTGGCCAAGCATGTCCCCAGACCTAAACCCTATTGAAAATCTATGGGACATCCTCAAACAAAGTGGAAGAGTGCAAGGTCCCTAACATCCACCAGCTTTGTGATGTAATCATAGAGAAGTGCAAGAGGATTCAAGTTGCTATTGTGAACTCCATGCCAAAAGTTAAGCATTGCTTTAAAATAATGGTGGCACAGAAAGTACTGACAATTTAGACACAATTTGGCAGTTTTTACTTAGGGGTGTACTCACTTTTATTGCTAGTGGTTTAGACATTAATGGCTGTGTATTGAATTATTTAGAGGGCAAACCAGCTTGTTATACAAGCTGTACACTGTCTACTTTACATTGTATCAAAGTGTCATATCTTCAAATATCTAAATTTAAATGGCTGTAACGTGTGGTGGAATATGATGATGCTTCTTAACAATGCATAACAAATAAGAGATGCATTACTAATATATCCAGGCTACATCTCCGCACCTTTATCTTTGGTTCTTTATACTTGATAGCAATATACTGTAAACATTGATACTCTCCTATATAGAAACATATTTTTGGAAAAGACTCACAAATCAACAGAAGTTAAATTACAAGTCTAGTGTGAAATGATTCTGTGTAGTTAGTGTGCAATGCAGCAACAACCATTACTAATTTCACAAAAAAAACTGCTGTATGTGCTGTTTACAGGGAGGATTGATGGAAAAAACAAGCCATTACATCACAGCACAGATTCATAATGTACAGTCTATACATTACACGGACTTTGCTGTGAAGTCATTCAAATCTAACTTCCAAATACCATAAAGTCGTCAATAAACAATCATTTCACTGTGACCAGCTACGGTAATTATGTGTATGGAAGTCTCCTAATGCCATCAGACCTCTCCCCATGTCACTAACTGGAGGTAAATATGGAACTCTACACACTCAATACTTTGTGTGTTTGTCCTCACATACTGTATTGAAATGTATTTTTGCCGCTACTAGTGATGATGAATTTTGTTCCTGATCTAATTAAATTTGTAGTGGCAATTCATGAAACTGGAATATATGGTTATGACACAGCATGAAAGATTTACCAAGTCATGTACCAAACGTATTGTTTTAGACAGTTTTGAAGTGTCAAGAAAAGGTGGCATGGCTTAAAATGCATGAAATCAGGGTCAACCAACCAATACATGGTGTCATGAATCAAAGTGTCTAATATGTTTAGCCAGAGCCTTGAAATCCATCACAAAGTGGAAGCGGTAACCTTACCGTAGTGCACCTTCTGCGTGCCAGGTTTACCATCAGATGATGTGATGGACAGATGTTTTGAGACTGGGTTTCAATGTTTTCTGCTTCAGGTTTTATAGTGACAATATGCATTAGCTCTAAATTGTTTTAAAGAGAGATCAGATGAATTCTAAAAACTTACAGTCACTTCTTTACCATAAAAATTATTTTAAAGTAGCATGAATCAAAGCCTGACTGCACAATTGCAGCTAGTTATTTTTCTCTCTGCAATGCTATGGCTGGGGACTGTAGCAGGAGATTAGACTAGTACAGCGCCATCCTCGGCAGGCTTCTCCACCACTACAAGAGGTTATTGACAGGACTCTTCAATAATGCAGCCTTGTCAATCTCCTAGACTGGTGCAGGGATTAGTTGGCCAGTGTTGGAGTATTTCAGAGAAAAATCATGTAACCAGAGCCTGATTCATGCTGTCCATGATTGGTCAACATTAACCAGAATACAGGTTTAATCACAAAAAAACACAGATTTTTAGCACTGCCACAAACTAACTTGCTTACATTATTTCAGTGATTTTTTTTTGTTAGCTCAGGAGAAACATTTATCAAGGACGCGGATATATGGTCATGCTAATTGAATTACGAGAGCAGTCTGGTTGCTTTAAAAGGTGTCTAGTACTTGAAATCAATGCTGCTTGTAAGATTGCCATTAAATCAACCATTTATCAGATCATCGAGACCTGCAAAGAGAGGTTCAATTTCTGTGAAGATAGCTCAGGAAATGCCAGGACCATCCACTAATGAGTATTATTCATCTAGGGCTGGAGTTACACTGGTGTATTGCCTCATGTGGGAGCATCAGATGCTATCTGGTAATGACACTCGGCTAAGGATTTGCTGTGACCATGAGCCATGTCATGTGTCAGTGATCGGATTACAGCTGCAAAGGAGAAGGAGATATTAATCTCTCCACCTCCTCCATTGCCAGCCTCAGCATATTTCATGCTGCGCTCGGATGTGTGCCAATTGCAGTGCAATGATTCACTCACACCCAAAAACTTGTATGGGTGCGAGTGATCCAAGATTGGCAGACAATTGCAGCATGCTGTGATCTTTTCCTCAGGCCGTATAAGGCTGAAGAACTTGCAGGTCTGAACAGGGCCGCCGTTAGGGCCTTACAGGCCTTACTTGAGTAGGGGGCCCGGCAATTTCTAGAGTGGGCGTGTCCATTTAAACAGGGCCAGGGGGGCTCGGGCGTGCTGGCGGGGGGCGTGGCTATTTGGAGCAAGGAGGCCTGCCCGCCCGGCCAGCACGCGTTGCAGGCGGCAGAACGGTGCTGTCTCTGTCCTCTGCTCGGCTGCTGTGAATGTGCCTGCAGCCAGTGCTGCCCATCACTGCCGTGCGGCCGTGCGCAACCTGTGGGCGGCGCCGCACCCCAGCCGCCGCTGAATCCGGACTCTGTGTCGGGGGAGTAGCTGCGGCTTAGAAATGGCCACGCACAACAAACTGCTCAAGGTGCTCTCTGCTGTACAGTGATGCGGCTGGCCCGGGGCACTGACACATTTACTTGTGCAGCACCGCTCATCCGCATCACTGTACAGCAGAGAGCACCGTGAGCACTGAGCAGTTTGCTGTGCTGTGCGTGGCCAAGTGTTGCAATGTCAGCACAGCGCGCGGCCGCCGGGTCTTCTAATTGCAGCACTGCACACCTGGCCTGATTCCCGCCAAGGAGGATCTGCTGCTAGCAAGTGTGCAAGGCTGCAGGCGAACGGGAGAAGAGAAGAGCTGTCAGCTGAGCTGTCCCCAGACAACAAAAGTAAAAAAAAACACAATATGTGTGTATGTCTGTGTATGATTGTGTCTGTGTGTAAATGTGTGTGTATATGATTGTGTGTATATATGTGTCCGTGTACAGTATATATGATTGGTGTATATATGTGTCCTTGTGTATATATGATTGGTGTATATGATTGTGTGTATATATGTCTGTGAGTGTATATGATTGTGTGTATATATGTGTCTGTGTGTATATGATTGTGTGTATATATGTGTCTGTGTGTATTTATGATTGGTGTATATATGTGTCCTTGTGTATATATGATTGGTGGTGTATATGATTGTGTGTATATATGTGTCTGTGAGTGTATATGATTGGTGTATATATGTGTCCTTGTGTATATATGATTGGTGGTGTATATGATTGTTTGTATATATGTGTCTGTGAGTGTATATGATTGGTGTATATATGTGTCTGTGAGTGTATATGATTGGTGTATATATGTGTCTGTGTGTATATATGATTGTGTGTATATATGTGTCTGTGTGTATATATGATTGGTGTATATATGTGTCTGTGTGTATATGATTGTGTGTATATATGTGTCTGTGTTTATATATGATTGGTGTATATGATTGTGTGTTTATGATTGTGTGTATATATGTGTCTGTGTGTGTATATGATTGTGTGTATATATGTGTCTGTGTATATATGATTGGTGTATATATGTGTCTGTGTGTATATATGATTGTGTGTATATATGTGTCTGTGTGTATATATGATTGGTGTATATATGTGTCCTCCTTGTGTATATATGATTGGTGTATATGATTGTGTGTATATATGTCTGTGAGTGTATATGATTGTGTGTATATATATATGTGTGTCTGTGTGTATATATGATTGGTGTATATATGTGTCTGTGTGTATTTATGATTGGTGTATATATGTGTCCTTGTGTATATATGATTGGTGTATATGATTATGTGTATATATGTGTCTGTGAGTGTATATGATTGGTGTATATATGTGTGTGTATATATGATTGTGTGTATATATGTGTCTGTGTGTATATATGATTGGTGTATATATGTGTCCTTGTGTATATATGATTGTGTGTATATATGTGTCTGTGTGTATATATGATTGTCTGTATATATGTGTCTGTGTGTGTATATGATTGGTGTAAATATGTGTCTGTATGTATATGATTGTGTGTATATATGTGTCTGTGTGTGTATATGATTGGTGTATATGATTGTGTGTATATATGTGTCTGAGTGTATATGATTGTGTGTATATATGTGTATGTGTGTATATATGTGTCTGTGTGTATATGATTGTGAGTATATATGTGTCTGTGTGTATATATGATTGTGTGTATATATGTGTGTGTGTATATGATTGTGTGTATATATGTGTCTGTGTTTATATATGATTGGTGTATATGATTGTGTGTGTATATATGTGTCTTTGTGTACAGTATATATGATTGGTGTATATGATTGTGTGTATATATGTGTCTGTGTTTATATATGATTGGTGTATATGATTGTGTGTTTATGATTGTGTGTATATATGTGTCTGTGTGTGTATATGATTGTGTGTATATATGTGTCTGTGTTTATATATGATTGGTGTATATGATTGTGTGTATATATGTGATTGTGTGTATATGATTGTGTGTATATACAGTATGTTTTGGTGTATATGTTAGTGTATATATGATTGTGTGTATATGTGTCTGTGTGTATATGATTGGTGCATATGATTGCCTATGTGTATATGAAGATTGTATGTATAACTCTGTGTGTAAATTTTTGTGTGTTTGTATATAAATGATTGGTGTATTTAATTGTGTGTATATATGAGTTATTGCATATGTATGTATATGATTGTGTGTTTATAATTGTGCATGTTTGTATCTACTATATTATCGTCTAATACTGGTAGAAAAAAATAGCCGCACTCACCGGAGGTAGATCTTCAAACTTCATTTATTTCAAGTCCATACTTCCAGTCATGAACATTAAAGCAAGGGAGGGCGGTGCAGGAGCCGTTGTCCGCCGCACCTGCATCCCCCCTCCCATGCTTTAATGTTCATGACTGGAAGTATGGACTTGAAATAAATGAAGTTTGAAGATCTACCTCCGGTGAGTGCGGCTATTTTTTTCTACCAGTATTAAATGGTTAATCGCTATATATGGCCAGCAACACCGGGTAAAGCTGCAGTTACAAGTCACGGGAGTGACGAAGCCTTTCACGTCACAGTGCTAGTGCCCAGTGTTTTCTGGATTATATTATCGTCTAATGTTCTCTGTCTGTCACGGAAATCGCGCGCTAGCGCTGATTGGTTGAGCCCGGCCAGGCGGACCAATCAGCGCTAGCGCATGATTTCTGTACATAGACAGAAAGAAAAAACTAAATATGGCAGCTGCTAGCAGGGCGCAGCGGACTCCCACCGAGGCCTCACATCACTAACCCCCGCCACGAGCCACCCACTGACATCGGGAAATGGGGGCTGCCGGGGTTGGGGCTCCCAGGGTGCAGGGAGCAACGGGAGCGCGCATCGTGCGGCCTCCTTCCTATGGCCGCACAGTCTGTCACAGACTGTGCGGCCATAGGATGATCCCGGGTGTCAGCCGCCTCCTGTCAGTGCAGCTGGGTGGTAGCTGCACTGACACCCGGGATCATCCTGTACACCGCCGCCTCTGCGCCCGCCTCCTCCACACCTCTCTGCTGACACTGCGCTCAGCACCAGGTACATGAGGGCCAGCACTGGGACTGCCAGGGGACGGAGATGTGAGAACCCCTGCGTGTGTGTTTGTGAGTGTGAGTCTATGTGTGTGTGTGTCTGGGTGTGTGTGTCAGGCTGTGGGTGTGAGTCTGTGTCTAGGTGTGACTCTGTGTGTGGGTGTGAGTCTGTGTGTGTGTGTGGGTGTGAGTCTGTATCTAGGTGTGAGTCTGTGTGTGAGGGTTCTCCCCCTGCCTGAGCCGCTTCGTCCTCCGTCGTCCTCCCCCCGCCGCTTTGTCCTCCATCCTCCTCTCCCCGCCACTCTGTGCTCCGCCCTCCCCCTGCCTGTGCTGCTATGGCCTCCTCCACCCCGCCGCTTCGTCCTCCATCCTCCTCTGCCCCGCCGCTCTGTGATCCGTCCTCCCCCTGCCACTCCGTCATTCCCTTGCCTGTGCCACTCCATCCTCCCCCACCCCGCCGCTACCTCCTCCATCCTCCCTCCTCCCCCCACCACTCTGTCCTCCCCCTACCTGCGCCCCTCCACCCTCCTCCCCCCTGCCACGCCATCCTCCCCCCGCCGCTCCGTCCTCAAAGTCCCTCCCTATTCAGCCCTCACCGCCTTCCCCATGCAGTCCCTATTTCTATATTCTAGAATACCCGATGTGTTTACTCAGCAGCCATCTCCATTGTGTATACAGGCAGCAGCAGTCTCTATTGTGTATTCTCTATTACGTGTATTGTCCGCAGCCATCTTCATTTTCTATCAGGCCAGCAGCCATCTCTATTGTGTATACAGCTAGCAGCCGTCTCTATTGTGTATTCTCTATTATGTATACAGTTATTGTGTATTAGCCCACAGCAGTCTCAAGTGTGTATGTGTGTAATATATAATAGAGTGAGTGTAAAAAAAAAGCAAAAAACGCACAAAAATATAGAAAAAAGCTTTGCACATAAATTGAGGTAATTTTTGGTGCTGTTCCAATTTTTCTCTATAAATATAATGTATGTTTGGGTGGAGGCGGGGCACGGGTGGAGGCGGAGCTGAGTGGGGGCTAGGCGGAGTCTCAGGGGGGCCCCAAAATTTTGGCAGTAAGGGGCCCCGAAATTCCTAGTGGCAGCCCTGGGTCTGAACTGCCTGATTATCTAACATGGGCCCAAGTGCAATGCAAGATTTTATCACATTACTCTCATGCATATCACATACCTGTGTGACTTCGACTTAAGGGTGCGCTCACAACTGCGTATATCGACTTGCTAAGGTTCTCAGCAGAAAAAGTTGCCAAGAGTCAGGTGAGTGTTATGCATTTTTTTCCTCATCTAGAATCTGTATGACATGCGAGTGCTATGGAAGTGTGCGTATATTTCTCGCCATGTGACATGAGTATATCATCCATATGCAATGCATTTTTAACATCATGTTTTACATCTGACAATACTCTGTACATTAGGTAGTTTGACAAAATAATTATGCAATCATTTAAAGAT
>JARQOC010000001.1:180105263-180387219 GCA_033576535.1 Allobates femoralis
GCGGGAGTATAGCAGAGTGTTGTTTCCGAAAATGTAATTCATCTCTGCAGCTCTGCAGGTGGTTGCCAGGCAGTCTTACTCTTCTACCAGCTGCCGAGTGGTGAAGGATCAGCAAGAACTGCAGATAGAATTACAGCAGCATCACATCCAAATCAGAAAGCAAAAATCCTGGTTCCTTGCTGTGCTCATTGTTTTCCCCTGGAGTCTAGCCATGCAGATCACTATACCTGTTACATGTCTACAAGGTAGTGCTCATTGCTGCAGCAAAAAGGTAAGGGAGGAAATACAGCAATCCGAGTAGCATCTGCTTGCCATGATTTCCTTGCCTCTGAGGTCTGCAGGGATCAAAAGCTGCTCTTCTTTTGTTAGCTGATAACTAGGCAGACTGAAGCCAGGAAGTGAGGTCGATTAGCAGGTAGGATGCTAGAAGCATTTGACTGCAAGGACCCACTGGGGCTGCCTGATTTAATGCACTGGGTGGAGAAAGGCTAGATCGCAAATTACCAAGTTTCAATCACCGCATGTAGTCGAATCCAATGACATTCTCCCCTGTTGACATAAATAATACATAAAGACACGAACAAAAAGAGTGAAAGTAAACACTAATTGATTTTGCTCATAGACAATTAGTTAAGTGTTCTCAGATAAACAGCAACTGAAATGTCCGGTTTAGGGTATCTCTCCTGAAATGAAGAATATTCCTGGAATAGCTACATTAACATTGATTTTTGTAAGCATTCTGCTTTCAGAAATAAGAACCTAATAATGGGAACAATTCTGTTTGAAAAGATGTTTGTGCGGACAGTATTGAGAAATCTGCAGCCACAACACTTCACATACAAACAGCACTGCTATCAAAAGCCCCGGTCACTGCTCTAATGGGAAGAATGCCCTGGCCTTTTCACCCAAGTAATGCCAGCCATGCCCCCTGAAATAAGAGCTATCAGTAAAATTCCATGGAGAAATAAGAAACAGTCTTCTAAGGCTGGTTTCGCATTGCGATTTTGTTAAATCCGATGCTGTCCGATGAAAATCAAATAGCATCGGATGTACTAAATCGGATGCCATCAGATGCCATCGGTCCGATTTTCTGACGGATCTGATTTAAACAAAACTTCGCCCACTGAGGGAGTGCTGAGGGAGGTTTTGGGAGTGGTCTGGGAGTTTGAGCATGCTCAGTACAGAAAATCAGATCCGATATCGAATCCAATTTTCCATTCGATCCAATCCCCATAGACTACCATTTTATTTTAATCAGAACTAATCGGATCAGATTTTTCACTCGGAAGCCAACATCGCAGCAGTCTACAATTCTGGCTACTGAAAAAAATCGGACAGAATCACCATTGGAGAACATGGGGACTAATTCGGATCCAATGTTGTCCGATTTTCATCGGACAGCATCGGATAGCATGGATTTAACAAAATCGCAATGTGAAACCAGCCTAAAACTGGTGGAGCAGTAGCCACAGGTACCCGGAAGCTATGTTCACATGTTGCTTTTGTGATGCATTTCTTTAAGAGTTATGTAAATTTAAAGCTACTTTTTACAGTACCAGTAAAAGTTATGAGATTTCAGAAATCTCATCAACACACTTGCTTTTTTATTCCTGACAGGTGGAATAAGGTGAATTTTTTCAGCGTTTTTTTTTATACCACTTAAAGCAACGAGAACGAAAGTGCAAAATTCTGCAGAAAAAAAAGCAATGTGTGAACAAAGCCTTAAAGAGGCTGCACATGGCGAAAACTACAAGGCCAGTGATAACAGGCGAAGGCATCACAGCTGGCACAGAAGAGTAGTGCCAAGCTGCAATGATCACCCAAGCATCCATTTGTCATTTATCTATCGTTTAGAAATAAATGATAGGAAATTTCCTTGTACATTGAAAAACATTCACATTCTAGTTTGTCCTGCTAAATCCCACAGCTTGATACTGAGCAGGTCCACCTCAGCTCACGTAGAGCCAGTTTCTGTGTCCAGGGACTACCATCGGGCTATGCCTGAACCAGGACCTCCGCCATCTGGCTCTTCAGTGCTCCAGGAGCATCAGAATAGAAGGCCCGCTCCCCACTGAAAGAATTCGACATCAAACTAGGGAGACCACTGAGGAGGCTGCCAAAGAGTGGAGAAGAGGAGACAAGAGAGGTGAAGAGGAACCGGAGGTGAAGCTGCTGCGTCCATGTCTCTCGACCTGAGCTGCCAGCTTGATCACCAGGTACTGCAATCGCGGTGAAATTGGAGAGACAGGCCGGAACCCGCACCCTCGACACATGTGATACACTGATCATGGAGGCCAGTGAGTGGAGCCGGGGCATAAACTTAGGAACGTGCAGGGAGGGTAATCACGTGCAGAGAACGTGGGCTGCTAGCACCCGCCAGCATTCCACAGCACTACGTAGCAGTAACACCTGGTGCTCAAGCCTGCTCTACTCCTTACATCTGGAGCAGTGAACTACAAAGAAAGACCCAGGGGCCACAGAGACTTTAGTGGGGGTCCATCCTACATAACGAGTTCAGTTTGCGAGAACTGTTGGCCTCCACCCCTGACCCTAATCCGGGTCTGTAATATAGCAACATTCACCTTGGAGTGAACCCGAGGCTGCACAAGCCTGGCACCAGCTCCTTTCCGCTGCCGGCCCTCCCAGCACTGCTCCAGCAGGCCCTGTGCGGAGCCACCACCTCTCGCCAGAACCTCCTTCCTGGTCCCATTTAATACTGTTGGGCCTGGAGGCTGAACAGTGGATTCGGACGCCCCACTCACTGCCGGCATACACCAAAGGCACCAAGCAGAACAAGGCCGTCGGGCCTGCCTCATACATCCACCAGCCCCTGCCGTCAACCCACCTCCAGCTGGACAAAAACAGACGCTTAGCTCCCTACTACGATCTCAGCACCTCCGCTCACGCTGCCTCCGACCCCTGGCTGAACCTCACCCCGGGCTGCACCTCCTCGCCGCCTTCATCAAATCCATGACTGCATCTCATCCTTGGCTGCACCCCATTCCTGGCTACATCTCATTCCGAGCTGTGTCTCACCCCGGACTGCACCCCATCCTTGGCTGCACCTCATCCCCACGGTCAACACCCTGCTACGACCTCATCATCCTTGCTCACCTTCGCGCTCCTCCTGACCCCTGGTAACATTCCCTTCTCTGCTCTACCTCAACCCTGGCCCTATCTCATGCCTGCCTGGACCTCCCCCCGGCTGCATCTCATACCTGGCTAGCATCAGATCTGGCTGCATCTTAGTCTTGTCTTGACGCGACTCACCGCTTTTGCTCACCTTCCGGCTGCATCCGATCCCCTACAGCATCCGATTCCCCCTACCTCTCACCCCACTGCTTCCTATCCCTGTCATCTGTATACAATATTTCCCCTTCTTTTCACTCTCACTCCCATCCTACTCCACTTCCTACTATCTCCTCCCATCCCTTCACCCAGAAACAAATTAGTACCCTCTACCCCCATCCTACCTAGCCATCTCACCCATTCCTCTGAACTCTTCCTTCACACTCAATCCTTTGTTTCCAAACATGCACGCCCTCCACGTAAACTCTCCTGCCCCCACCACCTTCTAACCCTCTCCCTGCTCCTCCTACTTGCTGGCAACATTTTCCCTAATCCTGGTCCCCCCACCACATTCCCATAGTCAATTCTACCCCATACCCACTCCCCAATACAAATACCCAAAATCCACATAACCTTACACCCATTCACCCAGCCCTCCCTCTCCCAATCCCCCTACCTGGTGCACTTTGGAACGCTCGCTTGGTATGCAACAAACTCTCATTCATCCATGACCTCTTCATTTCCAGCAAACTAATTCCTTGGAATTACCGAAACATGGCTCACCCCCCTCTGACATCGCCTCCCCGCTGTACTCTCCTATGGTGGACTCACTCTTTCCCACACACCCCTCCCTAGTGACAACCGTGGCGGATGTCGGCTTGCTCCTGCCCAACAGCTGCTCCTTCACCCCAATTACATCACCGCCTTCTGCCTCCATCCCCTCCTTCGAAGTGCACTCCGTCTGCATCTCCTCTCCCCCCTGAAACCTCCAGCTGGCTGCTATCTACCGCCCTCCAGGATCCACCCCCATCTTTCTCGACCATTTCACCACCTGGCTTCTCCACTTCCTCTCTTCCGACATCCCCACCATCATCATGGGTGATTTCAACATCCCCACTGACACCCCCCCCACACCGCTGCCTCTAGACTCCCATCACTGATCATCTCCTTTGGCCCTTCCCAATGATCCTCCTCAGTCACCCACAACGTTGACCACACGCTAAACCTTGTCTTCACCAGCCTCGGTTACCTCACTGACCTCTCAAACTCACCCCTCCCCCTGTCCGATCACAACTTGTTGACCTTCTCCTCCTTCTGTACTCCCACCACGCTTCACCCTCTCCGGAAACTCCCCTCATCCCCACAAAAACCTTAAACGTATTGATTTCCACTCACTCTCTGAGACCCTCCTCCCTCTCGCAGACTTCGCTTCCTGTCATGACACTGACACCACACTCTATAACACCACAATCACCACAGCCCTTAACCAGGCCGCCCCCCTCTCGTACAATGAAACCCGCGCACAGAGAGAACCCCTAGCTCACCACCCTCACTAACAAACTGCGGCGGTCATCCAGGGCAGCCAAGCGGAGATGGAAGAAATCTCACTCCGCAGCGCACTTCGCCATGTACAAACAGTCCCTCAAAGACTTCAAGACCAGTTCATTCCATGTCAGGAGAACCAATGATTATTACCTCTATTTTTTATTCCTTTGAGATTTTGTTATTTGATAATAGCATGTCAGACAATGTAAAATGTGAAGAGAAAAAAATTCTACAAATGTTTTTATTCTTTAAATTGATTTTCAAAGTTCAGAAATAGTGCGAAGCTTGGTGTTGCCTGCCTTTACATTTCTCCTCATAACTCAGGCTAGAAATAAGATAGAGAAACAAAATAAACACCATTCTACTCAGAACTGTCCAGGCTTTCACCAGATATGTCACAAGACTATCTTTAATATTTTACCCATGCGAACACAAATGCAAAATTTTAAAACGCATTTCCGAAAAAAACGTATTTTAAAATTCTCAAAAATGCACATGTGCCTGCTATGCTCCTAGCCACATCTGTACCAAAATTCAAGTTGGGATCGCAATGGGATCATATTTAAAAATATTTAACTATTATAGCATCAATGGGTCATTCCATATCAAGTGATCCAAATATGAATTTTTTTTTACCTGACGCGTCTTTAGATTTTTTTGTTTTTTTTCTATATTAAGTACAACTTTAATTACAAATTAAAAGTTTTGAATTTTTTTCTTCATCAGTTTTTTTTTTATACAGATTTTTATGAAATTGATATAAATTTTTTAATTTTTATGGATTTATATGAATCATCCAATCTTGTACCGGCCTAAGATTTTTATTTTTGTTGTGTGTCCAGTTTTTTCAAAAGTATTGTAACAGCATATATGATAAAATATTGCAGGGGGTAGCATATGATGTGCAAATTTAAATAAGTGCAGATTTTAAGAAGTGCAATATGCAGTTATACCGGGCAGTTAAACGGGGCAGGAAACGGGCAAGTCATGCCAGACAGACAGACATATAACTTGTTCACTTGTGCTGCAAAACGTGTTCACTATTTGTATTTGCATTATTTTTGTGCTAGCTGCTTCCATGCCTCACATCTACTGCTCTTTCACTCACTTGGTTCAATCCATCCATATCAGTCCCTCTCTGCTCCTCACTCCTAAGTACTGCTCTCATGCTCTTTTAAGAATGTTAATAAGCTCAGATTTATCGACACCCTCCATACAATATAAGAGACTGCTTCACAAACCACTTAACCATCAACTCACTCTCTTTATTCTTCTGCTCCTAGTCGCAGGGGATATTGAACCAAATCCAGGGCTTTCTTATAATAGTAAACTTAACTCTTTCCCTACTACTCTCAGAAACTGCAAGAATTTAATTAATATCCCCTGCATGCCATCTGTCTCCTTCAACTGTGCCCTTTCGAACCCCTCGCTCAGCATACAACAAACTCTCCTCCATCCATGATTTTTCCCTTTCACATAAATTAACCTCCTTGCTCTTACAGAGACCTGGATTCAGCAGTCAGACACTACCGATGCTGCTCTCTCATATGGTGGCCTCCAATTTTCTCATACCCCCTAGACCTGAGAACAGATCAGGTGGAGGTGTTGGTCTTCTGCGGTCAACAAATTGTGCTTTTCAGGTTATCCCAGCTGTCCCCTCACTTATCTACCCTTCTTTTGAGGTACACACTTAAGACTACAGGCCCTTCTCCCTGCGAGTGTTTTATCGACCCCCAGGCCCCTCACGTCAATTTCTTGATCACTTTGCTACTTGGCTTCCCCACTTTCTAGCCTGCGATCTTCATGGGTGACTTAACATTCCCATCGACAACCCCATCTCCACATCCGCTTCTCATCTTTTAACCCTAAACTCCCCTCTTGGTCTTTCACAACTTTGTAACTCTGCCACACATGAAGATGGAATACATTGGACCTGATGTCCTCCCGACTTTGCTCAGTGCATGTTTGACAAATTCCTCTCTTCCACTCTCTGACCACAATCTTCTTTCATTTTCAGTCAAGTACTGTGAACCCTTCAAGGACACTCCCAACTCGTTCACCTACAGGAATATACATGCCATTGACACTCAAACTTAAAGAATTTACAGTCTTCACTCGCCTTCATCTCCTCCCTCTCTTGTCCTGACTCTGCTCTAAAACTCTATAATGAAACATTGCGAAGTGCCCTGGATGAAGTTGCACCTCCTACACTTAAAACAACTCGGCACCGACAGCGGCAACCCTGGCACACACTGCAAACACTGTTTCTCCAGCGGTGCAGAACGCCTGTGGAGAAAATCCAACCTGGCTGAAGATTTCATCCATTATAAGTTTATGCTAAAAACATACAACACCGCCCTTCACCTCTCCAAACAAGCTTACTACAACACCCTTATCACTTCACTAGCCAACAATCCTAAACGACTGACACTTTCCATTCTCTCCTCAGTCCAAGAGAACAAGGTCCCAACCACCAGCCTCACAGCTGACGATCTGGCCAAATATTTTAAGGACAAAATTGACAACATACGACAGGAAATTATCCTTACCACCTCAGAACATCATGCATTCTCCTCCCTCCTGCACTTCATCCAACTATTTTTAGTCTTTGATCCGGTCAGAGAGGAAGAAGACACCCGGCTTCTTGCAAATTCTCGCCCAACTACCTGCACCAGCGACCCCATTCCCTCACATCTCCTTCCATCCCTTTCTCCAGCGGTCACATCTCACCTAGCTACAATATTTCATCTTTCCCTCTCATCTGGTGTTTTCCCCTCCTCCTCCAAACATGCCAGCATACATCCATTATTAAAAAACCATCCCTCGACCAGAACTTTGCTGCTAACTACCTGTCTCTAATCTCCCCTTCATCTCTAAACTTCTGGAATGCCTGGTCCACTCCTGTCTGATCCGCTATCTCTCTGACAATTCTCTTCTTGACCCTCTACAATCTGGCTTCCCACTCTTTACATTCTACTGAAACTGCCCTCACTAAAGTCTCTAATGATCTTCTAACAGCTAAATCTAATGGTCACTACTCCCTGTTAATCATCCTGGATCTCTCCACTGCATTCGATACTGTGGATCACCAGCTCCTTCTCTCTATGCTCTGCTCTATTGGGGTTAAGGACACAGCTCTCTCCTGGTTCTCCTCCTACCTCTCTGACCGCTCCTTCTCTGTATCTTTCGCCGGCTCCTCTTCCTCTCTTCTTCCGCTCACGGTTGGGGTTCCTCAGCGAGTTCAGTACTAGGTCCCCTTCTCTTCTCTTTATACACTGCCCCCATTGGACAAACTGTCAATAGATTTGGTTTTCAGTACTCTCTCTATGCTGACGACAACCAGTTATATACCTCTTATCTGGACATCACCTCCACATTACTACAAAATACCAGTGATTGTCTGTCTGCTGTCTCTAACATCATGTCTTCTCTCTACCTTAAATTGAATCTGTCAAAAACTGAACTTCTCGTGTTTCCTCCCTCTCATAATCTTCCGAAACCTAATATTGCCATTTCTGTATGTGGTTCTAGAGTTACTCCTCAGCAGTAGGCCTGCTGTCTTGGGGTTATATTTGACTCGGATCTCTCCTGCTCTCCCCAAATCCGGTCTCTCGCTCGCTCATGTGACCTACACCTCAAAAACATCTCTAGAATGCGACCCATTTCTTACTCTGCAAAAACTCTAAATGTTGCCCTTATTCATTCTCGCCTGGATTACTGCAATTCTCTATTAATCAGTCTCCTTCTTACTAAACTCTCTCCTCTCCATCCATCCTCAATGCAGCAGCCAGGATCATATTCCTCTCCAACCGCTTCACTGATGCCTCTTTCCTGGGGCAGTCATTGCACTGGTTACCAATCCGCTATAGAGTACAATATAAAATTATCACTCTCACCCACAAAGTCCTCCACAGTTCTGCTCCGCCCTACATCTCCTCTCTCATCTCTGTCTATCGTCCTACACGTGCCCTCCGCTCCGCAAGTGACCTAAGACTGACGACATCAGCTACAATCTGAACCTCCCACTCCCGTCTCCAGGACTTCTCAGGAGCTGCACCAATTCTCTGGAAAGGGTTACCAAAAACAATTCAATTAATTCCCAATACCAATAGTTTTAAGCGAGCCTTAAAAACACATCTCTTTAGACTGGCCTATCACCTCACCTCACTTGTCTAACTATTCCTATCTTCCCTTTTCCAAATCTGGCCTCTTGTGTCATCTGTCTGCACCTGCAGACTGTCTGTCTGTCCCCCATGCATAATATAGCACTTTATCTATACATCAGCATCAGCTGATCATTTGAATTAGCGGGGCGGGAATACCGGCGCTGGCTTTCCCTGGCTGTTTTAACCAGCGGCAGCAGGGACGAAGAGATCAGCGGCGGCGGCCAGGAGGCGGAGATCTCTGCAGCTGATCTCTGCCTCCCGGCCACGGCCACTGATTTGGTGTCAGGGAGGCTCACAATCACACTTTCATGTGAACACATGCGGACAATCTCCGCTGCGTTTACATGAAAGCGTTTGCGTTCGGCATTGCGTATGGGTATGCGCAGCATACGCTGCAGTGCCGAATGCAAATGTGAAGCCTGCCTTACATAAGAAAATGTGTATAAATGTTTTTTTTCAGCCTTTGAAAGGAATCTGTCAGCAGGATTTCACCCTCCAAAGACTATTTATATGTGCATGTATCCCTTCAAAAGACAAGTCCAGTAATATCATTACATGGCCAGTCCATTGTTCCATTAGAGTTATTGAGAAATCAGCAGTAAAATTGATATGTTGAATGAGATTTAAGAACTATTTGGAGATCTGAAGTCTGTCACTCCAGCTCTATTTCCCACCCAGCAGTGTCTCCTCCTGCTTGACTGACAGCCTCTGTGCTATGTGGCTAAAGGCCAACCAGCTGTCAGCCAAGCAGAAGGAGGTGGTAGCACTGGGTAAGGGATAAAGTCAAAGTGACAGAAGTGTAAGATCTACAAATCACTCATCACCCTTATTTACATATCAGTTCAACGGCTGCCTTTTCAGAACTGAAGGAACAGACTAGTTATGTAATAGTATTGCTGGACTGATCTTGCTGACAGATTCCCTTTAACATAGGTTAACAGAAAGAAATGCATGAGCAAGAGATAAATATATTTACAATGTATTATAATAAAAGACATTTAAAAAAATTAAGCCTTCAACTTTAAAAGATATTTAACAGGATTCTATATATGGTAAATATGTGACATGGGTGGCTTCTGAGCTCACAGGATCCACAAAAGCCCAGTGCCCACTGTGCTGTGCCTACACACATCAGAGTAGATGTGCAAGAGCTTGGTTCGCTTTATAAATTGCGCTTAATGGAAAGGGTCACTTGTATAGTGCCATCGCTTTCCCATATTCTTCCACAGAGGAAACTCAATGGAAGCTCCAGTTAATCTTTAGGTATTCTATAATAGTTGAAGTATACACTTTTTAAGCAAACGCATGCTCTATTCTTCCCCTTTGATTAAGATAGAATCTAATATATTATTGATTAGATATTAAGTGATAGACAGAACATGCATCATTAATAAATCTTCACCTCGAGCAGCAAGACCAGGCAGAAATGTTTAAGATCAATAGGTACTTGCCAGCTGAGTACCACTTACAGTACATTCAATATATTTAAATTTTAAAAAGGTTTGAAAGCATAGACAGAATTAGTCTTCAAGGCTTATGGTGTTGGCTGTAAGGGAGCAAAATCTGCGCCAGAGATACTAACATAATGATGACGAGAACTATTCCATAACATTAACACTACTGCAAAATGTTTACACACAATTTGGACTTGTTTTAAGGGAAATGGCATCCTGCCAGAAGGTCACATTTACTGGGTTAGAGGCTATTCCAATGGCAAAGATGTCATACGCCACTGCCAACACCCATTCTCAAATGTAAACAGCCAGGGACAGAATATTGGAGAAATGGCTAGATTCTCCAAAACGGATAATCTGGAGCAAGATGTGCCAATTTCAGGCATGTGCATTTTAAAAAGAATCAGCCATCAGGTTTTCGCCACCAAATTCAACAGCAGTACAATGATAGGCAGAGATCCTGATTCCAGTGATGTATCACTTACTGTAGTTTTGATCAAATAATTTTTGATCAGCAGGAGAATATCACTAGAGGACTAGTAAACCTGATGTCAGGTAGTCCTCCATACTAATAGACTATGTATAATGATGCCCGCAATGACAGCTTTCTACCAATGTACAATCAGTGGTGTGGGCAGGTTATACACACGTCAGTATTCAGATAAAATCGCTGTTTTCTCTGCTACATGTTATCAAAATCAGGGCTCGGGCACACTCATCAGAGTTTCACTGAGGAGACTCTGAAAGGGCTGGAGCGTGACCCTGAACGGCCTCTCCCTGTCTGGACGGGGCTGTCAGCTGATTGTGTTTTTGTGCAGCTCCAGACTCCCCGTCCAGATAGGGAGAAGCCGTTCAGGGTCACTGCTCCAGCCCTTTCAGAGTCTCCTCAGTGAAACTCTGATGTAACTAGGAAAGTGTGTCCAAGCCCTCAGGGTCTCTGGTGAAAGATTACCTTTAATAAATCTAGTGGATATTTTAATTCTGTGCCACTGCAAGATATGTTCTCAAGCCACAGAATGGTGCAAATGTCTATTGTTGTTTATACCACATTTTTGGAGTTAAAGTAACCGCCATTTAAAATTTTATTTAATAGTAATGTAGAGCAAGTGATTTCAATCAACCTTCAAATACTTTAATGAAATCAGGAAGAAAAAGCCTTTGAAAAAAACTTCCACAAGATGTCCTCGGTAGGCTGATTATAAACCACACATATGCTTGTTGTCAGGCACACCCTTATTCAGGAGGCATGGCCTATGCACTGTTCACAATGCAGCTGATAAGACTGTCAAGTTACCTCATGCCAGCATCCTGCTGAGCTAAAACAGCTGCTGTGAGATCTTATCTAACTCCTCTTTCACATGGCCTCTGCTCTGTGCCATGTGAATGGAGGTGTCAGCATGAGGTAACTAGAGTCTCATCATTTGTATTGTGAACGCAGTGTAGGCCATTGCCCCGGAAGACTAAGGTGACTGCTTCACACACAGCCTGCTGAGGCCACCGTGTGGAAGTTTTTTTTAATGGTTTCCTTCCCAATTTCATTAATAAAGAATATTTGAAAGTTGATAATAATCACTTGCTCTTCATTACTATTCAACAATAATTTAAATGACGGTAACGCTTTAAGTATGACAAATTTGTTGGCCACTCTTGGCCACAGCCACTCTCAATAGACTCCACCCACACAAAAAAATTGGCGCTGGCCAGGACTGGCAGAATTCTTGCACAACTGAGTTAAGCTAACATTTTACAAAAATTCAAGACGTTTTCTAATCAGAAAACAGACAAAAAGGTGCGTGAGGAATCGAGGTCAAAGTGTGGCATTGATAAACACGTGCTCAGCTTTTTTATGCACATCCATGAAATGACTATGTGGGTCAATCCTTGTCAAGTGATCCAAACATGAATATTTTTTTTACCTGACGTATTTAGATTTTTTTTTTTTTTTTTTTTTTCCATAATTTCTATATGAAGTACAACTTTAGTTAATTACAAATTAAAAGTTTTGACTTTTTTTTTTTTTTCAGTTAATTTTTTACAGATTTTTAAAGTTTTAAAAAGCACAAATTTTGGCCTGGTATGGCTTTACATTTCTCCTCATAACTCAGGCTAGAAATAAGATAGAGAAACAAAATAAACACCATTCTACTCAGAACTTTAAAGGCTTGCAAAAGATGTCACAAGAGTATCTTTGTTGATATTTTACCAATGCGAACGTAAACGCAAAATTTTAAAACGCACTTCGAAAATCGGTTTAATTAAAAAATTTCCAAAAATGCACATGTGCCTGCTATGCTTCTAGCCATATCTGTGCCAAAATTCAAGTTGGGATCACATTTGAAAATATTTAACTATTATAGTGTCAATTCGAATATCTTAAATTCAGTACTGTTCAGCCTGTGGTCTAAAAGTGTGGGGTCTATATTTACCAAATCCATGATTGACATATTACTGTATTATTTTTATGTTACAGCTTAGAAACAGGAGAGGACACAGGAGAATGCTTTGTTAAGGCTCAACCTGAGAATGAACAGGGGTAGACAGTGAATGCAGAGCAGATGACAGGCCAGCAGCTCTGTCAATCATGTTAAGTATCTGCCCACCGCATAGTCAGGAAGAAAGACAGAGCTTCAAAGCTTTTATGTCTTGACATACCTGGACATTTTCACTCTTGAACAAACAATAGTCTGTACAAAGGCATCTAGGGACTCTGTGTACTACAATATTGGCGAGTGTGTTTAAAGATTGAGTAAATTTACATTAATAGTTTAATCTTTTATTAAGGGCTAATAAACACACAGCAATATTCTGAGTGATATCGTTCAGAAAAACGATTGATTTCAATGGGGTTAAACACATGTAGTGTTTTTTTTTTTTTTTTTTTAAACAGAGAGTGAATAAATCACTGCTTGCACTACTTTTTGGTCGCTGCAATAAATGTAGCATTTATCTAAAAAAAAAAATGCCATCGTTTTCACTAGCGATTAAAAAAAACTAATGCAGATGTGGTAAAAACTTAGCAGAAAAAAGCTGCTAAAACTGCAGCGTTTATCCACAGACAGAAAAAGCTACATATGCGCTAGTCCTAATACTCACTTTGTAGTAAGACCGTTATATCTCAAGCGTACTGTAATTCTTTATTTTTATTACCCATCTTCCTTAATATTAACTGTATTTTACTCACACAGCAATGGCTGCTGCTTCTCAATGAACAATATTTTATCATATATGCTGTTGCAATCCTTTTGAAAAAACTGGACACACAACAAGAAAACAATCTTAAGTACCGTTACACGTCACGATATCGCCCGCAACTTCACCGAAAAGTCGCTGGTTGTGCGATGGTGACGCAACATTGCAAGTGCGTTATGCTGTTTAACAGGACCATTCAACCACGATACATCGCTGGTTGCGAGTTGACAGGTTTACTGACATTGTCCAGAAACCTGGCGATGTTGCACAAGCGATTTGGCATTATCGTGCTGTGTCACACCACGATAACGATGTTGTTTGCGATTGCAGTGGTTGCGCAACCAAGGTCGTAGGCGTGCCTGAGCATTGTGTTTTCCGTGCCCTGTCTGCGGTGATTGGTGGATAGTACTGTGCTCCGATTAGCTGGCCGTGGCAAAGGCACCATATTTGATTATCCGTGGTTCATCAGAAGACTCCTTGACTACTACTTCTCAAGTGTCATTAAAGACCTTCAAACAAGGAGCGTCATTGAAGTCAGCATCCTTTTCATATGGCGTGTAGCTTGGCGCGTGTTGACGAAACTAAAACCTTGCGACCCAACGAGTGGTTTAGTGACACTAAAAATACATATATGTGGTCATGTTCAATTTTCATTGATGGTAGCAGAAATGTCTGACACATGTGTCCCACACTGAAATCACTACACATATCTGATACCCTCAATAAGGCCATGTCCTACGCTGGAGCATTACCGTGTGATGTTTTGGCAACGCCGCAGTGTCTTGCAGAAGCCTCAACGAATGCCAAAGACTTCAATAGCGAGATGGTACAAAGGGCAAAGGCGTTCAAGGTAGCCGCCATCTTGCCAGACTAGGCTGACCAATGGTAACGCAATTGTTGTGACCAATCGGAGTGGTAGGGGCACGGTAAAACAAACTCGGGGACGCCCATCTCCTAGCCTGTGTCAACAGTACGCCCCCATTGATGATGTGGTTGTGCAGTGTAACACGGCGGTCACGATGTTGAAGCGATGTAGTCTGCGATTTCGCATGAGCGCGCACGTTTTTGACGTTTGTCAAGATCGCTTTTGAGATGTCACACGTAGAGATATTGTGCGCAACCACCAACGATCCGGTGCACGCATGCGCAATGCGTTGCTTGAAGCCGGACGAGCGGCGTGGGTGTACTGACGTCACCCAAACCGGAAATTACGCAATGTGCGACGTGCAAAACAGGCAGGGCCTGCCTACAATATGAATACAATCTTCTGATGAGAAAGGCAGCAAAGCAACACTCCCTGAGGGCTAAGGAATATGGTCTCTACTCATTACAATAGATAATGAGTAAGTATAAAAATGTTTTTTTTTGGTACTTTTACAGCCAGCATTTAGCAGACAAAAGGATTGTGAGAATGGTCATAGGAAGATGCAGGGACATATTTTCATAGGTTAGGTGGCTTTTTGGAGGCGACAGGTTCCCTTTAAAAATATAGAGGTAAGAATCATTGCTTCAGTTGACATGGAATGACCCATGTATAATATGCACATATGAAGATATGGCATTAAAAATATACACAATCCCAAAGATCTAAACAATTGGGGCACGACGCAGCCCCTGCCATACCCAGCCGCTATGTAAGGAAAGCTCAGAAGAGTAGTGTCAGCCTGGACCCTCACTGATCATAAAGTGTTGGCACATCCTAGGGGTATGATCTTACATCAGAAGAATGGAATATCCCCATGGTGTCCAAGCTGTACTAAGCAGATGCAAACACTTTTATGAAGGTTGTCCTCCATCTTTTCTATTCAGTAGGAGGCACACTTTTCTTGCATCCTCTGCATTAGACAGATTTATCACTTTCGTGTTCCACAGTCTAAGTACAGACCATGATGGACAAACTGAATGTAGGTTTCCTGACCTGACAGCCTCATAAATGTCTATGGGGTTGTCGAGTTACATCACAGGCTGTACTTAGATTACGAAGCATGTATCTGTGAAACTGGCTCACATAAAGAGTGAAGAAAAATGTTCATATTAATATCAGGATTACATAGCCAATTGGTCATACATTTTCAACATAAATACCCTAGACTCATCAGGTCCAAGATATTTATCGAATAAGATAATGAGTCTGTGCTGTGAAATCTGGTGACAGATCCACTTAACATTGTAATATCTGATGTAGGATTTCCAAAAATTGCTCGGCATGAAGCCATGTGATATGTCAGTAACCACTACTGTGCCATCTTTAGAGGACGGAGGTGATGATGACAAGCTGTGAGCACATCCCCAGAAAGCTCTGACTGCTATGTAGTGTATAGCTACTGAGGTGGAAGAACAACGTAGGAGGACAGAGACAGGCCTTCCTTGCATGGAGGGGGATGAAATGAAATATTAAAAAGCAACAGCACTTTATAAATAATTCAGCACTGTGTGGAGGAGAAAATAATAATGTAACAAACCTATTCAATCCCAAAAATACAGCTCAAGTACGGAGCACTCTATCCTAATAATGACATGGATATTTTTTCATGTATTCATGGGAATGTTTCACTTATCACATCTGACAAACCCACAAATCTATGTTCTCACAAAATCCTGAAAATTCTACAGGGTTTTCACTTTATAGCATCAAGGTTTTGTTTCCCTTTCTGGGGTTGAAAAAACAAAACAAAAGGTATGACTAGCCATTGTGTTTAGAAGCTCAAGACTTATAATAAGATCTCTATATAGCATGTGTACGATTACCCCTATATTATGCAACGTAGACATGGAAAGGCTAACTTATTCAGCTTCAAAAATGACCTCAGTCTTCATAAATTCTGCATGTGGCATTAATATTTGTAGACTATAAAGAAGCAGATGTATTGTAGATCTGCTGTCAGCACTGAAGAAATCACTAAACGTCTACTGCCCCCTGCTGCTCAGTAAGCATAATACATCAAGTAGCCGCACTTAACCACTTAAGGCGGCCGTCACACGCTAAGATATCTAGAACGATATTGTAAGCGATCACGTGCACGCGCGATTGCTTACAATATCGCTCACATCGCTGGTGAGCTGTCACAAGGCAGACTCACCAGCGATGTGGGCCAGCGAGATCGCTGGTAACTATGGTACACATCGGGTAACTAGGCGCCGCGCGTCGCTTAGTTACCCGACGTGTACCATAGTTACCATCTCCCAGCATAGGCTCTGCCGCTGGGAGATCGTTCATCGTGGTGTTATACACCACGATGAAGCAGATCGCTAAATCTTAAATCGCTAGATCTGAGGACCGGACCTCAGATCTCGATTTTGCGATTTGATCAGATCTCGCTCGTCGTATCTTGCCGTCACACGCACAGACATCGCTCACGCGATGTTTAATCTGCCGCCTTCAAGCGATATCTTGCGCGATATCTGTGCGTGTGACGGCCGCCTAACAAAGATAAATGGGAGGGATGAGATATCAGGTGAACTTGTCAACTTCTATTAATTTATGTATCAAATTATGTTTTTTTCCTAATCATTAAAAAGCGTTGTCTCACTATATAAACATGTAATGTAGCTGGTGTAAGAACCATGTGATACACTGCACTGATAAATCTCTTCCCTAAGGTGACAGTTGCTCCCACTTCTCACTGTACCTCAAATAAGTCTAATAATCTTCTGCTGACTATCAAGCACATCAATATGAGCCCAGGTGTTAACGAACCCCACAGGCACTTCTGGGCAGACCCAGAACTTACAGAATAGATAGAACAATGGTTGCAAACTACCCCTTCTACACTCCCTGACAGAAGTAATATCACTTATCCATGTTATGTAAACAAAAGCTTATAACCTGACATTAAATTCATCCATTGGTTTTATAAATTTCTCTTTTGAAAGCTGACACCTTCCAAAATTTAGTTTAGGTTAAGAAAATAAATTGGCATCAATGCTAAAATATTAATCATTTAATGAACACAGAATGGTCAGATTTTAGCAAGACAAAAAGTTTTGTCGCCTGGTCATATAATGCAACCAATCCTAGTTTACATCCTCACCTGTGCTCAGTAAATGATCTGTTAATTAGTGGGTGTGTATACAAAGAAATCCAGCACCCCAGACCTTCACCTGAACTGCAACTTGAGCTCTGACAACATGCCAAAAATCCACCCTGCGACCAAAGCCTTGATTATCAAGAGGCTGAAGACCAGATCCACTGCAGAGGTGGCTGGCACCTTTAATGTGTCTCAGCGTCAAGTACAAAGAATTAAATAAAGATTTGAAGAGACTGGAGATATGTTTGACAAGCCCAGGTCCGGCAGACCCTGCAAGACAACTGCTCAGGAGGTACGTTTGTTGGTTAGAAAATCCAAAGCAAGCCCCTCTTCCACTGCAGAAGAGCTCCAACAGGCCTGGTCACCCCAAGTCCCTGTGTCAACTAGAACAGTTTGTAGGATTCTGTCTCGAAATGGCCTCCATGGTCGAATCAGTGCCCAGAAGCCAGCACTAAACAAAAGGCAAATAAAAAAACATGTGGCATTTACAAAGTCCAACAGCCTGCTAAACAGATGGATGATGGTAAAGTGGCAGAAGGTGAATTTCACTGATGAATCTGCAGTAGAATTGCACCACTGCCGTCGCAAATACTACAGGAAACCTACTGGAGCCTGTAAAGATCCAAAATACACCCAGAAAACAGTTACATTTGGTGGTGGAAAGATCATAGTCTGGGGTTACATTCAGTATGGGTGTGTGCAAAACATTTGCAAGGTGGAAGGCAATATTAATAACCTAAAATATCAAGTATTAATTAAAGAGGACCTGTCACCAAACCAGGCATGGTGATCTAATTACAGCACTGGATGTAGCATGTCTGCAGCATGCAGACAAGGGGTCCCCCAGCACTTGAGCAGCCCTGTACCCCGAGATAATACAGTTAGAAAACTTACATGCTACAGCCACTAAGGAGGTGGCTTGGGGCTGCAGCCAAGGGCAGATTCACACCTCCTGCATGTGTACTCTTCCCACCGCTGCCAATCATTCTCTCCCTGTCTGCAGCATTTAAACAGAGTTTTTTTCCTTTCTCCCAGAAAGTCCGTTAGCCTCGCCCCCTGAGGGGTGGGGCTAAACGGGAGAGAAAAAAACCCTCAAGTTTAAATGCTGCAGACAGGGAGAGAATGATCGGCAGCGGTGGGCAGATTACACATGCAGTGGGTGTGAATCTGCCCTTGGCTGCAGCCCCATCGCCACCTCCTTAGTGGCTGTAGCATGTAAGTTTCCTAACTGTATTATCTCGGGGTACAGGGCTGCTCAAATGCTGGGTGATCCCTTGTCTGCATGCTGCAGACATGCTGCATCCAGTGCTGTAATTAGATCACCATGCCTGGTTTGGTGACAGGTCCTCTTTAACTACCTCTTATATTCCAAATCATAAAAGGGGACAAATTCTGCAGCAGGATGATGCTCCATCTCATACATCCATCTCTACAACAAAGTTCACCAGGCAAAAAAGATCAAAGTGCTCAAGGACTGGCCAGCCCAGTCACCAGACATGAACATCATTGAGCATGTTTGGGGTAGGATGAAAGAGGAAGCTTGGAAGACAAAACCAAAGAATCTAGATGAACTCTGGGAGGCATGCAAGGCTGCATTATTTGCTATTCCTGATGACTTCATTAATAAATTGTATGAACCATTGTTGAACCGCATGGATGCAGTCCTTCAAGCTCATGGAAGTCACACAAAATATTTACTATGACTCCTAGCACCACAACTTCAATGTTATGCAACATATATTTGTATTTTAAGTACATTTTTTGTTTGAAAATTACATTACTTTCTGTGGGCGACAAAACTTTTGTCTTGCCAAAATCTGACCATTCTGTGTTCATTAAATGATCAATATTTCAACATTGATGCCAATTGTTTTTCTTAACCTAAACCACATTTCGGAGGGTTTAAGCTTTCAAAAGAGTAATTTATACAACCAATGGATGAATTTAACCTCAGGTGATAAGTTTTTATTTACAGAACATGGATAAGTGACATAACTTCTGTCAGGGTGTGTATCTATAACAGGGAATTTCTGCATAGTAACAGTGGGTTGTCCAAAATGGAAAATTTACTTTAAAACCCTCTCCGGAAGAGAGGGATTTTTATTGTTTAAAGCTTTCTGTTTAGGTTACTGACCATTGCTGCAATCTAGCAGCAGTGGTCAGGCAGCACAGTACTTATAAGCCTTTTAATACACATTGTAATACCCTACGGGTGTCTAATAACCTGGAGGTGTGTATGGTCAGGAACTGCAGCATTTTTGGACACCGCGTATTGCCACTGTGTCGAAAACGCTGCATTGTACAGTAGCAGCAGAGTGGATGGGATTTCAAGAAATCCCATGTTCACTACGCTTCTCCTGACTGTAGCGTGTTTTCAGCTGCGGTGCGGATTTCCAAACTTCTGCATCTCCACACCATGTTAAAGGGATCCTGTCACCTCCAGAACGCCTCCTAAGCTATCAAAACATGTCCCTGCACCATCCTATCACTAATCTCACACTCCTTTTGTCTCCTAAAAGCATCCTGTGAAAATGCATAAAAAAGTTTTAATACTTACTCATTAGTGATTATAATTAGCAGGGGCTATATTCTTTAGTCACCAGGGAGGGCTGTTTTGCAGGCTCCAGGATCCACCCTCTCTCTGTCTGTTTCCTCTGTTTGTGCAGGCTTTACCTTATCCCCTTCTCTATCACTCACAGAATGCAAATCATTAGTCCTGCCTTCAGCTGCACATAACAGCAGCACAGACAGAGAGAGGGTGGATCATTCAGGCTGCAAAACAGCCCACCCTGGTGACTAAAGAATATAGCTCCTGCTAATTAAATCACTAATGAGTAAGTATTAAAACGTTTTTATGCACTTTCACAGGATGCTTTTAGGAGACAAAAGGAGTGTGAGATTAGTGAATGGATGTTGCAGGGACATGTTTTGATAGCTTAGGAGGCGTTTTGTAGGTGACTGGATCCCTTTAGTGTCATGCTGCAGAATCGGAAGAGATAACCATTGGGTGCACAGAGGGAGAAGACGCTCTGCACCCACCGCAGATCGTGGGTACAGGGCGGCTGCAGTCTCCTTGCGTGCACCAGCGGGTTCCTGCAGGTCCAGAGGTGCTGTGTCCAACACACACAGTGCCTCCAGATCGTGAGCACACAGCCTTAGTGTTTATGTCAAGCTGTCTGGATCGCTTCCATGCATAATGCAGCCAGCTTCCATGTCACTGCACTCCACAGATGCAGCAGAGCAAAAAATACTTCGGTGTGTAGCAAAGAGCACAGAGTTGGAGAAGGTCAACATCCATACTGCTGGTCTTCAGGAATTAATTCCTCAGCAAATAGGCAGCTGAAATCAGGGGAGAGGCGCCCTCCTGGACTCTTATATTCCCCACCGGTGTCAGCACTCATTCTCCTGGGGCTCATGTGAAGTTGTTATATCACACACACCCTGAGCCCAATCAGTGCCAGCTTTGTCCCTACCATTGGACATATCAAACATGAATTGGAAGTGAGCGGCCAGCTGCAGCTGTGACTTGGCCTTCGTGTTTGATTTGGCGGAACGAGGGGAGAGAAGCAGGTATTTATTGGGCCCAAAGCTCGTCTGATGTAACAACTTCACGAGAGCCTCAGGGGAGCAAGTGCCAGCACTGCTGGAACGGTGTATATTTTGCTTATTTGTTTAATAGGAACAAACACTGTGAATGAGAAGGGTTGGTCTGAGTGGGAGGACAAATCATTTAAATTGAAAAAAAAAAAAGACCCTATATTATGTCATATGTCCCCCTTTCACCAGGTCATATGTCACCAGACCAACCAAAGATGGAAAGAATACGCGGAGCATCTGTACAAAAATGAGTCATTGATACAGGAAGAAACAGACTGGACATGATAGCAAACAGAGTATCTTGAAAGAAAAAGTCTTTGCTGCAATAAAGCTTCTGTCAAAATACAAAGTGCTTGGATGTGCCAATATTCTAATAGAGCTAATAAAGTCTTCTGAAGCAGCAGTATTAGTCATCACATGTCTATGTCAACAGATATGGACTACTGGTAAATGGCCAGAGGAGTGGACAATATTGGTGTTTATTACTATTCAGAAGAAGGGGGATGCTACTATTCGTGGAAAGGTTATTACACATCCAGGTGCTGGGTGCCTGTCCCTCTGCTGCCATCTCAACACAATGGGCCCCGTACCCAGGTTATTACACATTCAGGTGCTGGTGCCTGTCCCTCTGCTGCCATCTCAACACATTGGGCACCGTATTCAGGTTATTACACATCCAGGTGACCTAACTACAGTAAATAGCAACCATAATTTTATTTATATTTTTTTCATAAGTAAATAGTACAAGTGAAAATTAGAAACAATGCAACATAATGTCATCAGAGTGAGATACTTCTGTCTCCTAGACTGATCTTTCAGGGGTAAAATATCATAGATTTTCCCATTACTGAGAATCTAAGCATCGCTGCCATCTCCTATGGAGAGAGGGAAAGGGAGCAGACACATTCTGCAAGTCCTCCTCAGATCACAGACTATGTTTCACATTCACTTTGCTGCATGTTTGTCAGTTTTTTAGTGGGCAGGTTACATGTGTGCTTTGTCCACAGTACACGTTTAAGATTGTTTTATTTAGCAAAAAAAGGACAGATTTTAAAACACCATTTTAGGGTTTTTTTGGCAACAGTTTTTTTTTGTTCCAATTGCTCAATGCTTTATATGGATGAAAAAACCACTGGAAAAAGAAATTGGTCACGCTGCCGATTTAAAAAAACAACACACACTGCAGTTCTCAAATTTCATAAGGAAAAGAAAAATTAAAAGAAAAAACAAGCGTATACATGAGATTTCTCATAGCTCTTGCTGGATCAGGAAAAAGCAGCTTTTAACTTGCATGACAAAAATGCTGCATGTGAACAAAACCTTACACCCTAAAGATATGTGCGCATGTTGAGTATTTGCGTCCAGACGTTTCTGCACCAAATCTGCATGTCCTGGCAGAAAACTGCATTCCGAGTGAAAACAAGCTGCAATAATTGACATGCTCCAGATTTACTTCTGTACTAAATCTGCAAGGGAAAAAAAGCAACATGTTCACAAAACCTCAGGATTCGCATTGACTTTGCTGGCATAAATAAGGATTTGAATAAAGGTTTAGGAGAAAACTGGACCAAAAAAAAAAGAAGCGCTTGTCTTAGGATGTTACGAGCGTGATCTGAGTGTCATGCAACTGTGATCCAATCCTGGGATTAGAAGAGAGGGAGAGATTAAAGGGAACCTGTCACCTCCAAAGAGCCACCTAACTTATAAAAACATGTCCCTGCATCATCCTATGACCATTCTCACAATCCTTTTGTCTGCTAAATGATGGCTGTAACAGTACTCAAAAACATTTTTAGACTTACTCATTATCCATTATAATATAGCAATGTGGTGCTTGAAGCCGGATGAGCGGCAATGGTGTACTGACGTCACACAAACCGGAAATGACGCAATTCACGTCATTACACGCCCAGACAGCGACGTGCAAAGCATGGAGGGCCTGCCTAGAATACACTAGCCTGACCCTACACTAGCCTTATTAAAACCCGCTGCTGTGCGTACCTACCTCACAAGCAGCAGTGTGCCGTGTGTGAACCGTGTCCAAGAAGGTTTTAATATGGCTAGTGTAGGGTCCGTTCCCAAGAGAGTCACCTTGTTGCGGTGGAATAGCTTATTGTACGTTTTGCAAGAAAGGTATGTAGCAAGTATTCTTGTTTTAGTGGCATTAGCTTTGATTTTTTTTACTGCAGTGTATTTGGAGACATCTTACACATACCGTATTTTTCCTTTTATAAGACGCACTTTTTTTCCTCCAAATTTTGGAGGAAAGTGGGGGTACGTCTTATAAAAGGAATATAACATTCTAGCATCCTGGGTTGCTTGGGAGGGGGAGACAGCAGTGAAGTGGGGTCAGAAGAGCAGGGAATGGTCCCTGCTGAAGAATCCGGGCAGCAGGAGCACCACGTGTCCCCGGCTCATTAAGTACTTAAAGGGAACCAACCACCCCAAATGACCCCCCCGGACTGTTAATATGTGTCCCTACACCCAGCAGACACATTTGGGGCAATCGTTTTTGCTAAAAAAAAACCTGTTTGGTAGAAGCCAAGATATAGCTTTATAAACTTTAAAACATGTGGCCGATGCAGGGGGTGCAGGGACAGGTCTAAAGATAAGGGGGGGTCAGTTTCTGGGTTTAGGATCACTTGAAAGGCTGAAACCTGAGAGGCTGAAATTGCACGGCTTTACTGAAGGGAGGGGGGGAGAGGAGGCTGACAGGCACGAACACTGCAGGAGGACAAGCTAGGTAACACCCAGTCGGCCACATGTTTTAAAGTTTATAAAGCTATAGCTTCTACTAAACAGTTTTTTTTAGCAAAAACGATTGCCCCAAATGTGTCTGCTGGGTGTAGGGACACATATTAACAGTCCGGGGGGGGTCATTTGGGGTGGTTGGTTCCCTTTAAATATTCACTTCACTTGCTCCCAGTCCCCACCCACCTCTCTGCACTGAAGACAGCGGAGAGATGAGCCCGGGGAGCAGGAGAAGCCGGCACACATGGTCTCTCCCCAGCTTCTGTGCTGCAGATAGTGACAATGGAGGAGCGGGGGGCAGCTGCAGCAAGTGAATTTAACACTGACCTTTGTGCTTATTCACTGCCATGAAGACAGGGGCAGAGCACAGCAGATCGGCACTTTTCACAGGTACCTTGTCACAGTGTGGTGCCTCGCTCCCTCTGCCCACTGTAATGTGTCCTGCTGAGCCCAGACACCTTGCAGAAATGCAGAAAGGTCAGTCTGCAGTTCAGGAGCATCAGTGTATTAGAGCAGGGCTGGAGCCTGCAGAACGGCAGTGTACAGCTCCCCTGGCCCTGCATCTACAGGTCATGCTCTGCTGTGGTGAATTGTAATTAGGAGACAGGGCTGGAGCATTGTATTTCAGCACAGTGTACAGACTCCCTCCCTGGCCCTCCCTCTTACAGAACATCACATCAGAATTTGATCTGCAGACTATGGCCACTTCCTTGATTTTAGCAGGGTGACAGGGCAAAGCAGGACACATTAAAGTGAGTGCACATGTATATGTAACATAACCACTAATAAAGTAAAGTTAACACTACCAATACTGTGCTTAACTAGAACTCCAAGCATGCTATAGGATCTACAGTACATGCTGGGAGTGATAGTTCTTAAAGGGATTGCTACTACATGAAAAAATCCCATCTCATTCACCTTGTTGGCCCTTGTAAAAGTAATAGCTGTATGCTCACGGTCCAGAGGAGTGGCGTGTTGGACGCAGCTCCTCCGGACCAAAGTGAAGCCGCGGGTAGCCGCAGCCGCCCTGTACTCACAGTGTACGGCAGGTGCAGGGCAGCTTCTCCCTGCAGTCACCCGATGGCAGCCGCTTCCGACTCCACAGCATGAAATAAGCATGCTGCAGAGGAGCGGAATGCCGGCAACCCGCACCACAGCTGTCAGATCGCTGCAGTCGGGTTAAGCATAGTGAGGATGGGATTTGTACAAATCCCATCCACTATGCTTGTACTGTACTACACAGCATTTTGGACACAGCTGCAAGATGCTGTGTCTAAAACGCTGCGTATACTGATCGTGTGCACGCACCCTTACCCCTGATGCTGCAGCAGTTCCAACGTTGTCAGAAGTTGTATAGTCATGTTCCATGTGACATTGATATGAGACTCAGCCCTCCGACCAGTCAGTGCTGGCGTCTGTCTCCCCGCCATCAGACACTGGAGCAGAAGTCACTGGTGTTGCTCACATGCTGCACCTGCATCCAAAGGAAAAAGACGCCAGCGCTGACTGGTCGCAGGGCCTGAGTTCATATCAAAGTCATTTTTTGCTACAAATATTTTTTTCCCTATTTTCCACCTCTAAAATCTGGGTGCGTCTAATAATCCGGTGCGTCTTATAAAGCGAAAAATACGCTTTTTTTTGTTTTCAGTTGTTATTGCATTTGATTTGGTGTATGTACTAAACTTGCTATATGGGCTTGTTCACACTACTATTCTTTCTGTCTCAGCTTAGTTGTTTTAACAGTGTTGATTGTGCTATTCTTTACGCATTATTCCTTTAGCCCCTTGGTGCCACTTTTTACATGTTTGTTATGGCAGACAGAGCCTAATAAAGCACCCAAAGTCTGCCATTTTTATCAACAAGATGATCGCAGTTTCTTTAGTTTCTCTCTTTGCACTGGTTCATACCTAGAAACGGCCCCCCTATGAGTCAGTCTATGGCCACCTGTGGTTCTGTGGATACTGGAAGACATCTCACTAATCATACATATCACAAACTGGCTTCAAACCAGCACCACACATCCTGTTATTTTATTCCTAATGGAGCAAAAACACGCTGATGTACACCCAGCTTAAACTATTGAAAATTATACATATGACGCACTCCGTTTAAACTTAAGTTCCCATGACAAGCTTTTAGTGCATTCTTGATATTGCATATTTACACTGTACAAAAATAAAAATAAAAAGGAAGGTACACTTTTTTTTACAATTGTAAAGTGACCTGTGATGAATTTTTTTTTTTTAAATCCGCAATATGACAATTTGCTCTGTTGTAAATATGTCTTATTTACCAATTTTAATAAACACATGTTTTTAGCACGTCTCTGCACAGAAATACTCTAAATACGCTTGTTATCCACTGTCATTATCAATAAAGATTTATCAATAGCCAGGTAATAGGAACTTTCCAAAACGTGTAATAAAAAAAAAAAAAAAAAAAAAAAAGTGCTCAAAACGCAATAAAAAATGCATGCAACCTAATTTAGCTAGATGGTGCAGAAATACTGCAGAAAATCTGAAAAATAAAATGCACCAAAACACTCATTCTGGGAACTTGAGCCTAAAACTGTGAAGAACTCCACCCAAGAGAAATTACACTGTGGAATTATTTCAATGTCACCATAGACAGAATTTGTAGATATTTAAAGCACCATATACTGCATTGAAAGCTAAGGTAGTTCCAAGTTAAAAAATAAAGAAAGCCCTTGTGTGACTCCGCACAGGCTGCATACATGACTGGCGGCAGCAGTATCACCTCCTTATGCGGATGTTACTGTGGCCTCACATTCTCACTCCATCTTCATACCCCAGCAGGGGCAGTGCAGACAGAAGGCACGATCCATAATAGGAGGAGCCTAAAAAGCAACTCTATTACTATAGTGATGACCCTCCAATGATGCCATTGTGCCCTTGACATGACTAGACACTGAAAATAGCATATATATGGAAAATAATCAAGCAGCTATGATGCCACGTGAGGGAAGAACTATTTGTAGACATATCTAGAAGGGTGAAAGCCATAGTTATTCTAGTGTACCTGCTTGTCTATTTTCGCAATACTCAAATTGCACACTATATACAATACAAAATTGTGTGAGCCGACATTTCCATAGCTTCTAATGGTAGTGAGGCTTGAAGTGATAAGTGTCAACTTTTATATTAATTGCACCTCTAATTGAAAATAAAAACTATTACCAAGCAGTGTACACATACTAAATTTCAAGCAACACTGCAGCAGGTTTTTGTATTGCATCACTGTAGTGATGCTTTAAATGTAAATCTCCTACTTTTATCTTATACACACCCTCCACTGCCTTCATCGTTTTCCAGCGTCACTCCAATTGGTCTAAAAGTTACCGTCACACAGCACAACATTGTCATACACATCGTTTGGAGGCGTACCAGCGACATTGTTGCGACCTCGTTGCGTGTGACTCTGGCAAGCTGCTACAATAAATCGTTGGATCGGAGTTGACAGGTTTACCAACATGTTGGGAAACCCGACGATCTCAACTCCAGCAACCTGCTGCATCGTTCTGCGTTGAGCAGGGATCGTTCGCGGGGTTTGTGAATGATACCTGCTCACAAACATCGTTGAGAGTTGTCCACAATACCTAGACAAGTGACATCTCACCAGCGATGTTGAAATGTCAAAAGCGACCGCACACCCCGAGATTCTTGCAGACATCGTTCAGATGTCATGCCATGTAACGGTACCTTAAGGGGAAAAGTGACCTGCCGGCAGCTCCAGTGCTTCATGGAGAACACCGGAGGTTACATAACAAAACATTTCTAAAGAAGCCTCGTTTTGGCTCTCAGAGATGAATTTAGCGCTTGTGACGTAACTTCTGACTTCCAGCCAATTAGAAGATATGGGCACAAAATGGCGCCGTGGGACTAGAGCAGCATTGGTACAGGTGAAACCACGGCTGGTGAGGATAAGACTGGGGCAGGGGGCTTACATTTAAAGCTCAGATTGTAAGCACTGAAAAAAAAAAAATGGTGCTTTAAAGCGTAACCGCCGTTTAAATTTTTATTTAATGATAATGTAGAGCAAGAGATTTTAATAAACTTTCAAATATACTTCATAAGAGAATTCTGGTTGAAAACAATTCATGAACCTTCCTCAAGGTGTCCCCACTAGACTGTGTCTGAAGCAGACATATGTTCATTCTCCGTCAGATTCGTATTCACACTGAATATGGCCACATAACCAAGTAAGGGTGGAGGGGGCAGGACCTAGACAGTGTGCGAGCTCCTGACTTCAGATGATGAGGTTACAATGTATCAGATTACCAGAGGCTACAGCACAGTGCTAAAAGCAATGTCAACATGCCAGGATCAGAGCAAACTCCTCTTTCCTTGGCACAGCATCTCTGATCTGTCATCTGGCTCCTTCTCTGCTCAGTCACAATTTGTTAACCGCTTCTCTGATGGCACATCACCCGATCAGCTGTTCTCTCAGGAGCTGTGACTGCAGAATAGCAGGGAGGTGAGAGAAGCTGTGGAAATGCACACAGTGTAGGCAGACACTGAGGGATGCTGGCCACACCCACACAGCTATAAAATGCAATTTTTCAAAGAGCACAGAAAAATGTGAGAACATAAGTCTCATGGCACAAAAAAGCATCATCTTAGCTGCTATGTAACCCATCATACACAACCAGGGCAGTATTTTTTTTTCTTCAATGAAATGACATTTGCACTTTAAAGGGAACCTGTCACCCCAAATCACCCTCCTAACCTATTAATACCTGTCCCTGCAGCCTTACAATACTTTCTAACACATCCCTGTCTGACCTTTTTCACTAATCTAGGAATACAATAAAGCAGTTCGCAAACTTACGAAATTTCTGTCAGCGAGGCTTCCTCCAAGCGTTTTTGACTGGTAGGCGGGTCCCCTGTGCCACGCTACCCCTGCCTCGCCGCTCTAATATGCCCTAATGGGCATCATTACACAATGCATAGCGCGTGCACGATTACATTCTCGTGCCCGCAACATCACCATTGCGACGCGGTCATGTGACGCCGGGATCGCGTCACTTCCGGTCACACACAGGCAGACTTTAGTATGCAATCTGCGCATGCGCGAAGTCTGCCTGTGAAAGACCTGCGACAGGAAGTGACGCGATCCCGGCGTCACATGACCGCGTCGCAGCTTGACGTTGCGGGCGCAAGAATGTAATCGTGCCTGCACTATGCATTGTGCAATGACGCCCACTAGAGCGGCGAGGCAGGGGTAGGCGGCACAGGGGACCGCCTACCCGTCAAAAACACTTGGAGGAACGCCCCGTTGACAGAAATTTCGTAAGTTTGCTAACTACTTTATTGTACTCATAGATTAGTTATCCATGCACCAGTTCACTGCCATCTCCCTGGTTTCAGTACTCAGCAGGAGTGCCACCAATGTAATATATCATCCTAAAGCACTGGCTTTCCTAAGTGAGACAAAGGTCTGGGAGACAGGGCTGGATACTCTGCCTTCTGGGGCATACAAACTATGAAGCCTACAGCACAGTCCATGCCGCCATTCTGAAGCAGGATTGTCTCATGCAAATACAACTATTGTGCAAACTTTGCACTATATACATTTTTCTATATATTCAGAGGTATGTTTTAAAGAGGACCTGTCACCAACCACACTGGTGATCTAATTACAGCACTGGATGCAGCATGTCTACTGCATCCAGGCAAGGGGTTCCCCAGCCCTTGAGCCCCACTGTACCCCGACATATTACACTTTGGATAAGCGGTGATGTCACTGCAGGAGGCGGGGCGGCCGGCCTCCTGCTCTGACATCACCGCCTTTCCCCGCCCTGCTCCATGTTAACCATGGAGCAGGGTGGGTATAAGCGGTGACATCACTGCAGGGGGCGGGGCAAAGCGGCCATCACTGCAATAAGTTCTGTGTACTATGCAGCAGGCGAGGGAGACAATGATTGGCATCAGGGAGGGGGCGGTGGGCAGATTAAACATGCATGGGGTGTGCTATTGGCTCCTATTTGGCTCCACAATGTAAGTTTTCAAAGTGTATTATCTCGGGATACAGGGGGGCTCAAGGGCTGGGGGACCCCTTGCCTGGATGCAGCAGACATGCTGCATTCAATGCTGTAATTAGATCACCATGTGTGGTTGGTGACAGGTCCTCTTTAAATGCATTATTTGAGAGTGTAGGAAAGAGAAACTACCATTAACATTATTATGATTTTCTTGGCAATAAGGGTGCCTATGATCAGGATTCGCATATGTTGAACACAACTCATTTCTGCTGCATCCAAAATGTGGTGTTGCACAATACAAGCATAGTGGATGGATTTATAGAAAACCCATGCCCATCATGCTCCTTTTTACCGCTGTGTAAAATGACCTGAAATATGTCAAAATATTGTTGTGGAGATGTGAGTGTTCTCTCTGAAAATATGTTGCGTCACTAATCCTGATCGTGGGCACTCACACTCAGCTATCCTGCACAGGACACTGAGGGTTTCCACAAGAGAAATTATGCTGCAACCAGGACATAAGAAAGCCTGATTGTGTGCACATACCCCACAAGTACGGACAGGCACATGAGGAGGTGAGATACGGCCTCATTGAGATTAAAAGATTTACCTACAATACTTATCAATTTGTGCACTGAATCAGCGCTAAACTGCACATCTGTAAGGACTTCAGCCATAAGCCACACTAAATGTGGACAGAAACACCCATGGTCAGACCAGAACACATACTGTGTGTCTATGTGCACTTTGCCACATATTTTTGTGCATTTCATTGGATCGGTAGTTTTAGAAAAACCAAAGAGTGTGTATGTGTAGTAGGGCTGGGCGATTTTGGGAAAAATCAAAATCTCGATTTTATTTAAACCTATGGACGATTTTCGATTTAAATCTCGATTTTTTTTTTCTATTTTCTATTACTTTAAGGAGACCGCATCTATTGAACGGGGCAGTTTCCCCAGGTATATAATCTATGAGGGGGAGGGGATATAGGACCCAGGTATAGAATATATAAGGGGATATAGGACACAGGTATATAATCTGTAAGGAGGGGGAGGGATATAGAACACAGGTATATTATAGAATATGTAAGGAGGACTCCCCCCGGTTCCCCTCTTACCGCCGCCCAGTGTCTCCGCCTCACACTGTATAGACCGCCGCTGCCTGTGAGATTGCACCGAACGACACGAGATTCCGTGTCAGCCCCGCCCACTGCCGCCCGAATCTTCTAAACAGCGCTCCGGCCGCCATTTTTAATCGAATTGAACGATTTGTAAGAAAACCAAATTGTGGCCAAAGCAGGGGGGCGAATTAATCGAATTAATTCGATTAATCGCCCAGCCCTAATGTGTAGTAAATGGAGAAATTATGAGCAAATGCCCATGAGGGCATGAAGTGATAGGACAGCTTTGGTGTACACTACTGCAGAATAGGTTAGCTTTATATAAATAACAAGCTACAAATGACAGGCTCCAACACTTGACATTTTGTAATGTGCTGAAAATAAGGGTAGATGAAGATTTAAGAGAACATGTGCCCCTGGCAAAGCTTTTTCAGCATTCTAGGAACACAACACACATTGAGGACAACAAAGACCAATTTAGCAATCTTGAAGCCAGCAAGGAGTACTCCATAATATACTGAACCTCCATAACACGCCTCAGGTCCTAACAAATGAGAACTTCAAAAGGCCAGGATTTCGTACCTCATCAAACATAATGACAGAATGCACTAAAAAGCATTTGGGGGCTGGTAAATCTGCCACAGGAGATGTTCAACATTTCATGAGATCTCAGCATCAAGCACACAGTTAACTAATCATTAGAGAATTCCTTTATATCTTGGGATTTAGATGAAGGCCTGAATCAGACGCTAACATCTTGTATTAATAGCACTACAAAATAGTAATTTACATTCACAGCTCTAAAATGGGACAAAGAACCATTTACACAAGTAGTAACCCGATTATTTACATTCAGGTGTTTTTTTTCCTGAGGCTCATTAGGGGAAAAAATGATATGATTAGCTTAATTATGAAACATGTAACTGTCTATAACCTTACGTCACACATAAAAGAGTGCAGTACAGCATAGGATACAAATACAGCTATTCAAAAGTAAAAATGTAAGCCCTCACCTTTAAAGGAGAAATATGTGAGTGGGAAACCAGTCCATGGACATTCTCAATCTGCGAGATGTTCTTCTCTGAGACATGGACCAATTCTGGGCTTCTTCCTTCACTCAAGATATGTGGAGAGCTTGGCTCTTGAGATGGGAGATCGTCATCCTGATATCGATATTTCTGTGAAGAAGAAACAAACATTAAAACATGAAAAGATGAATGTTTATAGGCTGGCTGGAAGCTGCAGAAGCAGAGGGAGGTCACTGCTCCCGCTCATTAGCCTCATGTAATATGCACTGCACCTGACGCTGTCCATCACCTCAGTGCAGAAGCTAGCGCCGAGGTATGGACAGGGGAGCAGGGCATATTATATGTTCCTGCAGTAGCCCCATCCTGGATATGGCCCCCCATGCTGCTGGGCACAAAATAACAACCATTTTCAACTTACCTCTCCTGCGTTTGCCTCCATCTCTCTGCCTGACGCAACCTCCGGGACCAATCATGTGATCGGGGCGCGCACTGATGACATTACTCTGTAAAGTCGGTCTCATGTGACCGGCTTCTCTGGTACCCCGGAGGTTGCGGCAGGCAGAGAGACACGGAGGCAAGCGCCAGAGAGGCAAGTTGAAAATGGTTATTTTGTGCGCAGCAGCACTGGGGGACGAGGGCCTTTACCACAGGGCCATAGCCAAGATAAGGGGCTAAATCCAGGTTTGGGAGGCTATATACCAGGATGGAGGGGCATATAAACTAGGATGGTACCAGGATGAGGGACGTGTATACTGATTGTAAGATGGGCATTGGCATTATAAGATGGATCCCATTTAACATTAAAAAATGTTTTTTTGTCTTTTCCTTCACCAACTTTGGGAGTGAATCTTATAATCCAGTGCGTCTAATAAAGCAAAAAATAAGGTACATAATTTTACGATAAAGAGTTAAATTAATTTTAGATCTGAAAATACTGTTAGTTTGAATATTAAATAGGCTATAAAATTAAAGGAGTTGTGCAGTCTAAACTGATATTCTGCAGTCACTGTGTGACTGTACACATGCCAATCCTCTCAGCGCCCACAGTGTGTACTGCAATGATTCATCTGTTTCTGAGCCGGGAACAGACCATAATTGTGAGGTATGAATGTGCCAAGCCAGAAGCTGACTAGTGGTCGTGGCCTCAAAGTGCATGGAGTGGGCTAGTCTGACTAGCAGGCGCAGCTTTGCACCATACACTGGTCTGGTCCTGGCCAGGTACAGGCATATCACATAACTGTGCTCCATTCTCAGCTCAGGCATCAGTGAATACGCACAGTGCATAGTACGCGTGCTAGGAGGAATGATAAGTCTGGAGTCACACAGAGTGACTGCAGAATCATTTTAAAATGGATAGTCCTTATAATACAATTGGCGTGACAAAAGGTATTTGCTCTATTGTTTCATAAAAAAGAGAATTTTGTTTACGTACCGTAAATTCTTTTTTCTTTAATCATCAATGGGAGACCCAGACAATGGGGTTTAGGGCTCCGCCCTCCGGAGGTCACACTAGGTACTACAAGTTTGTAGACACCGCCTCCTCCGCTTATAAACCCCCACCGTAGGGAACATCCTCAGTTTAGTCCATAAGCTGCGAGGAGAAAAATGAACCACACCCGAAACATCGGGAAGAATACCGTGCACAGACGGTTTGAACAACCCGGAAAACACTGTCTCAACAGAGAACAGATCAAATGCAAACATGCAACGGAACAACTGGGTGGGTGCTGGGTCTCCCATTGATGATTAAAGAAAAAAGAATTTACGGTACGTAAACAAAATTCTCTTTTTTCTGGTCATCATAATGGGAGACCCAGACAATGGGGATGTCCTAAAGCAATACCCCACGGCGGGAAGAGTTCCTCAACAAGACGGATAATACACGGTCCCCCTTAAAGGTGGGCAACCGCCGCCTGGAGGACCCGCCTGCCCAAACTTGCGTCCGCAGAGGCATGGGCATGCACCATATAGTGCTTTGAGAAAGTGTGCAGACTGGACCAGGTGGCCGCCTGACACACCTGTAGAGCAGATGCTCGATGTCGCAAGGCCCATGAGGCACCTACAGCTCTAGTAGAGTGTGCCTTCAAACCCACCGGGAGAGGCAAACCAGAAGACCGGTATGCCTCCTGAATGGGAGCCTTGATCCATCTGGCCAAGGTCGACTTCGAAGCCGCGGACCCCTTACAGCGACCCATCGTGAGGACAAATAAGGAATCCAAACTCCTAAAGGAGGCGGTCCTGGACACATAAATGCGTACAGCTCTCACGAGATCCAGAGTATGGAGGTCGCGCTCAACCTGATGAACGGGAGCGGGGCAAAAGGATGGGAGAACAATCTCCTGGTTTAGGTGGAAAGTTGAAACCACCTTCGGCAAGAATTCAGGCCGCGGGCGCAACACCACCTTGTCTTGGTGAACCACCAGAAAGGGTGACTTGCACGAAAGTGCAGCCAATTCTGAGACCCTTCTCAGAGACGTAATTGCCACCAGAAAAACCACCTTCTGGGACAGACGAGAGAGAGAGATGTCTCTCAGTGGCTCAAACGGCGGTTTCTGCAGTGCCGCCAGGACCATGTTGAGGTCCCAAGGGTCCAGAGGTCGTCTGTAAGGCGGAACCACCCGAGACACCCCCTGCAGAAATTGACGAACCTTCGGGAGGAGCGCCAAGCGCCTGTCAAACAGCACTGAAAGTGCTGATACTTGACCTTTCAGAGAGCCAAGGGATAATCCCAACTCCAAACCCGACTGTAGGAAGGCCAACAATGTCGGGATGGACAAGGGCCACGGTGAGCGTCCACCAGAGGCACACCAGGAGAAAAAGATTTTCCACGTTCTGTGGTATATCTTCCTGGAGACAGGTTTCCTTGCCCGATTCATCGTGGCAACCACCGTAGGAGAGAAGCCCCTGGATGTCAGCAACCAGGCCTCAAGAGCCATGCAGTCAATCTGAGGGCCCTGGAATTGAGGTGGAAGAATGGGCCTTGCGCGAGTAGATCTGCGCGTTCTGGAAGAGCCCACCGGTGTCCGCCTGACAGTTGCCAGAGGTCCGGGTACCAGGACCTCCGGGGCCAATCTGGAGCCACTAGAATGGCTACTCTGCATTCTGTCCTGATTTTCCACAGAACCCTGGGCATCAGAGCCAGAGGCGGGAACACATATGGCAGCTGGAAGCTGGACCAACTCAGGATCAGGGCATCCGCCCCCAGAGACTGAGGATCCCACGATCGTGCCATGTATTGGGGTACCTGATGATTCAGCCGTGAGGCCATCAGATCCACGTCCGGAGTGCCCCATTTGCTGCAGATGTCCCGGAAGACGTCTGGATGCAGGGACCACTCTCCGGCGTCCATCCCCTGTCGGCTCAGGTAGTCGGCCTCCCAGTTCTCGACCCCTGGGATGTGAACTGCGGAGATCAGGCAGCCGTTTTCCTCCACCCAGGCTAGAATGCGGTGGACTTCGGCGAGGGCCTGAGCACTTCTGGTCCCTCCCTGATGATTTATGTAGGCGACGGCCGTCGCATTGTCGGACTGAACCCGAATGGGTTGTCCTGACAGGAATTTCTGAAACGCCAGGAGCGCCAGATAGACCGCCTTGATCTCCAGCACGTTGATCTGTAATGCCGACTCCGACTGAGTCCAGAGGCCTTGAGCCCTGTGGTGCAAGAACACCGCACCCCAGCCTTTCAGACTGGCGTCGGTGGTCACCACTAACCATGACGGTTTTAGAAAGGACCGGCCCCGTGACAGATGAAGTGGCTGGAGCCACCACTGTAGGGAGTCCCTGGTCGATTGTGACAGCGTCACCAGCCGATTCAGAGAAATCGTCCTTTTGTCCCATCGGCGAAGAATCTCCAACTGGAGAGGACGGAGGCGAAACTGTGCGAAAGGCACCGCCTCTATCGCCGCTACCATGCGTCCCACCAGCTTCATCAACCCCGTAGGGAAGATTGTGGTGACAGGAGAACATTCTGCACTCCTGATTGGATCGCAAGCTGTTTGGCTTGAGGTAGGGACACCAGGGCTGAGTCCGTGTGGAAGTCCATGCCCAGATATGTCAAAGACTGGGTCGGAATCAGGGTCGACTTTGGAATGTTGAGAAGCCACCCGAACTGTTCCAGAGACTTCATGGTCACCTCCAGGCTCACCCGACAAAGGTCTTCCGATGGCGCCCTGACCAGCAGGTCGTCCAAATAGGGAATGACGGCGTGTCCCTGCACATGCAGGAGAGCCATCATTGAGGCCATCACCTTTGTGAACACTCACGGTGCCGAGGCTAGCCCGAATGGCAGTGCCACAAATTGGAAGTGTTCTTCCCCCACTGCGAATCTCAACCAGCGCTGATGAGCCGGTGCAATGGGCACGTGAAGGTAGGCGTCTCGGATATCTATGGACGCCAGGAAGTCTCCCTGTGACACAGCCGCGATCACGGAGCGCAGGGATTCCATACGAAACTTCCGAACCAACACGTGGCGGTTGAACAACTTGAGGTCCAGAACCGGACGAAAAGAGCCGTCCTTCTTTGGGACAATAAAGAGGTTGGAGTAAAAACCCCTGAACCTCTCTCCCGTGGGTACTGGGACCACCACTCCGTCTCTGCGGAGTCCCTCCAACACCAGATGAAAAGCCTGAGCTTTGTCTAGGGATGGAACAGACCGATGGAATCGGTGTGCCGGCTGTGACGTCAGCTCTATCCTGTAGCCTTTTGAGACTACGTCTCGGACCCACTGGTCTTGAACGTGGAGAAGCCATCTGTCCTGGAAAAGAGACAGGCGGCCCCCCACCTGTGGGGAGACAGGATGAAGGAGCGAGTCATGCCGAAGCGGGTTTAGGGGTGGCAGCTGCAGCCCCTGCCGGCTTCTTTTGGCGACTTTTGTTGCGCCACTGAGTGGAGGGCTTGCCCCCACGGTCCGCGCGAGCGGACGCCGCTGATGACTGCGAGCTGGGGCGAAAGGACCACTGTTTTGGGTTCCTTTTCACGGAATACCGTGGCTTAGGCTTATTCTGCGGTATCTTAGACTCAGCAGAATCCTTTATCAGCTTGTCCAGCTCGGTGCCGAAGAGCCTGTCACCAGCAAACGGAAGATTTTGCAAAATCTTCTTAGACGTGGCATCTGAGTCCCAAAGACGCAGCCACAACAACCTGCGGATCGCTATAGCATTGGCCGAAGCCACAGCCGAGCGAGTGGCAGTTTCCAAAGTTGCCGTCCTGGCGTAATCCGCATAAGCCCTTGCTCTGTCGGTGAGTGCCAGGACCTCTGGGCTGGCCCTAGCTAGATCAGAGATACCATCCAAGCAGGAGGTAATCGCTTGTAGGGTCCAGACCGCGGCAAAATTAGGGGCAAATGAAGACCCCACAGCCTCATAGGAAGACTTGGCGAGTTGCTCGACCTGTCTATCAGTAGCATCCTTCAATGAGGAGCTATCAGAGGCAGAAAACAAGGAGCGTGCAGCAATCCTAGTCATGGAAGCGTCCACCTTAGGGGACTGTGACCATTCCAGAAGCACCTCCTGAGGAAAGGGAAAGCGAAGGTCCTTAGGTTTACGGACATAACGCCGCCCAGGATGTAACCTGGGTGCTCTAATCACCCTTCCAAAATTAGTGTGGTCCATAAAGGACCCACTTGGTCTCGCCTCCGGCCGCAGCCATTGATAGACCTCCTTGGGGTGAACAGTCACCTCCTCAGGAGGAGTGACCAGACGTAATGTCTCATTGATGGAGGACACCAGATCCTCCACCCCATCTGGAGGTTCAGAGACAGACCCGAGAGTAGAACCCCCATCATCTTCCTCACCATCAGAGGAACGCTCCTCCTCAGAGGGAGCTTGGAGCTCTGGAGAGGCCTCACGAGCTCGCTTAGGGGGTCTCACAGAAGAAGTAAGAAGCACCCGGGGGTAACTGGGAGGAGTAGCTGGGTTTTCCAGCCTCCTATGAAGTGCCTCCAGGGATTGCGACATGGAGGACATCTGGGACAGCAGAGATTCATTTATCTTATTCTGCGCTTCCCATGTCCCTGGGATCACCCGAACCTCAGGGTACAGACCCGCAGATTCTGATTCAACAGTAACTGTCCGGGTCTCTGGGCGTCCGCAATTATTGCAGGACCCCTCCACCAGTGAACCGTTGCATGTAGCGCAGGTAATGGTGCCATCTGCCGCCTTAGCAGCATGCTTCCTTACTGAGGACATCGCCACAGTAGGGGGAAATAAGCCAAGTTGTAACAAACAAACCGGAGATCCCGGTGGCTTACCGACCGCAGTAAGCGGTAGGAGGAAGCGGTGTTCGTGTGTGACCTCCGCGAGTTCCGGTCTCCCCTGGAAAGTGCAGACACACGCTGCAGCCAGATCCCAGCCGGGAAGAGAGGGAGAAGATGGCCGCCGACAGTAAAGTCATAGGCGTGGCCAGGAACACGCGGGAGAACACAAAACACGCCCATCGGTGATGTCACCGTAAGAGCTGCTTCCTCCTCCTCCAGGCAGCCTCAGTAATGGAGGTGCCAGAGCCCGCAGCGCGGGAAAAGAGTGTGTAACAATACACATACACACACAGACTGCATGCACAAAACAAACATCAGCAGTCTACAGCCTCAGCCCCTGAGACACACAGGGCGGTCAGCCAGAGTGACCCCAGCACAGGGTACACCGACAGAACCGCGGACCCGAGGGTAACCGCGCGGTCTGAGTGTCATGACACCAAGTGACAGACACTACCCCCAGGCACACAGGAGACACACCAGGTGCCTCAGTGCCGGTCCGGTCTGTAAGCACCTTTAGGGAGGCCTCGGACGGGGGTACAGCACCAGTCCGGAGTGTAAGCACCATTTAGGGAGGCCTCGGACTGGGCTGGCTCCGTCCGGTCTGTAAGCACCATTTAGGGAGGCCTCGGACGGAGCGGAGCTGTGCAAGGCTCCAGGCTCCCCCTCTCCAGAGCCTCCATGGAGGGATGGAAAGGAAGGAGCTCGACAGCGTACCGGGAGAACAGCAAGTGTCCAGGCTAAAAAGCCCTCCGGTACCTCCACCAGCGTGTTCCACAAAGGGTGAGCGGGGAGACTGTCGAGGGTCCCGACCGGGACCATTTACCTTGTCTTCATACGCCATCACGTAAGCTGTGAGAATGCAGTGAAGTGCAAGCAAAGCGTGATCCTCCGAGCACACTAAGTTTAAAACTGAGGATGTTCCCTACGGTGGGGGTTTATAAGCGGAGGAGGCGGTGTCTACAAACTTGTAGTACCTAGTGTGACCTCCGGAGGGCGGAGCCCTAAACCCCATTGTCTGGGTCTCCCATTATGATGACCAGAAAAATTGCTGTACCCATTAGGACATAAGCTCCACAAGATTTTTGAAGTGCCCTATGGTCCTAGGCATCAGTATGTTTTGCACCTTACAGAACTTAAAGGATCAGTTTCCGAGAGGCCTCAATGGATCAGACTTGTTTTTTCAAACATATTTCACTCATGTTTAAATCAGATTGAAAGCATCCACCATCATACATTTTAGATAGCCGTCAGCTGAACGATGGCTTAGCTGATCATTCAGTCAGCTGCCATCTTACTAGACTTTCCCATACACAGGAGCGTTCACATTGCCAATCACTATTGTGCTCATCTCTGGTGGCAGCCTATGTCTTGTCATCAAAATGATCTCCAGTCTCATATTAGACATGTCTCATACTACAGTGCTGTGCAAATTAATTGGAACAAAACATTTTTGTAAGTAAAATCGTAAGTTGGTTACCAGTCAGTGATTCAAACCAGTTTAACCTGCTTTGAACAGGTGTGAGTGTACAATCTTGAGTAACAAAATGTGGTTTGTCTGGTTTTAGTCAGAAAATACCAGCTAGCTGCCCCCTCAGCGTCAGTTGAGAGCTTGTTTCTGTGAGGAGTGGTTTAGTGTACTTTTTCTCTGTGTGATTTGTGCCTATAAAAATGGATGTTACTCCACGGAAGAGATCTAGAATTATTACTCTTAATGTACATACAAGTCTGACTGTAAGAGAAATCGCTTCCACCGTTGGTATTGGAAAATCTACCGTTTCAAGAATAATTCGCACACACAATGAAGCTGGATCGTTTTCTCCAAAAGGAAAAGAGAAGTGAGGAACAAAAAGGAAAACGACACCAAGAACAGATAAAACACTTATCAGAAATAGTAAAATTAAAGCAAGAAAAACTTGCTTTGTCCCAATTAATTTGCACAGCACTGTATCTCCCCTGAATCGTCTGTAGGGTACTCCCATACATAGACTACCAGCTACATCTGTTGATAATGGCAGGTTCGGTTAATTCAAGTCTATTGTGAAGGCCTTAAAGAGGACCTGTCAAGCCCCTGATGCATGTCAATCTAAATGCAGCACTGAATGCAGCATGTCTGCTGCATTCAGGGTAGGGGTCCCCCATGTGTCTGTGTGCGGTGTACCCCGAGATATAGCCTTAGGAAAATTCCCTGTTAGAAGCCATGAGGGCATTCCCTGGTGCAGGAGCCAGTTTGATTAACAAGGGGCCATTCCCTGCCCCTTTGCCTCTCTGTGCTGCTTCTGCTGTGCTAGCTCTGCCCTCCTCCTCTCTGTCACTCATCCTGCCTCACACAGCATGCAAATCACTTGTCCCGACATCAGCTCCAGATTCCTGCCCTGCTGTCTGAACAAAGCATAAACAGCACAGCAGGAAGCGGCACAGAAAGGCAGAGGGGGAGAGAATGCCCCCCCCCCCCCATCAATCAAGCTGGCTCCTGCACCAGAGGCTGCCCTCATGGCTTCTAACAGTGAGTTTTACTAAGGCTATATCTCTGGGTAAACAGCGCACACACACATGGGGGACCCTTCCCTAAATGCAGCAGACATGCTGCATTATGTGCTGCCTTTAGATTGCCATGCAGCAGGGGGGGTGACAGGTCCTCTTTATGGACATTTGGAAGAAAAAGTAGCACCTCGTCTTTGAACTCTCCGATGTTCCTTAAACCATTCCTGAATGTTTTTTTCAGTATTGCAGGGTGCATTATCCTGATGAAAGAGGCCAATGCCATTAGATAATATTGCTTTTATGAAAGGCTGCTTGAAACCGTGACAATCTGCTAAAATATAGAGCTGAATTTTTCAATAAGAAATAGACACTAGCTCACTAGTCAAAACACAAAATGAAATGTTTTGACAAACTAAATACATCTAGTGTCGGCATACTCAATGCAGCACTTCTGTTTCAAGGAAATGTATGTATTGAAAAGGTTAAAAAGAAGACCTAGGTTTTCATCGTCATCATTGTAATGGAGCTCCAGAAGGACTGACATTCATGTGAAAGACTACAAATGATTCTAAGGCTATGTGCACACAGTGAATTTTTCATTCGTTATTACCATGGTTTTATGCTAATGTATGCTAATCTAAACCTGCGTTTTTATTTTCTGTGTGTTTCAGGGAAGAGCTGTGCAGTTTCTTTGCAGAAACTGAAACCTATACAGGTTTTGCTGCGTTTGGAAAGAGTGAGCATGTCAATTCTTTTCTGCGTATTTGCTGCAGTCAGTAGCAAAAATGCAGAAAAAAAATATAGCAACCAAAAAGCAGCCAAAAACGCAGCAAATCACATGCCAATAAATCTAGATGTACTAGAAACCTGTACAGGTTTTGCGGTGTTTTGGCTGCAGCAAAAATGTCCTGTGCGCACGTACCCTTACGCATACACCTGGACCCCACTGCATTGTATCAGCATTAAACCAGCGAAACCAATTGTACAAATATTTAGACACCATGTAGAATTATTTTCTTTTGTTTATGTATAAACATCTGGCTGGGATAAGACAGACATACCGGTCAGTGAGCTGTGCGTGTGCTTAAAGTGACACTGTCAGCACGTTTTTGCTATGTAAGCCGAAGATAGCTTGATGTAAAGGAGTATGGTTAAAGGAGTTATCCGGGATAAAATTACAACAAAAAAAAAAAAAATAAAAAAAAAAAGATTGTGCCTAAGCCCTTATGGTCACTTTACACACACCAACTTATCTGTCCAACTTCTGACCAACTTACTGGTTACAGTGAAATCATGGACACATTGTTCCATTTGTACACAGCCACAAAATGGAGCAATGTGTCCATGATTTCACTGCAACCAGTAAGTTCGTCAGAAGTTGGACAGATAAGTTGGTGTGTGTAAAGTGACCCTAACAGGCAGGTAGTTGGCACCTACCTGCCTGTTGTGCCTGGAGCTGGTCACCACCGACACGAAGCAGTCACAGACCGCTCCTGTCAACGATTTATCAGCTTCTGCTTATGTCACGGCTTCCTAGGGGGTAGGGTTCTCTCTCAGACGGGTGCATAGCGGATGTCATGCTGATTGACAGCCGGCTCCCCCAAACTTGATTGCTCAAGGCCGCCTTGATTTTTTTAGTCATAGCGGTACGGCAATGCGGTTTCACTCTTTGCATAGTGAACAGTGGCTTTAAAAAGGTCCTGGTACTGACTGACAGCCTGCCCTGTATTGCTGCAATGCAGAACCATCTGTCAGTCAGTACTGTGACCTGGTTACAGCCGCTGTTCACTATGCACTGAGCGGTGACTGAAACTGCGTCGCCCGCACTGCTATGACTAGAAACCCAAGGCTGCCTGGTGGAATAAAGTTCATATCTTGCATTACCAGGCTCTCAGTGTGGTGGTTTTAAAAAGGTGTTACCTGCAGATTAACCTCATATTTGTACGTTAATAGCATTTTTTGACATGACTAGTTCCCTTTAACAGATATTGTGCATTATTTTATGATAATCCTTCAAACTGATACCGATTTAATGTAAGGGTGCGTTCACAGGCTGCGTATTTTGCGGCATATTTTTACGCAAGTGCTGTTGCAGTTTTTGTAGCCAAACCCAAGAGTGGAACAATCAGAGGAAAAGTCTAATGGTGGGTTTACACACACCAATCATTGTATCCAATCTCTGAACCAATCTTGGTTGCAGTGAAATCATGGACAGATTGCTCCATGTTGTACACAGCCACAAAATGGAACTATGTGTCCATGATTTCACTGCAACCAGAGATTGGTTCAGAGATTGGATACAATGATTGGTGTGTGTAAACCACCATAATAGAAACAAGTGCTCCACTCCTGGTTTTAATCACCCACTCCTGGTTTTAATCACCCACTCCTGGTTTTAATCACCCACTCCTGGTTTTAATCACCCACTCCTGGTTTTAATCACCCACTCCTGGTTTTGGCTACAAAAACTGCAATAGCACTCGCGTAAAACTATGCAGCAAATATGCAGAGTATGAATGCACCCTAACAGATGCCACTGTTAGACATTTGTTTAATTAAGTTATTGACACGCCCCCCAGAGCCACGGTATACTTTTAACCAGGCTACAATATTGCTGGGGAGTCACAGGGGTCGAGACCTGGCTCCGTGACCCTGGCGGTGACCATAAAAATTTGTGGATTATGGTCTTTGAGGTAGGGATCGCGACAACACCCATGATATTTGGCTATTGATGGCCGACGCTGCGGTGCGGGACCTCTGAGGATGATGAAATCGCAGCTAAAGTGGTAACGCTCCCCAAGGGTGGAGTGGTTCCTCAGGGCAACCAGTATAATCTATGGAGGTGGTAGGCCGTTGGGGTGCAGGACTGAGGGCGCAAAATAATCGACAGACACACAGTACGTAGTCTCTCTCCTTTACTAGTAGATGCAGGTTGAAAACAGGACACTGACCACAGGTGATGTTGGGAATCTGGGAGACCTGGAAGCAAGTTGGTGATTTCCTCACCCAGTGAGTTACGAGGACTCCCTGCTGCACTCATCTTTGCTCGTCCTGTCTGCCTGTAGCTAAGCTCACCCATATGGCACGCAGCTCGAGCCTTTCTCTGGCACCACTCCTCTGGTTACTGTCCCTGAGCTCTCAGGTGCTGCTGTGCCTCCAGGTGCTTTGCTGTGGCCTGGAGACGTGGAGTCTCCCGTCCTCTGGTTTTGGCTACTGGGTCGGTAGTACCTGCACAACCTTGGACTCCGGTGTCCGTTTCTGGTGCTCTGCTCTGGGGTGAGCTGGTAACTGGCTCCGCTCCCAAGGCCTTCTTCTCTCCTTCCTCAGACCCTCTCCGACGGGTCTTCACGCTTGCTGCGCTCTCTCGCTCTACTCTACCTGGTACAAGCTTAGCACTACTCCAGTCCAAAGATAGATCAGTTCCTAGGAGGACTGTGAAAACTGACTAACCCCGCCCTAGGCCAGAATTTATAGGGGAGCTCCCCTTAATCCGGGTTTCAGAGCCCCTTCTGGTCTGGAGTCAGGAAAATGTTGCATGCTTGTTTCAAAGCATGACATCACCTCCCAAGGGAGGCAATGCCATTGTGGCAAACGGAATCTGGGGTGCCACAGTTATCACCCCTAGGTTACAATGGTATCCACTTACGGTAACTGATACATCATTAAACATTATAGAAAAGTTTATGACAATCATGTAAACAGATTTTTATTTTAGTATCTCAAGAACTAATGTGTCTTCTGTATGGCAATAAATTCCTGTGTGTTCACCTTGAACACTTGAGGTTTTTCCTGCTTACACGTGTGGGTGTTTCTTTTCAGCTGATGTGATATTTTACAATTGGCTCCACATTTTAAAATCTTTTTACAGAATATTTTTTTCCCATAGCCACGACAGCACCCACAGAGAGAGAGGGGATCCGCCCCCAGTGACAGGAAACATACAGATAAAAAGGGGTGGTCCCCCTCGCCACCTCAGTTGGTTTCCAGTCCCTGATGGGAACCTACAGCAAGCATGCAATGTGCTTACCTGGGTCCAATCAGCCTCTGTGCAGTGTCCGTGGGAATGGCAGGGCATGGGGCTTCAGATGCAGCGTTGGGAAGTCCTGTTTCAGACTCTCCCTTCGTCTTGGGATTGCCATGCTGTCAGTGCTGGGGAAGGCCACCCTGACGCATGGGGAGCGCAGGAGCGCTGTACATTGCCGGGCTCCTCCTATGACACACGAGGGCGCTGTGGTGAGGTGGGTGCTGGTGCGGTGCCTGCTGTTCCATATGCGCCTTTGGCGGGACTTCTGGGGCATGCAAGAGCACCATAGATCGCCGGGCTCCTTCTATGACACGCGGGGGCGCTGTGGTGGGGTGGGCGCTGATGCAGTGCCTGCTGTTCCATGTGCGCCTGTGGTGGCTCCTACTGGGGGCACTGTGGTCAGGTGGGCGCTGGTGACGGCGCCGGCTGTCCCGCAGGCGCCTCCGGCGGGTCTGGGCGGTGGGAACAGTGCGTGGCGCGTGGCCATGCTTCCGGGTTGGGCCGGTGCGCATGCGCAGTAGCCCCCTGCGCTCCGACCCGGAAGTGAGGTCATTTCCGGGGAGGTGTCCACGGGGAGGATGTGTAAAAGGCAGACGTGCAGGTGCCTTGTGGCAGCGGACATGTACTCTCCTGGTGCTTCAGAAGGGCGCCCTCTGATTCAATAGGTGCACAGCAGCAAGATCAAGTCCAGTGGTCGCTCCAGTGATGGGAGCTCGACGGCCAGGAGTGAGAGGGCACGGATGGCTCCATGTCCCACTCACACTGGACCTCCACCTCCGGGACCGGTACATGGGGTTTGCTGTATTTCTAGGTGAGTACAGGCTGAGCCTCTTTTCTGAAACTGTCCTCCTTGTCTTGTGTCCCTCTCCTAGGTTAAGAAGGTCAAACATCAGCAATGTGCTCTGTGTCCCCAACTTCTCCCCGATACTTATACGAAACGTCTGTGCCAATCTTGTATTGCCACAACAGTGCGGGGGGGGGGGGGGTTAGTCCTCTAACAGATATCCGGGAGGAATTGCAGTCTCTTGTAGCAGAGTCGTTCTAAAAAAACATAGGAAGACGAAGTCGAAGTCGTCGTCGTTCATGCAGGTCCTGTTTTCCATTGGATAGTATAGATAATTTGGTCAAATCTGTCCGTGTTACGATGGGGATTTCTGACTTTAAAGAGGTTAAGTCGTCCCAGGATATTATGTTTGCTGGCTTTTCCCAGAAAAAGTGCCGTTCCTTTCCGGTCAGTTCTGCACTGAAGGAAGGGATTCAGCAGGAGTGGGACAAAACAGGAGCGCAGAGGGTCGCTAACTTCATCCTCCAAGAGGCGTTATCCCTTTGAAGATGAGGAATTTTTGGCATGGTCTAAGGTTCCTAAAGTGGACGCGGCAGTCGCCTCGGCTTCTAAACATTCATCTCTGCCTGTTGATAATTCTGGACTGCTCTCAGATCCATTAGATGGTAAGGCGGATATGCTCCTCAAACGTTTCTGGGAGTCCTGCACAGGGGCCTTTAAACCAGCCGTATCTGCTACATGTACGGCAAGGTCCATGTTGGTCTGGATTGATCAATTAGAAGATCAACTCAAAAGTGGTATTTCAAGGGACAAGTTGCTTTCCTCTCTTCCACTGATCAGGGGTGGCGCTGCTTATTTGGCAGATGCCTCTGCTGATTCCTTGCGGTTAGCAGCTAGACCGGCGGGCCTTTCTAATTTGGCTCGTCGCGCTTTATGGCTTAAAGGCTGGATGGGGGATGCGCAAGCCAAATCTCGGTTATGTGCATTGCCATGTCAGGGTGAGTGCCTGTTTGGCAAACCCTTAGATGAGCTCCTTGCCAAGGCGGCAAAAGGAAGTCGGAGTTCCCTAATGCTTCTCTTCCGTCCTAAAGATGGGCATTCAAGCGCAGGTCATTCGGTCAGAAGAAGCCCTATAAGGACCGTAACAGATGGGACAACAAAGCTTCGAAGGCCAAAGGTGCACTCTTTGGTTCCTCTTCAAGAAGGTATAATTAGTTCTGTTAGTCCTGTCCCTCCTGTGGGGGGCAGGTTACGTGTTTTTTCCACAAGATGGCAAGCTATTACTTCTAGTCTTTGGATCCTGTCTATTGTGTCTTCCAGTCTGAAGTAAGATTTTGAGGTTTTTCCTCCGGATTTTTTGTGCAGACTTCCCATCCGTCTATGCCGTTTTATGGCGGTGCTGGATTTGAAAGATGCGTATTACCATCTGCCGATTCATCCCGACCATCAGAAGTTCCTCCAGGTGGCCATCATGTTCAACGGTCAGCTCCGGCATTTTCAGTTTGCAGCAATGCCGTTTGGCCTCGCCAAGGCCCCACGTATATTCACCAAAGTGATGTCAGAGGTGATGAGTTTTTTACGTCATCAGGATATTCTTATTGCGCCGTATCTTGATGATTTTTTGGATAGTGGGAAATTCGGCTTCTCAGTGCAGAAATCGCCTGTCACGGACCATTTCATTTTTTGCAGAGTTTGGGCTGGTTGTTCAACTGGGATAATTCTAGGATGGTTCCTCTGACTTGTCAATCCTTCTTGGGTCTACACCTGGATTCTGTTAGTCAGCTGTGCTTTTTGCCGGAGGCCAAGAAGCAGGTGATACTCGCTAAAGTTGGGTTGGCAGTTAGCTGATCTCAAGGACATGCAAGGATGGCTATGTCTTTGTTGGGGTCCTTGACCTCTTGTATTCCGGCGGTGCTATGGGCTCAGTTCCACACCAGATGTCTTCAGCAGGAGATTCTCTGCGCTGAGGAGGAGTTGCATGGGTCCCTAGACAGCTTCCTTTCCCTTTCTTCAGAGGTCATTGCATCCCTTTCCTGCTGGTTGACTCCAGGTAACCTCTCTAGGGGTGTTCCGTGGGAGGTTTCCCCATCTAATGTAGTGGTTACGGATGCTAGTCCAGACGGGTGGGGTGCCCATCTGGGTCGCTGTGGGCCCAAGGTCAGTGGTCAGTCCAGGAAGCGGCGGATTCTTCTAATGTCCAGGAACTTAAAGTGATACTTCAGGCATTGCTTCACTTTCTCCCGCAGTTGAATTACCAGCACGTCAGGATCATGGCAGACAATATGACTTGTGTCGCGTATATCAATCATCAAGGCGGTAAGCGATCACAGCCTCTGATCTCTAGTGCATCAAAGATTCTCCATCTGGCTGTTGGAAGCCAACATGGACAATGTAAGTTTATTGGAATCGCTAAAATCCATATTGGAGTTTAGGAGAACTGAATATTTCCAGGACTCTTCAATCATATACAAGATTGTGATCTGTTAGGCCAGAAGGTCTGTTTTCTTGTGTGTGAGATAGTAAAGGTTGCCTTTACATACAAAAAGAACATTGGCCCTGCAGGCTCCTGGACAATACAGGAATACACATCCTCTGTGGATCTTCAATATAGACGCTGTTTGCCAACTAATCTTATCTACATGTGTATACAGCCTTTGTGGATTTGGAGCATTGACCATTGCTCATCAGGAAGACACCCAGTCTCCAGCCTATGGAGATGTATATTGCTATACAATGCTTGTGGTGTTTTGAATAATGAACCAATTATGCTTCAGATAGACATCTTGGAGCCAGTCAAGATGGAGGTAAACCCACCCTATACAAGGATTTCTTACCTAATGCAAGGACGCCATCAGCAGGCAGGTGATTACCACTGCAACCAATAATGTCACATAAGATTGCCACCGAAGATACTGAAAGAAGGGCGGAGTCGTGGGTTGTATGTGGGTGTGGATGTGAAATCTGTACTATAAATGGAGGTGAAATCAAGACACTCTCTTCTCTTCTCTTTTTCTACCTTGGACCATGGAATAAGACCATCAACATCATACCTAAGTATCGCCTTCATTTCTGATCCATGTCTTCCATGTAATTTCTCTCTCTATCTCTTTCTATCTCTCTCTCTGCCATGACTATTGATATATAGATGCATTTGTATTTTTCTCTAATTATAGGACATTGAAGATAGGTTTTATTGTTATCTTTATTATAATTGTTATTTGAATTGTCTTATTTTCCTGTTATTAAACATCATTATTATTTTTCCAACTTGAGTTATTAATCATATAGGAAATATTCAGGACAGGAGACAGTGTGGGAAATCACATCCAACACTGGCCGAACGTCATCTACTGTCCCTTGTTTTGCCTTGTTTTGTCAATGCTTTTACAAGCGGTTCCGCTCACAATTTCATTGATTTTTTTATATGGTTTTCTTAACCGGATTTTTTATATTGTATTTGTGATGTTATGTTATTGAAAATATAGGTGATATTTGTTTTTGAATGTTTTTGCGCCAAAAATTGTAACCCTTCCCATCTGATGACGTTTTTCACGTCATTATTGATAGATACTCCCACTAATAATGGTTATGAAGTTGGCTATATATATGTCTGGAATTGTGGGTGTGTGTATCCCTGAGGAAGGTGCCAGGAGGGCACCGAAACGCGTAGGAGGCAGGAGGAAATAAAGTATTTCGTGGAAGTTCCATCTTCACGTGTTTTCTTTGGAGTGGATGATCGTGGCAGCGCAGACTGTGACACACCATTTTTTCCCCATCATCTGATGTATCTCCACACTTGTGTGGACGGTGGAAGTCCTGCAGCGGCTATCTGGTAATAATCTTCATTTAACGCCTTCAAGCCAGTTGTGGGTTACACAACTGCCCCAGGTGAGTGAATCCCTATTTTCACCGCTTACAACACTCAGTGCCACATTGATAGGGCACTATTGCGCCTCTTGTTCCCCCTCCTTTTTTATCTTATCACAGCCCTTCATATCAAAGGGACGGACAACTCCACGGCAGATTTTCTGAGTCGGCATGCTCTGCGTCAGGGCGAATGGACATTGAGCAGACGTATGTTCCGGCAGATTGTGTGCCTATGGGGTCTCCCGGACATAGACCTGTTCGCCACCAGGGCGAATCGTCAGGTCGAGAAGTTTGCCTCTCTCAATGTCAGGGACCGTCCAGATGTGGTGGACTCTCTCCAGGTCCCTTGGACTTTCCCTCTCACTTATGTCTATCCTCCAATGTCCATTCTTCCATTGGTCATCAGGAAAATCAGGGAGGAGGGAGAAGAGGCATTCTCATTGCTCCTTTCTTGCCAAGGAGACCATGGTTTTCATGGCTCCGAGCCACGTCCCTGTCGGATCCATGGATCGTGCCGTCAACCCTGACTCTGCTGTCTCAGGGTCCACTTCGTCACCCTCAAGTGCACGGTCTCCACTTGATGGCCTGGAATTTGAGAGGCAGTTATTAAAATCCAGGGGGTTTTCAGATGGTCTGGTTTCTACCCTTCTTCTGAGTAGGAAGCCTTCTACTACCAACATCTACTGTAGGGTATGGCGTAAGTTTTTGTCTTTCCACATTGCCCCTTTTTCTGAGGTGGTCCCTACCCCGGGCTATTCTGGAATTTCTTCAACGGGGACGGGACTTGGGGTTATCAGTTAGTACCCTTAAATTTCAGGTATCTGCCTTGACAGCTTTGTATGGGGCTAATGTTGCGAGGGATAGGTGGATTGCTAGGTTTAGTTCTGCTTGTGAACGCAGTACTCTGGTTCACATTGCCAGTGTGCCTCCTTGGGACCTGAACTTGGTACTGGAGGCGCTTACTAGTGCTCCGTTTGAACCGTTAGACTCTTCCTCTCTGAAGGTTCTTTCCCTTAAGACTGCATTGTTAGTTGCCCTTACCTCTGTTCGCCGAGTTAGTGACATTCAGGCACTCTTCATAGACCCTCCGTTCTGGTCCGTCTTTCCCAATAGGTTAGTGCTGAAACCAAATCCCTCTTACCTGCCCAAGGTGGTTTCTAGGTTTCACCGCAGTCAGGGGATTGTCCTACCCTCCTTTTATCCTGACCCTGTTACCCCTGCTGAACAGAAATGTCATACTCTCGATGTTAGACGTGCCGTCCTCTCCTACATAGGACTCAGGCAGGGAGGAAGTGTAGGGCTCGGTTTATCTCTTTCAAGGGCCTGAAGAAGGGGTCTGGAGTCTCCAAGAGTACCTTGTCCCGCTGGATCAGAGACGCTATTGGCTTGGCTTATCAGGCTTCGGGTGTGCCTCCTCTGTACAGGGTTTGGGCCCATTCCACTAGGGCAATGGCTTCCTCCTGGGCTGAACGAGCTGACAAGTCTATAGAGTTGATATGTAAGGGGGCAACCTGGTCCTCACCTACTACTTTCTATGACCACTATCGGCTTAACTTATCCGTTTCTGATTTGGTGTCTGTCTTCCGCACGGTAGTCCCACCCAGAGTATTGATCTCTGTAAGTCTCTCTGAGGGTGCCGTCGTGGCGATGGAAAAGACCAGGTTACTTACCGGTAGTCTGGTTTTATGGAGCCACGACAGCACCCACTCACTTCCCCCCCTTGTTTGCTTTTGACAGCTTAGCCTTTTGTTTGTCACGTGTGGTGGTGATGTTATTGTCTGATTTGAACTTATACTAATTAGCGGTTCCTCTCGGTCTCTGTAACACAACTGAGAAGGCATGGGGACCGCCCCTTTTTATCTGTAGGTTTCCTGTCCCTGGGGGCAGATTCCCTCTCTCAGTGGGTGCTGTCGTGGCTCCATAAAACCAGACTACCGGTAAGTAACCTGGTCTTTTTTACCTACACAAAAGAGGGGAAAGTTAAAGAAAATCCATTCCATCACACCCACTTTTTGAGGTGTTCTCCACATCAGGAAGAAAACTTTAAAAAGATGCTCCTTTTAGCACTACCCATCCTTACCTTACTTTAAAGAGAACCTGTCACCCCCATGGTGCTTTCAAAAGTGAAAGCACCACTGAATGCAGCATGTATGCTGCATTCAGGGAAGCTGTGTACTATGGCTCTACCCCTCCTGTAACCCAAAAAAAAAAATCAGTTTGAAAGCTTTACAGTTAAGAGGTCCAGTGGGTCGGATCAGATTAAGGCTACGTTCACATACGGCGCCTTTTGCCACGTAATCGGCAGTGCCACTTTTTTGCTCGCGTTTGCGCACAAAATGCGCTACTGCATGCCGACTCCACGCTTTTCTCGGTGTGCTTAACCCGTGGCCATATTAAATATGTAGCCTATGGGGAAAGTGCACTGAAAAAAAGCGCCAAAAATTGGCATGACAATTCTTTTTGCGTGGGTGCTTTTGCAGTTAAACCGCCCACGCAAAAATATGCGTCAAAACGCCGCACCTGCACACCTTTCAGCAAAAGCCATAGATTTTGCTGGAAGGCGTTTCCAGCTTTCTTTGGCACTGCTTTTATGCGACCATTCTAAAGCGCCGTGTAAAAGCAGAAATACGCGGCAGTTACACCACGTGTGAAAGTAGCCTAAGAGGTCCTTGCCGCTGGCAGGGTCCTCCCCACCTCCTCCTTGTGCATTCCGCCCCCTCCTGTTGTTCGGGTCTGCCCTCGTCTTCTGCTCTGGCTCCGTGTGAAGTCACACAGGCGCACACCACTTGGGGTGAGTGGGCCCGGCGGCTGTAAGGCGCATGCGCGTGACGTCACACGGAGCAGGCGCAGAGGAGGAGGGCAGACCCAGAACAAGGGAGGCAACTGTAAAGTTTGCAAGCTGTTTTTTAAGGGTATGCATTGCAAAATAACCTACAGACAGTACGTAGTCTCCTTTACTAGTAGATGTAGATTGAAACCAGGACACTGACAATAGGTGATGTTGGGAATCTGGGAGGCCTGGAAGCAGTACAAAGCTTCCCTGAATGCAGCATACACGCTGCATTCAATGGTGCTTTCACCTTTGAAAGCCCCAGGGGGGCGACAGGTCTTCTGTAACTGAAACAAGAACAGTTTATACAATTACGTCTCAGTAATTTAAAAACATAAAACACAGTAAAGAACAGACCAAAGCCGCCCCCTATCATGGATGAGCTATAAACTTTCCTTAAAGTACTGAAGGATTATTATAATGTTTTATTAATTATTATACGGCCCACTGGACAGACCAGGCCTACATCATGCTCCACATCTAGTAATGCTAATTATTTCCCCAGAAAAACACAGGACGGACTGTATATATGGTATTTTTAACGTATAATGAAAACAAGAACATAATGAATATTTTTTGTGTCTGTTTCACGAGCATAAATAGAAAAAGGGAGCTGCTTTCAAATCTAAGTATTTTATAAAAAGTATCACATGAATACTAAGCCACTGCATTTTCTAGTTCCCATATTCTATATCATTCCAGAATGCAAATGCCAAAAGCAATGACTCCACAAGAACAAAACGCTTTGACAAGCACTAGTCTAAATGTCATTGACTGTCCTACCATGGAATAAGGAATGACCCACATATGTTGTTTCCGCTCAGGCATAGCCAAAAGCATGCTTTTGTGTACATTTCATTTCCATCGTGGAGTAATCGGAATATGCAGCAGAAAGATTTATGGATTTTAGTATTATGTGACATATAGCTACATAACAAAGTTAAGAGTTTTTGTCATATTACATGTTTTATTAAAAATCAGTTGTAAACCTGAGCAGGTTGCAAACACAATAGATAACTGCAACGGTAATGCACAAATTCTCGTATTTCTTAAATGTAAATTTGTAACAATTTATGGTATAATTTCAGATATTGGTATTTACATATAAGACATCAAATTTAGGCTGCGATCACACACAGAGTATTGCTGTGTTTTGTGAGGATCCGTTTTTGGTGCAAAACTGCACCAAGAACGGATCCTGACAAAGCGTAGCATACAGTGTATTAACGCCACTGCGCTTTTCGCCTGCGCTTACTTACCTCGCCACGCTTCCCCAGTGACTGCCGGCGATCTCTCCTCATCCTGGAGGTCACACCGAGCTTGGCCTCTAGGACCCTGCAGCACCATGTGACAGGGTGACATCACATGGTGCTGTCCAAGGTCCTTTACAGATCTTGTTGCGTCAGGATGAGGAGAGATCCCTGTGGGAGTGTGGAGGGTGAGTAAATAGGGCAGCGGAAAAAGCGCCAGATAATTGACATGTGACATCTTTTTACGGACCCACTTTTGAACCCAAAAGCGGGTCTGTAAAAAGTGCAGTGTTTGAATGCAAAATAGTGAAATTCATTGACTTGGCTGGGACAGCTAACGCCAATGCGTTTCACTGCAATAGCGGATCCGTACAAAGCGGATCAATAGTACAGCAATTGTGCAGCATGCGAACGCAGCCTTACACTGCAAGAATTTGGTAAACATGTTCCAAGGAACGCTCGTCTCACGATAGTCTTGTAACAAGCAAATTGTTTCTTCGTCAGGTGAAATTATCTTGTGTTTTGCACAAAGATCATTATTTTCGGCAGCACATTCACCGGTGTACAGGCCTCGTGCTGCTGAGAACATTGGGAGGCCGTCTACACTGAGCAGTCTTCATAAAGACAGTTCAATGCATATCTGAAGAGGGATCTGCCTGTGTAAACAGGCTACTAAATATGTGCAGACTGGCAAACAAGTGCCTGATCGGCAGTAATGTAAGTGGACCATTAGTTAGAAGTCATCTTGTTCATTATGATCCATGTAACAAGGGATGTGGAGTCTGTAAGCAAAACCTCTGACTCAGACTCCTAAACTTCCCTGAATCAGACTCCAACTCCTCAATTCCAACTTCCTCATAGACGGCATATTTATGTGATAATATATTTATTGTAGTACAATGTGATCAGGCTTTTAAACATTAAAATAAATATAATAAGCAAGTCATTTAATCAGAACATATTTCATAATAATATTCAGAACATACTGCATTTAACTACGGTACCCAATTTATTATATATTTTAAGAGTCAGAGTAGGTCCATTTTATACAGACTCCACCAAAATGGGCACCAACTACAATTCTGACTACAAAACTCCTACTCCACAACCTTGCATGTAACTACAGTACAGCATCTCTCAATGGTTTTAGAAGTAGGTCTGGCAAAATGGCGGCTCCCATAATCATGTAAGGGATATAGTACAGAAGAAAAAAATAGGATAACAGATTTCAGTATGCTTTATGTTTATGGTAATCTTGGGTCAATATATTTTGCTTTTATTTATAAAAATATCAAATTTTTTACAAATGTTTCAAATATTTTGCCATTTTTAAACTGTGATCAATTATCCCTTTGATCAAGTCACATCACACAAAGTAATTAATAAATAACATTTCCCTCATGTCTGCGTTATATTTTAGGATATTAAAAGGTTAAAAAAACATAGCTGCAATTTTTTAATTTTTTAAATAAATTTACAGGACTTATTTTTGAAGAGATTCATTTTAGTGCTGTATTCGAGTTAGGCCCCTTCACATCACGATTTTTTCCTGTTTTTTGCAAGACCCCACGGACAGGAATTGACAGCACCGGATTGGCAACTCAGGATGCCATTTCTGTGTCCGGATCCGTATTTTGACGGATCCAGACACAGAAAGAGCTGGGAGGAGCCCAGTGGTGTCGGGGCTGTGATGTCACACTGAGGAGGAAGAATCCTGTGTTCCTCCCCCCACGTGTGACATGTAGGGGCTGAAGTTTTGCTTTTCCAGTGTATCTACATACACTGGGAAAACAAAGTAAAAGAAAACAATGTATTAAAAATAAAAATAAATACTTGCCTCTCTGTCGGCTCTCCGGGAACCAAGACGACGTCCGGATGCTGCCAGGACCTCAAAGATCTGTGATTGGCCGGTAGCGATCATGAGATTTGTGACGTGACATACCTACCTTAGGGCCCTTTCACATCAGCGTTTTTTTCAAATCGCGGCAGATGCGGTGAAAAAACCGCATCTGCCGCGATTACCGCATACCGGCTGCACATGCGGCGCGGTTGCGGTTTTTGCCATGCAAAGTATAGGCGGACTTGCGGCAGGTGCGGCAAGTGCGGTTTTGCACTTGCGGCAGGTGCGGCCGCGAAAAAAACCGCGGTCAGCCGCGGTTTTTTTCGCGGCCGCACCTGCCGCAAGTGCAAAACCGCACTTGCCGCACCTGCCGCAAGTCCGCCTATACTTTGCATGGCAAAAACCGCAACCGCGCCGCAAGTGCAGCCGGTATGCGGTAATCGCGGCAGGTGCGTTTTTTTTCACCGCGTCTGCCGCGATTTGAAAAAAACGCTGATGTGAAAGGGCCCTTAGACAGTTGACAAAGAGGTAAGTATTTATTTTTATTACATTGCTTTATTTCATTTCATTTTAGCAGTGTATGTAGATAGTGTGTATGTAGATACACTGCTCAAGTGAAATTACACTGAATAGAGCAGGTTTAGTGTACTGAGCATGTTCAGTACACTAAAATCGGACCCAGGAAACGATCCTGTTTTTTTCCCAGATCCAAGCTCCATGTTATTTGAATCTCCCAGCGTTGGATTCGATGCTGTCCGATTCTGTTCGCTGTGCCCAAAAATCAGAGCAGTCTCTGATTTTGAGGACTTGAAAACAGCGGACACAATCGGATCCCTGCAGACACGGACGGCTATTAAGCACCAATCCATGCCCACAGGGATACATAGGGGCCAAATTGGATCCATGGCTGTTTTACAACGGATAGCAACGGATGCACAAAAATCGTCATGTGAAAGCCGCGATCCGATCAGTGCTATTAACCCAATGAATCCCACTGTCATTCTATGACAGCGGGATCCAAAACTGCCGCGGCGGGGATCGTGCCGTTCCCCGCCTGCATCGGAGATCCCACTATAAGATTGTCGGTGTCTCCGGTGCTCAGTGATAGCCCCGAGTCCTCATGTGAACCCGGAAATTATCAGGGACTGCCTCCAGTCAGTGGTTGGCAGGGGCTGCCAACCACTGAAAGTGAAACCAAGTGCCATGTCCCGATGTGCTGCAGCTCATTGGGACATGGCACAAGGGATCGGACCCTGCACAGTGTGGTGCCCTAAAGGGCACTGTTAAATAAAGAATGGATTAAAAAATAAAGTTCAAATGACCCCCCTGCTCCCCCATTCAAAATACAAGTGTATGTGTGTGTGTGTGTGTGTGTGTGTGTGTGTGTGTGTGTGTGTGTGTGTGTGTCACTCGGTAAGTCACTCGGTATACTGTGGTGGGGGGGCTGTGACCGGGGGCTGGAGGAGGCAGGAGGGGGCCGCAGTGACCGCGGGCGGTCACGTGGGGCCGCCTCATTAGTGTAATGAATATGCACGGCATCCCCCCGTCCATCAGCGGCGGGGGGATGCCGTGCATATTGCACTACACTGGCCCCCAGCAGTAACACACAGCCCCCACTCCTTATTATGTCCCCCCCAGGCTGCGGCACCTGTCAAAATAACAAACACTTTATATATCACCTCTCCGGCGCAGCTCCTCCGCTCCTCCGGTCCCGGCTTCTTCCTTCTTGTGCCGGTGTCATGTGACCGGGCGCAGGAGATGACGTCATTTCCTGCGCGCAGTCACAGCACTAGAAGCCGGCACAAGAAGGAAGAAGCCGGGACCGGAGGAGCGAAGGAGCTGCGCCGGAGAGGTGATGTATAAAATGTTTGTTATTTTGAAGGTGCCGCAGCCACTCGCACTGGGCAGGCTGCCTGTACACTAACCACTGGGGGAGCTGCCTGTATACACCCACTGGGGCGCCTGTATACTACATGGGGAGGCTGCCCTGTATTCTACCCGGGGAGGATGCCGTATTTACCACTGGGAGCTGCTCCTTATATTACCACTGGGAGGCATGCACTGTATATACCACTCGGGAGGCTGCCTGTTTACTATCACTTGGGGGTGCCTGTATCTACCCTGGGGAGGCTGCCTGTATAGCTAACCACTGGGGAGGCTGCCTGAGACAAGCACTGGGGAGGCTGCTGTATATGTACCACAGGGGAGGCTGCCTGTATACTACCACTGGGAGGCTGCCTGTATACTACCACTGGGGAGGCTGCCTGTATACTACCACTGGGGAGGCTGCCTGTATACTACCACTGGGGAGGCTGCCTGTATACTACCACTCGGGAGGTTGCCTGTATACTACCACTGGGGAGGCTGCTGTATACTACCACTGGGGAGGCTGCTTTATACTACCACTGGGGAGGCTGCCTGTATACTACCACTGGGGAGGCTGCCTGTATACTACCACTCGGGAGGCTGCCTGTATACTACCACTCGGGAGGCTGATGTATACCACACTGCTGGGGGCTGTATACCTGTGCTAGGGTCCACCCTCGGCTTATACACAAGTCAATAGGTTTTCCCAGGTTTATGGGAGCTGTAAACTGCTACCAAAAAAAAAAAAAAAGATCAAAACGTCAAAATTAAGTTTTGTTTTTTTTTTTTGATCACCGCAAATTGCTATAAAATGCAATAACGGGTAAACAAAACATCACATCTACCCAAAATTGGTATCATTAGAATTACCAGCTCAAGCTGCAAAAATTAAAGAAGACCTGTCAGCCCCCTGGTGGATGGCAAACTAAACGCAGAACTGAAGCAGCATGTCTGCTGCATTCAGGGAAGGGGTCCCCCATGTCTCTAGTCGCCTTGTAAGCTTTAGAAACCCTACAGTCAAGAGGTCGTCTGGGTTGGATCTTATTAAGAGGTCCTGGCTGCTGGCACAGCCCTCCCTGCCTCATCCTTGTGTGTTCTGCCCCCTCTGTCTGCCGCCGCCTCCTCTTCTTCTGGGTCTGCCCTCCTCTACTGCTCCTGCTCCTTGTGATGTCAGCAGCAGAAGAGGAGGCGGTGGCAGACACCTAGAGTAGTGATGTGTCATAGGAAAACGAGCTGACACAAAGAGCTGGCTCCCTGCTGTGAATGAAATGAGCTGGCTATCCACTGAGTGAGCAGACTTTTTTTTTCTCCTATTTAACCCTCTGACTGCTGGTGACTGTGTACTCGAAGAGCAGGAATTGCAGAGCTACATGAGAAATGTCAAGGACCTGTGGGGCTTCTCCCACATGAAAGATTACACTCACAGGGATTGGCTCCTTAGTGCACATGACCTGTGAAGTCATTACAGTCTGTAAGTAAGTTTGCTGGTACAATATATAATGTGTAGCTGTCAGAGCCTCAGACAGACTGACAGTTTCACACATCTGTGCCTCCAGTATGTGTGCGGTCTGTGCTGACACATGCCGGAGGCACAGACATATGTAGGCACGTCATATTCTATGGCCCCCTTCAGACATATGTTTATCCGCACAAATCGTGTCTCTGTGTGGAGTAGATGCGTGCCGTGTGCATGCGCAGTGCGGGCTTGAAGCAAACAGAGCGGCGCGGGTGTAATACGTCACCCGGCGCCGGAAATGACGCGATTCACGTCACACAACCCCACTGCAGCACGGCCGACGCATAACAGCGGGGAGGCGGCGCATTTGAATCAGAGATAAAGATCACGCCTATTGAGGCGTGTTATCATGAAGAGGGAGAGCCTGGCTGGGTGACTATGCATACAATAGTCACTAATTATAATCACTAATGAGGTACTGTAATAACATTTATCTTCATTCTCAGTAGATGCTTTTAGGAGCTAAATGAGTGTAGGCTAAGTGTTACTATGCTCTAGGGACAGCTTTTAATAGCTTTAGAGGTGTTTTGGGGGTGACAGGATCCCTTTAAGTGTATGTGCAGACGTCTACGGACCAGAGAGAAGCCGCGGGTGAACGCAGCTGCCCTGTGCCCATGATCTGCGCATGTAGCTTTTCTCTGCGTTCACCCACTGAGACCACTGCCGACTCCTCAGCATGCAATTAACATGCTGCAGAGGGAGGAAGAGTGGCAACCCGCACCACAGCTGAAATAACGCTGTGTACAAAAGAAACACAGTGGGCATGGAATTTCTATAAATCCCATCTACTCTGCTTGTAGTGTTGAAAGAAGCATTTTGGACGAAGTGGAAATACGCCACGTCCAAAACGCTGTTAATACTAATCGTGTGAACACAGTCTGATAGTTTGCCTGTCACAAGAAATTTTGACAGGGAATAAAGCTTTGCCATCTATAGTGTTGTGTAAGGGATCAAATGATCAGTGATCAAAGTGCCAGAGAGGGACAAAAAATAAAGATCGAGATCCATATATGTTAAACATTTTTTTTAATTTTATTTTTTCTCAAATCGGCTGTGTCATGATCAATTGTATGTTTTAATTATTGGATCTTAAAAATAAGTGTTCATGTCCCAAGATATTTTTTACAAATGTGCCCCTGTGTAATGTACCGGTGTGTGTTTGACCATACAAGAAAAGACTGGATATACCACAGCTCCTGAGTAGGGGTGAAAATGAAAGTATACCGACATTACAGAAGGGGATTGCAGCTGATTCTGTATGTAAGGGTGCATACATATCTACATGTATAAAACCGCCTAGATTCTTTGCCAGAAAAAGTAGGAGAGTGCCCCACGTTTTTTTTCGCTCACCTAGCATGTCATCCGTATGTCATTAAAATGTGTAGGTTTTTTTTTTCTCGCCTACCATCAGTTTCTCATGTGAGTAAAAAAAAAATGCAGGACACTCTTCTACTTCTTCCAGCTGAAAATCTAGGCGATTGGATCTAAATGCTCCCTTAGGAAAATCACCTCATTGCCTGTAAAAAAACAAAAAAAAAAAAAAAAAATTGTTTTACATCACAGAAAGAATAAGCCTAGATCCCTGGCTGTAATGTTTGTATACTCTTATACTTCTTCCCCTGCCCAGGAGCTGTGGTATATTCGATCTGTTCCTGCATGGTCTGACACATACATTACACAGGGGAACATTAATAAGAATAGCTCGAGACGGAAACTTTTTTTTTTTTTAACACTATTGTGGAACTTGGTTTTATTCTAAGATCTCAATTTAAATTTAGAGTTATTTGTGACACAACCCCTTTAAGTATGGGTGATGGATAATACCATATTGGCGGTAGAGTCAGAAGAAAGAGGGGAAATCACTCAAAGATTTGTTACCATTTCAAGCATTAAGGCTGCCTTCAGACTTGCAGATGCATCTGCAGCGTTTTGCAGATGCATCTGCAAGCATCTGCATGCAGACCGCGGCCCTATGTTTATAATGGAGCGCACGGCAGTCTGCAGATGCTTGCAGACCGCCATGCGCTCTCTTTGCCCGCCATTAGTGATCTGTGCGCACGCGGATGCCTGCGCACAAATCACACACTTCCGCCCGCACCAGGACGCAACATCTCGCGTCCATGGTGCGGGCGGAGTGTGTGATTTGTGCGCAGCATCGCGTGCGCACAGATCACTAATGGCGGGCAATGAGAGCGCACGGCGGTCTGCAAGCATCTGCAGACCGCCGTGGCTCCATTATAAACATAGGGGCTGCGGTCTGCATGCAGATGCTTGCAGATGCATCTGCAAAACGCTGCAGATGCATCTGCAAGTCTGAAGCCAGCCTAAGGACGTTTTTCCTGCGTTTTTTGCATGCACTTTACCCTTGGTTTTATGCTAATGTATGGTAATTGTTCCTGTGGTTGGGCTTCCCAGGAAAATCAAATGTGTTTCACAGAAACACTGTGCCCACACATTGGTTTTGCAAGTGTCAAATACCTCCGGTTTTGCTGCGGATGGCAAAGATCGATCATGTCCATTCTGTTCTGCGTTTTTGCTGCAGACAATGGCAAAACGCTGAAAAAAAAAACGCAGTATGTCAACTGCAGCAAAAACGCGAGAAAAACGCAGGTCAAGAAAGCAGCAAATCTCCTGGCAAGGACTCTAGAGATCCTTAAAACCAGGACTGGATTTGCTGCATTCAGTACTGCTGAAATACCGTCCTGTGGACACATACCCTTACAATTCCACTTCACTTAGTGGCAATTGGAGACAAAACATTTAACATTTCTCTCTCCAGTAATTTAATGGAAGTCTAAAGTCTAAACCACTGAAAATATAAAAAGTCCTTTTCTCGATCAAATTAAAATTTTAGCATTGAGCAAATTAATAGAAACAAAGTCAAATTTATAAAAACTGCACAAACCCCAAAATATGTCTTCTCATAATTTACAAATAAGCACAGCGATGATAGAACGATCATAAGAACAGTCCTCCATGATTACAGAACCAAGTCCGTCACTTCCAATTGTTTCTGACAAAGTCACAAAGCATTGACAAGACTGCACATCAAAGTATTCACAGCATACACAATATAATAAAAAATGCAAAAAAAGTAGATGACCCAATTAAAACCAATTGGTCAATACGAACGTACAATATATAAATCTCACATTGAGAGGACTCTACACCACCAACAGAATTACATGGTTATATATCAGAGGAAAGTGTAAAGAATGACAGAACTTAGAGCTTTATAAGATTAATGATGATGATAATCATAGTGAGTCAAAAACATCATATAAAAGATACTTACCTTACACCCAAACATTAAAGAAATGGTACTGTTGCTACACGCCACCTTGCAATGGCAAAGCATTGGAGAAAAGCAATCCAAGTTTTTGATGTTGGAAGAGAATTTTTCGGAGCCTGGGCATCTTAGTGTGTCGTTTTGCAGAAGTCCCGGGAAATGCCTTTGCAAATGTTTGTTTACTGGATTAGACATTTACCTAAAGGATGCTATAAAATAGCGGATGAAATCAGCAACTTCGCCTTTCCTCCACATTAAACACAAATATTGATTCTAAGAAAAGTTCAAGCAGAGTCATTATTTATCAAAAAAGAAAAAATTCTCCAGCTCCATTATATGAAGCAATAAGAATCCAGTAGCTGCGGTGTTCACATTATCACAGATCCTCTGAACAGGCAGAGCAGCAGCTGGAGCTCGGGATCTTGCTAGCTGCTCTGAAGGAGGGGCAATAATCTTGCAGCAAGTATATCAAAATTCTAGTAAGGTAACTAAATAAAATGTACAACAGTTACCTGTAGCTTTTACTGATTTCTGACAAGTAGTCCTAGATTTAGAAATAAAAAACATTATTGTATATGTTCTAACAAAAAGTAGTCGTATAATCCTCTTCATTCTATGTCACAGAGTGCATGTCTATACAAGGAGGTGAGCCTGTACCATAACAGGCAGAGTCAGGGCTCGCTCATACATCAGACAAGTGCAATCAGATGTTTTATCTGAGCTCTTGAACTAATGTCATACTATGGTGCAGTACCAACCAGCGCTTCCTTTTCTCATGCCGGTTTGGAATGAGCATAAAAATCTTTACATGTTGTGATCAGCAGTGTATATCGGACGGTGCACAATCAGTCTATAGGTGCGTACAAAACAGACTGTACTAGGGTGCCATCTGAGTGCAGCTTGATTTGTACCAACAGAAACAATGGAGAAAATAAGTTCTCCATCTCCTGTTGGTGAAAATCAATCATCTGTGCTCCATGCATGCGAGAGAATGGGATCCCAGTAGAGCCGAGTGTATAATTTGAATAATCATCTCATATGAGAGAATATAAACTTGTGTAACCCCAGCCTTGTACAACAGGAATCTGCCTGAAACAGCTGTAATCCACCTAACCCCATTGATTTCAATTGCAGGCAAAACCAAAAAGGCATAGAAAACACCTACAGGGGGTCCCAAAAGTTGCCAAAACAGCTCAAATTAGGGGCAGACACCAGGAAATGTGCCATTTATTAAAGTTAAAATTTTTATCCTGGTACATTATGGATACATGGGACAAGGCCTGGCCCATCATTTCAAGCTTCAACATTTATCAGAAACTGAGAGATGATTGACAAGTGCAGGCCTGGTGGTCAGAGAGCTCTGCTAAATTCAGGAAACACACACAAAAAGAAAAGACTCTACATTTCTAAAAATTTGGGTCAGACACCACGAAAAATGACATCAATTGAGACAGACTAAAAATTGTATAATAGCCCTGCCTGCTTGCATGGCACACGGTCTGGAACTCAGCCTGGCCTAGCATTTCAAGGTTAAACATTTATCAGAAACAGGGGGGAATGAGGGACACGTATAGGTCTGTTGAGCTGGGGCCCCCATCTCATGCACCAGCTCCAATAAATGTTATGCACTAAATACTCAGGTGCCACAAATATGGGTACCGTCACACTTGGCGACGCTCCAGCGATCCCGACAACGATACGACCTGGTAGGGATCGCTGGTGCATTGCTACATGGTCGCTGGTGAAATGTTAAACAGTCAGATCTCACAAGCGACGCAGCAACGGTTATGGCGGTCGTTGGGAACCTGTCACTGACCGTTGGTAGTTGTCCCAGACAAACACAGTGAAGCATGCTGCCCAGCGGGAGTGCGACGACCAAAAAAAAATGGTCCAGAACGGTTTGTAACGATCAGCGATCTCACAGCAGGGGCCCGGTCGCTGCTACGTGTCACAAATAGCGAGATCACTGCTGAGATCGTTGTTGCGTCACAAAACTTGTGACTCAGCAGTGATCTCGCTTAGTGTGATGGGGGCTTAACAGTTACATGAATATTACAGAAAGAATTATTCAGCTGGCTCAGTGACAGGTGTAGGCATGTTGCTCAGAGAAGCCTGCTATATTCAGGAAACATATAAGAAGATAAGAAGACCAGAATTTTCTGATAAGAATTTTTTTCCCCTCAAAAAAAAAAAAAAAACAAGCACTTCAACAACTACCATATTTTTCGGACTATAAGGACGCACCCCAAGATATTTTTAGAAAATGTAAGAGGAGGAGAATAGACAAAAAAATTAAGCAAAAAATGTGGTTATAATGCACTGGTATGGGGGTTAATGTCCCCATCCTGGGCCCCTTCCAAATAATATATGGCCCCCTTCCATCCTGGTATATAATCCCCATTCTGAATATTGCCCCAAATCCTGATATATAGCCCTTCATCCTGGGATATAGTCCCAATTCGGTATACACATCCCATCTGGATATGGCCAATCTTGTAATGCATTCACCATCCTGGATATGGCTCCCCATCCTGGGATACAGCCCCCCATCCTGGATATGGCTCACAATTCTTGTATATAGCATTCACCATCCTGGATATGGCTCCCCATCCTGGGATACAGCCCCCTATCCTGGGACATAGCCCCACATCCTGGATATGGCCCTTCAATCTGGCATACAGCCCCCCCCCCCATCCTGGATATGGATCCTCATCCTGGTATATAGCCCCCCATCTGTAATTTGCCCCCACTCACCCCCATCTCTGGTATATAATATGCCCTATCCTGGGATATAAGCCCCCATCCTGGGAAATAGCCCCCCCTTATCCTGGATATGGCCTCCATCCTTGGATACAGCTACTCCAATGCTAGTATATAGCCCCCACCATCTGGGGGCATTATCCCCCATCCTACTGTATATTCCCCCATCCTACTGTATCCTACCCGCCCCACAGACTGGCCCTCGTGGACAGGGTCCCTGCCCCTCCTGTACCTGTACGTCCTATTCGCCTAGATTTCGTGTACTTGTTCTGGTCTCCCTTATCCTCATGTAAACATAAATAATATATAAATAAATAATAATAATAATCCCCCATCTTGTATATATGGCCCCCGCATGGTGGTACATTGCCCTCTCATCCTGAATATGCTCCCTTCAGCCTGGATATGGCCCCCTCATTCTGCCGCAAACAAAAAAATAAACAATATAATTCACCCTCTGGCGCTTCCCTCCATCTCTCCCTGCTTTCATCACTCACGTTTTGAGTCCTCCTGCATCCTTGGGGCATCCAATCATGTGATCATCAGAGCAGAGTGACATCATCACTGCGTACCCCGATCACATGATCGGATGCCACAGGGATGCGGCAGGGCTCAAAACATGAGTGATGAAAGTAGGAAGAGATGGAGGGAAGCACCAGAGGGAGACTTATATGTTTTTTATTTTCTTGTGTGCGGCAGCATGGGGGGGCCATATAAAGATATGGGGAGGTGTACACCGTGTATTTTAGTATGCACTGCATCCCTTCGCCCATCTCTCAGCGCAGCTTCAACACTGAGGTGAGTGACAGTGGGATGCAGTGCATATTATATGAGCATAATGAGTGGGGTCACATGACCTCCCACAGCCTCTTCCTGAGCCGCAGCTCACCACAGCACAGCCCCGGTCACATGAACTGTATGTTCGGACTATAAGACACACCTCCCTCTTTACCCCCAAAACTCTGGGGAATAAAAGCGTGTCTCAGTCCAAAAAATACAGTATATGCAGAAAAAAAAAAATAGTTGAGTTTCTAAATATGGCAAAAAAAAAAAACTGTCATTAATAAACAATTGCTTACTTAATAAACAAAAAACATTTCAATTATACTCAGTGAATAGTGTTTAAAAAAATTTCTACAATTTCTGCTTTTTGTTAACATCACTTCTCAAATCTTTAACCCCTTAGTGGCGGAGTCAATTTTGACGTTCCTGACCAGGCCAGTTTTTCCAATTCTGACTAGTATCACTTTCTGTGTCCGGATGTTGGACAATTATTTAATTTGTATGGTAACATACGGTATGTGTGATTTGCATTGGCTATAAAGCAGAATTCTGGTTTTAGGAGTGGTCATGAGGTTTTTACTTGGTATGTTGCAATTGTTGCTTTTTGGAACAAAAGGTCACCTGACCTCGGAAATGGGATGCAAATTAGATCACGGTGATTAATCTCCATTGCCTTTATTGTTGAATGTGCTTAGAGAAAGAAAAAAAAAAAAAAAACGCAGCACAAATGTGTGTGGTTTTTTAAAAAGCAGGTCTGTTCTGCAGCACACAAACGGATCCGTAAACCCCTGAACACAAACGCACCATGTGAATGTAGCCGTATTCTACATCTTCACTGGTTGTCCCCTCTGTATGATCTTTTTCTTAATTTTCTATCTACAGGGAGCGGGTGGGAGATGAGCTGCAGTGATTTCTGCCCTGGACCACGCAGCACAATGAAATGGATTCCTTTTGCTCTTCACTCATGTACAAAGCGCAGCAACATAAAAAATATTACACAGCCATGCAGAGCTGTGTGGGGTGAACCTCTCAAGTGAGGCAAAAGACTTTACCAAGTTCAGCACAATAGATTTATCCTCTTCTGTTTCCTTTCCCCAACCTTTCTTTGCCTGTTTGTTTTTCCTACAGCTCCTACTACATCTCCATAGAATATAATGGGCAGCACAGTCAGCCTGCAGGCCATCTTTATTGAACATGATGGGATTTAAGCATGTTTTGTGTTTTTTTTTCCCTTAGTGGATGACAAGTACAGAATGCATGGGGTAGGGGAAGAAGTGTCTGATAAATGGGGAAGGATACAGATTTATTTGAGATGTAATAAAACGTTTATATTCACCTCTACTATCTATATATACAAAGTCTGTAGAAAGCACTGTTCCACCTGAACTATGGTAATAGATGATAGTGACTTGGTCTAATGAACCAAGGTTTGTTTTTTCACATTACGCGAATGGTCAATTTGTGTGCATAGCTTACCGTGTGCTTACACAGGCTGTTGGAGGCAGTAGTGGCAACGTTCTGTTGGGAAAACCTTGAATCCCAGCATTCACTTGGTAACTTGACTACCACAACCTACTTAACACGGAGATGTAGTAAGGCCCCTTTCACATCAACATTTTTCGTGATTGCGGCAGATCCGGCATCTACCGCCTAACTGCCTTACTTGCAGTACACTTGCGGTAAGCCACATGCACTGTCTATGGGGCTTGCAGCAGTTGCAGTATAACCGCGGTTCCGGCACTTGCGGCTGTGAGAAAAAAAAAAAAAAACGCTGCTGCCTGCTATTTTTTTTGCAGCCACACCTGCCACAGGTGCTAAAACAGCAGCTATACTGCACCTGCTGCAAGCCCTATATAGACAGTGCATGCGGCTTACCGCAAGTGTGACTGTTAGGCAGCACATGCGGCAGATGCATTTTTTTTTTTGTCCGGATCCAGACAAAAACGACAGTGTGAAAGGGGCCTTACCATAGTAAGAATGTTACCTGTATAACCTTTCAGCAAAACACTGTGCCCTGCCACTACATGAATTGTTCAGAAATAGTTTTGGATGACTTCACTTGCTATGTCTAAAAATCTTAATCGACTCAATCATCTTTGGGATGTACTAGAAAAACAAGGACAATAGGCCTCATGCCGACGTTGCACATTTGAAGCATAATCGCTGCGGGTTTTGCTGCGAGTTTTGCTAAGGATTTTTATCAAACTCCCAGCACAGTGTAGGGGCTTTTGGAAATGTTGTGCCTATGCTGCAGATTTTTGTTATGCGTATACGCTGCAGATTTACCAGCAGGAAGGAATGTTCCACTGGAATCCACCGAAATGCTGTGCATGGGGGAAAATCCTGTCCTCCGGACAAATTAGATATTTTGGTAAACAGCAATAATTAGGAGAAGGAGGAGCACCACAAGGTTCTATTCAGATAAAAAGTGGGTGCTCACCATGTCATGGAACCAACACATGAAAACAGCAGAAACAGACATGACATATTTGAAAATATGGGAGCACACCTGTGATACTACAAAATATATACAAAATTTTATTGGAACAGTGTACAGACAAAAGGAAGTTAAAACCATTTAAAATTGGTAATGAAACCAAACAAGGGCACCATTATATATGACAAATGTCAGATCAAATAAGTCAATTGCAGCAATTTATACATCAGCATAGACAGTCAAAAATAAATAAATAGATCAGGACCCAGCGGGGCTCAGAATTTAATGTATAGGAAACATAGGAGGTCACTCCATAGGTCAGGGGATCAATCAATCTGGAATTGAGTGTGTCACTCCAGTTAGGAGTAAGGTCTCTCTGCTTTACAATGAGTATACCACTATCTATGAGGGTTAAGACCTCTTACATGAATCTACCGCTGTATTAGCCAGAGAAACAAAACTCAAGGTAAAACACCCTGTTAGAACAGTCAAATAATTCTGTTAGGCTGCAATTAACAACTGGCATCACTGGTATCTATCACTTCAATATCCCCACACACAGCATATTATTATTGCACCAGCCCTGATCATAGTATTACACATTGCATATCACTGCACATCAATCTATGTGTAATACTATGATCAGGGCTGGTGCAATAATAATATGCTGTGTGTGGGGATATTGAAGTGATAGATACCAGTGATGCCAGTTGTTAATTGCAGCCTAACAGAATTATTTGACTGTTCATATTGATTGTATTAGGGACTTGTTGGTTACCCATTAACAGGCGTATATAGTTACCCTACTGAGGGGTCCACATCAGGTTATATTCACACTATATATATATATATATATTTAACAGGGTGTTTTACCTTGAGTTTTGTTTCTCTGGCTAATACAGCGGTAGATTCATGTAAGAGGTCTTAACCCTCATAGATAGTGGTATACTCATTGTAAAGCAGAGAGACCTTACTCCTAACTGGAGTGACACACTCAATTACAGATTGATTGATCCCCTGACCTATGGAGTGACCTCCTATGTTTCCTATACATTAAATTCTGAGCCCCGCTGGGTCCTGATCTATTTATTTATTTTTGACTGTCTATGCTGATGTATAAATTGCTGCAATTGACTTATTTGATCTGACATTTGTCATATATAATGGTGCCCTTGTTTGGTTTCATTACCAATTTTAAATGGTTTTAACTTCCTTTTGTCTGTACACTGTTCCAATAAAATTTTGTATATATTTTGTAGTATCACAGGTGTGCTCCCATATTTTCAAATATTTTGGTAAACAGCATCTGCAGCTCTTGCTCCTTCCAGATGTCAATTATGACGGAAGGAAGGAAAAGTGAAATGGCGGGAGGAATCTTGTGAATCTCACAATAGCCACGTAAAAAGCAGTGTCCTGACACTGTGGCTCCTGCACCGGAAAAACAAGGCGAAACCATAGGGATAGAGAAGGGATTGTCTGAATAGTGGACATTCCCTTTAATATCAAAACAAGAAGAAAAAAACATTACAGCTCTTTAGACCACCTATACAAAAAATAAAAAAAAAATAAAAAAACAAGAGTGATCCTGCTCAGGAATTGTGGTACATGGCCTGGATTTAGATTGGTTAAAAAGTACAATAAGGCTGGTTTCACATTGCATTTTTTTTTCCTGTCCTATTTCTTGCAGGACCCCATGGACAGGAAAGGACTGGATCGGATGTGGCCTCTGGCTGCCATTTCTGTGTCAGAGTCCGTGATTTTCATGGAACCAGACACAGAAAGCTCAAGCTTGCAACGTGCAGGCAAGCGGGGCACTTTGCAGAAGTGAAGCAAGGGTTAAAAATAAAATATATATCTTCACCTCTCCGGCGTGTTCCACGATGCGCTCCATCCAGTTTCGACCTCAAGGACCTGGCGGGGCGGGACTACCCAATCAGCTGATTGGTCACATGACCGCATTAGCTGAGTGGTTTAAATCTCCTGCTGCCAATCGGTCATGTGACCGATCAGCTGACTGGGCAGCTCCACCCCGCCAGGTCCTTAAGCTTGTATGCATGTATGTATATACATTGCGGGAGTGAAAGTGCCCCACTTGCCCGCACTTTGCAGGCTCGAGCTTTCTGTGTCCGGATCCGTGAAAATCATGGACCCAGACACAAAAATGGCATCCGGAGGTCACATCCGATCCGATCCTTCCCTGTCCGTGGGGTCCTGCAAAAAAACAGGATCCCCACGGACAGGAAAAAAAACGGAATGTGAATCCAGCCTAACAAAGTGTATATGATCTTGTAAATGGTCTCTGCAGGACCGGAAATGACGTACGGCTTCACGTCCTACTATGAGGAGGAGGAGAAAATTTCAAAACGAGGCGAGAAGACAAGGAATGAGGACGCCCAGTGGGGTGTGCCAAGAGTCTGCGAAGGGGCAAGAATGGAGAGCCGGAGACCGACCAGTCAGTCTACATATGTAGACTGTAGCCCTTATCATAGGAATATGTAAGTTAGTAAATAGTTTTACTCGAGCTTTATAGTGCATTTTTAGCTCAGAGAGGAATGGTTAGGGATGAGCTAGCAAGGTGCAGGGACAGGTAGCGATAGGATAGGTGGCTAAAACGAGCTGACAGCAGTGGCGTAACTAGTCTGGTGAGCCCCGATGCTAAATTCACACGTGTAACATTTTACGTTCTATAAAGACTCACAAAATGACCCCTATCCCCCTTTATTATGTATTAATGTCCCTCATCCTGTTATATATGGTCATTCTACTGGAATATATAGCTTATCCTTTTATATATATATACCAAATCCTGCTATGTCTGGTCATCCTCCTGGCATATGGCATTATAGTGGAATATATGTCCCCCATCATGGTTTATATGGTCTTCCTCCACCCGCCACGATAGTCCTCCAATTATTATAATGCATCCCCATATTCCTTCATATATTACAATATACCCAGATAGTCCTCCATGTATTATAATGCAACCTATAGTCCCCCATTCATAAGGTAGCCCCAATAGTCCTAAAATTATCATAATGCACAACCATTATCCTACATATAGTAGCCTCATAGTCCTCCATATAGTATAATACAGCCTCACAGCCCTCTATACAGTATAATGCAGGCTCAGTTTCCCATGTAGTGCAGCCTCTATAGTGCAGCCTTATATATGCAGCCTTAAAGCTCTCCAAATAGTGCAGCCTTATAGCTCTCTATATAGTGCATTATATATGCAGCCTCATAGCTCTCCATACATGCAGTCTCATAGCCTCATTATAAGTGCAGCCTCATATATGCAGCCTCATAGCCTCACTATCGTGCAGCCTCATAACTTTCCCTATAGTATAATGCACCCTCTCCTCCCCCCATAATCATCTCGTCTGGGCGCAAGCCCTCCTACCATAAATCCTTAGGCGTAGATATTAAGAAAAAATGAACAGCAGCACATCCTTTAAAAGTGAAAAACGTGGATTTATTCCCAGGACCACAACGTTTCGGCTTGCCAAAGTACACACATACATATATATGTAAATTATCTGTTCTCACCTCTCCCCGTTCCCCCACTGCTCTGGTCTGGTCTCCTTGCTGAAGAGAAGACTCAGGAGGAGGAAATTTACACTGCATAAAGCAGTAAGTGCCGCCCACTCCTAGTGTGGAGGAAGCGGCACCAGCTGTATGCATTCAACAGTGGAATGCATAATGAAAGAGGAAGTGAGGGGTGGGAGCAGCAGGATGCAAGAGATTCCCCAGTCCCTTCCCTCCTCTCCCTGACACACGGTCCCATTGCGGCGTGTGCTGCCGCGTCGTGACATGGATATGCATCCTCTGGGACGCACATCGATGTGAAGGGGACACCCAGCGGCTAGCGACGCGAGCCCCTTATAGGTCCGGGCCCCGTCCCAGCCGTGAACCCTGTGACCGTGAACGTTACGTCCCTGGGTGACAGGTTCCCTTTGATGACAGCACTAAACTCACCCTACCCGCTCCCCTGCTGTGTCCTCTGGCTCCCAGGCCCTGCGTCTTAGGTCTCCTAGGAGGCAGGGCTGTGGAGTCAGTATGCCAAACCTCCGACAGACTTCTCAATTTCCCTGAACTCAACTCCACCAAAATGGACAGAGACTCGGTCTCCACAGCCTTGTTGGGAGCGCGCGCTGCACTCTTCTGAAACTTAAAGGGCCAATACGCCCTTAACCACTTCCTGACCTGTGAAAATGTATGCGCCATGAAAACCGGTGCCTTCCCGACCCATGACGCATACGCTGTGTCATGGCGGGATTCTGTTCCTGTAGCTCGAATGAGGGCGTCACTGACATGTTACTCAAGATGCAGGTACATGAGACTTCCAGTTTACCCCAGGGGGTGTGGTTTTGCACCCCCGTGACTAGGACCCCTCCAATTGGCAGTTTAACTTTCACTTAAAAGTGAAACTGCCAATTGGAGTTATTGAATGAAACTTGGCGAGATATTACAATCTATCTTATCTCTCTCATCCCCCTAGCCCCCGATCTAATCCCCCGACCCGCCGGTGATCACAGCTAACAGGTGATCACCTACTCCCACTTACCCTCCGGTCGGCTCCTCCTCCCGCTGTCTTCCGACTCCTCTGCACCCCCACCGCTGCTTCCAGCTCCTCTGCATCTCATCTCGCTGCATGGAGAGGAGAATGGAGAGGAGTGATTGGACACAGAGGCAAAGCACAGCAACAGTCCTGGCACAGTGATCTGTTATGTGATCACTGTGCAACAGCTGTCAGATCACTTAACTGCAGATTGATCCCTCTGCATGGATATCAGGCTGCAGTTAAGTGAACTGACAGCCGTGGCATAGTGATCACATAACAGATTACTGCGCGGGGCTGTCATATCACTTCACTGCATCCACGATCTCCATGCATGGGATCAGGCTGCAGTTAAGTCATGTGACAGGCCTGGCACGGTGATCACATAATGGATCACTGTACCAGGGCTGTCAGATGACTTCACCGCAGTCCAGATCTCCATGCAGGGGAATCAGGCAGTAGTGAAGTAATCTGACAGCCCTGGCGCAGTGATCCATTATGACATAATGATTATGTGATAAATGTGCCAGGGCTGTTATATCACTTCACTGCAATGTCGGGTAACCTGACCCATGCCTCAGATCAAGTGATTACTGAGACTTGGGTTTGCACGGTGATGCTGCACTGTATGGCAATGACGTGCCATACAGTGCATCATCACTATGACACCAGAGACTCCAACAAAAGGACACTTGGTCCCTTGCTGCAGCCTCTGGATGTAGCAAAGGCGATTGAGTGTCGTGGGACCTTCGTTGTGGACTACGTCAGAGGCAATCGAGTGTCATGGGACCTTTGTTGTGGGCTACGTCAGAGGCGATCGAGCGTCGTGGGACCTTCGTTGTGGACTACGTCAGAGGCGATCGAGTGTCATGGGACCTTTCTTGTGGACTATGTCGGATTTTTATAATAAAGATGGGAGTCTGAATTTTGTTTGTGTGTTTTTTTCCAAATAAAAAGATTTTTCTTTGTGTGGTGTATTTTTTGACTATATACTAGAGATTCCTAATGGCCGGGTCTAACATTAGCCCGACATTATGAATCTCGGGCTCAGTGCCAGCTTCCAATAAAAAAGCTGGCATTAACGCCTTTATTACCCAGTTTGCACCAGGGCAACTGGAAGAGTTTGGATACAGCGCCAGAAACAGGCACTTCAATGAATATGCCATTTTCTGGGGCGGCTGCAGGCTGCAATTCACAGCATGGGGGGTCCAGAACGCTTGGGCCTCTCCATGCTGAGGATTCCAGCCCCCAGCTGCCTAGTTGTACGTAACTGGACCAAAAATATGCCGGAGCCCCACGTCATTTTTTTCTAAATTTATTTCTATAAATAAAAAAATTAAAAAAAATGGGCTCCACTATATTTTTGGTTGCCAGCCAGTTACAACGAGGCAGCTGGGGGTTGGTGGCAGTCTGTAGCTGCTAAGTTGTACCTGGCTGAACCAAACATATGGCAAAGTCCCACGTCATTTTTTTAATTACTTCTAGAAATAAAATTACATGGAGCTTTGCCGTACTTTTGGTTGCCAGCCGGGTACAGCTTGGCAGCTGGAGGGCTGGTATCCTCAGCATGGAGAGACCCAAACGTTGTGGGCCCTCCACGCTGCGGATTGCAACCCACAGCCACCCCAGAAAATAGCGCATTCATTCGAGGAATCATTTTCTGGCGCTGTACCGTAACTCTTCCAGTTTCCCCTTGTGCTGGTGGCAATGCTGGTGGCACACAGGGGCTCTCCATATGCGACTTGGTGTCCGCTAACAAGTTGAATGGAAAATTAGCTCCAATTGTTAGCGGACACCATGTCGCGTATGGAGAGCCCCTGTGTGCCTAAATATTGGAGCTCCCCCACAAGTGACCCCATTTTGGAAACTAGACCCCCCCAAGGAACTTACCTAGATGTATAGTGAGCACTTTGAACTCCCAGGTGCCTCACAAATTAATCCATAAAATGAAAAAAGTTCTTTTTTTCCCCCCACAAAAATTTACTTTTAGCCTCAATTCTTTTATTTTCACATGGGCAACAGGATAAAATGGATCCTAAAGGTACTGTCACACGCCGCCATATCGCCGGCGATAACGCTGGCAATTCCCGAATTTGGCGATGTGGAAACCACATCTCATGTGCGTAGTGGCGTGTGACTGGGCGATTCTACGATGAGAAAACGCTGGTGGAGCGTCGCCTGATTGTCCTGCACTGCAGGGAAATCAGGTGATATCCACCAGGCGATTTCAGCGGATCGTGCCCTGTGACAGGGCGATAGTGACGTACACAGCAATCCTGAAAACAATACCATAGGCGTGCTTGAATAGTGATTTTTTGCGCCGCATGTGCAGCGATTGGTGGGTGATACTGCATTCCGATTTATTGGCTGTGTCCGAGGCGCCTTATTTGATGACCCGTGCGTTCACATAAGGCTGACCAATGGGAACGCAGTTCCGTCCACCAATCGCAGTGATAGGGGTGCGGTGAAACACACTCTAGCACGCCCCTATCGAAGCAGTATGGCCACATCGCTATGATGATTGTGGCGTGTGACGCGGCGATGTGAGAAGGGAAGATCGCTTCCGGTCTTCTGCAAGTGATTTCCAGAACGCAGGATCGCCGGAGATTGCACGAGAGATCAATACATGTCACTGCTCCACGACGATCACAAAAAATTGCCTGAAATGTGCACACTCACGTCAAATCGCTGGCAATGCCATATGGCGGCGTGTGACGGTACCTTAAAATTTATTGGGCAATTTCTCCTGAGTACACTGATACCTCATATGTGATCACAAACCACTGTTTGGGCGCACGACAGGGCTCGGAAAGGAAGGAGCGCCATTTGACTTTTTGAATGGAAAATTATCTCCAATAGCCAAATGGCGCTCCTTCCCTTCCAAGCCCTGCCGTGCGCCCAAACAGTGGTTTATGACCACGAGGTATCGGTGTACTCAGGAAAAATTGCCCAACAAATTTTAGGATCCATTTTGTCCTGTTGCCCATGTGAAAATGAAAAAAATTGAGGCTAAAAGAACATTTTTGTTGGAAAAAATTAAAATGTCCATTTTTTTCTTCCACGTTGCTTTAGTTCCTGTGAAGCACCTGAAGGGTTAATACTCTTCATGAATGTAGTTTTGAGTAGCTTGAGGGGTGCAGTTTTTGGAATGGTATCACTTTTGGGTATTTTCGGTCATGTACGCCCCTCAAAAGGGACTTCAAATGTGATGTGGTCCCTAAAAAAAATGGTTTTGTAAATTTTGCTGGAAAAATTAGAAATTGCTGATGAATTTTGAACCCTTTTAAAGGGAACCAACCACCCCAAATGACCCCCCCGGACTGTTAATATGTGTCCCTACACCCAGCACACACATTTGGGGCAATCGTTTTTGCTAAAAAAAACTGTTTAGTAGAAGCCAAGATATAGCTTTATGAAGTTTAATAAATTCAGTCGACTGGGTGTTACCTAGCTTTGTCCTCGTGCAGTGTTCCTGTGCCTGTCAGCCTCCTCTCCCCCCTCCCTTCAGTGATGCCCTTCTGTGCAAGCCGAAAATGAAAGGGGGCGGGGCTCCGGCATGCCGCGATTTAGCCCCGCCCCTTTCATGACGCGGCCAGGCTCTTAGAGGGTGAGAGGGGCGTGCATAATTTATCAGGCAGCAGCAGACAGGCGGGGCATTTTCGGCTTGCACAGAAGGGCTTCACTGAAGGGAGGGGGGAAGAGGAGGCTGACAGGCACAGAAACACTGCACTAGGTAATACCCAGTCGGCTGAATTTATTAAACTTCATAAAGCTATATCTTAGCTTCTACTAAACAGTTTTTTTTAGCAAAAACGATTGCCCCAAATGTGTGTGCTGGGTGTAGGGACACATATTAACAGTCCGGGGGGGTCATTTGGGGTGGTTGGTTCCCTTTAACTTCCTATTTTTTTTTTTTTTTTTTTTTTAAATTGTGCTGATGTAAAGTAGACATGTGGGAAATGTGATTTATTAACTATTGTGTCACATAACACTCTGGTTTGACAGAATAAAAATGTAAAATGAAAAATTTTCAAAATTTTAGCCAAATTTTCATTTTTTTCACAAATAAACGCAAAAATTAGCGACCTAAATTTACCACCAACATGAAGTCCAATATGCCACAAAAAAACAATCTCAGAATCGCCAGGATCCGTTGAAGCGTTCCAGACTTATACCCTCATAAAGGGACACTGGTCAGAATTGCAAACAATGGCAAGGTCAGTAAGGCCAAAATAGGCTGTGTGGTGAAGGAGTTAAACCCAGAACTGATTCTCAGCCTATTACAGACAATCAAAGTGTAATTAAGGCACCTTCTGCCCTCGGGGAGGTGCCTGTGCAACATGGTCATACCTTAGAGACATTGCTAATTGTTAGGTTCTCCATCCTCGTGTCTAGTTCTTTGAACTTTACCTTGTGCTTGATACTTGTGCTCTTTGCTAACATGTGTCTCATTCTAGACCCCAATACACCTGCCTACACCTATCTGATACCGCCTGCACCTTGTCTGAGACAGCCTACACCAGCCTGCACCAGCCTGGACCTGCCCGTTATGGTCTACACAGATCTGCTTCTGTTGAGTACCACCACCTGCCAGTATCTGCCATCTTGCTCCACCAATCTTCACCGGAGACTGTGTCCAAACCCCTGGGGCAAACTGTCGCACCTTCAGACTGTGTGGCACTGGGTTTCTGTCTGCAGTGCAACACCCTTTAGAAGCTTTGGAGAAAAGCATGTTAGAAACTATAGTCAAGCCCCTCAGTGCGAGCATAACAATTGTTATGTCTGTGCTGCACGTTCACGGATACAACCAATATTATTTATGGTGCTATTCACAGATCAGATTTTTCATGGATCGCGTGTTCATGCAAAACCCACAGACTAAACCGCATACAGCATACTGACGACATTATGTTCTGTCTGTATTTAACAATGCAAAGTAATAACAGCTTTTTTATCTATCCGTGGAAAATACAGATGAAACACGGATCCAAAACACTTGACACCAGTACCATTTTTTTCAACAAAGTGGCTCAAACATTTGTGTGTGATTACGTCTAATAGTGACGTGACATGCGTCACTGCAAAGAAAGAGAAAGTGTCACCGACTGCTGAGAAATTTACCATCGATATTGCAGAAATGACGTAGCAGGAGGAGATTATAAAAGGTTTTTATAATATACTAGCTGTACTACCCGGCTACGACCGAGTTAATAAAGAACTGATGTTAGCTATAACAAAATAGAATTTGAATATGTCATATTAATGACCTGTAGGAAAATAGAAGCTGAGCTGTGATTGGTTACTATAGGCAGCCTAATAAATCTCCAGCCAACAGTAAACCCTCCCCCCCGGCCGGGGCAGCATATGTTACCTCACACATACACATAATAGACAGCTCATGTGACTGACATCTGCCTTAAAGGGAACCGGACCCCACAAACTGACCCCCACCACATCCCCTCTTATCATTTTTAGCCATACCTTTTGCAGAAAAAAAAATCGATTTTGTAAAGTAAAGAGGAGGTTACATTCACCTCGACCTGTGTGAGTTGTCCGTTTCTGAATTAGTCTCAATAGGTGTGCCTGTCTGCTGCTCCCTTGTAATTATGCACGCCCCTCTCAGCTTGCTGCCTTGCTAAGAGCCTGGCCACGTCGTGAAAGGGGTGGGGCTAAAATCACGTTATACCGGAGCCCCCCCCTTTCATGACGTGGCCAGGCTCTTAGAAAGGCAGAAAGCAGAGAGGGGCGTGCATAATTACAAGGGAGCAGCAGACAGGCCCACCTATTGAGACTTATTCAGAAACAGAGAACTCACACAGGACTAGGTGAATATAAACTTTTCTCTACTTTACAAAATCGATTTTTTTCTGCAAAAGGGATGGCTAGAAATGATAAGAGGGGGTGCAGGGACAGGTACAAAGATGCGGGGGGGGGGGGTTGGGGATCAGTTTGTGGGGTCAGGTTCTCTTTAATTCCCTATATGGCACATGTGCTGCACATTGGCTGTTTTTAAATCAGATGTTTATTTTTGGAAATTAAAGATGGCACACTTATGAGGCGAGTTGTGTGAGGCAATTTGTGCACATCTGTGTCAGTCTGTGGTGTGTGTGTCCCTGGGGTGTGTGTGTGTTCGTGTGTCCCTGTGGGGTGAGGGCATGTGTCCCTATAGAGTTTGTATATGTGTATACCTGTGGGGGGGGGGGGGAAGGGGGTCTGTGTCTCTGTGGTGTGCGTGTCCGTGTGGAGTGAGTGCATGTGTCCCTGTGGGGGGGTCTGTGTGGTGTGTGTCTCTGTGTTGTGCGTGTCTCTTTGTGGTGTGTGTGTGTCCCTGTGAGGTGAGTGCATGTGTCACTATAGGGTGTGTGTGTGCGTGTGTCCATGGGGTGTGTGTGTGTGTTCGGGAGCATGGCAAGTATCCAATGTTGGGGCTGCATCTTAGCGACTATACACTTGCTGTTACTCTTTATGTGCGTGTGGTGTGTATACATGTCCCTATGCATGGTGAATATCCCATGTTGGGGCCACACCTTAGTGACTATATGCTGGTAACTGCTGTTAGTCTTCGGTGCTGTCGTTAAGCCCCTCTCATTGACAACTGTCAACTGGTAACGGTCACTTTTCCCCCCATTATGTAGATAGGGGCAAAATTGTTTGGTGAATTGGAACACACGGGGTTAAAATTTCGCCTCACAACATAGCCTGTGACGCTCTCGGGGTCAAGACGTGTGACTGTGCAAAATTTTGTAGCTGTAGTTGCGACGTTGTAGATGCCAATCCCGGATATACATACACATATTCAGCTTTATATATTAGATGGGACAATTTAAGTGTCAAAAGTGGTTGGTCACTTTATGTTTATTATATCCGATTTGTTGGGGACATGATATTGTGTACATTTGCTATTATATAGGTATGGCAGGTTCTCCTGCACTTGTTAGTGCAGCTTTCCTTACAGACTACACAGGTCTCTGGTCCATACATTTGCTGGTGGAAGAACATGTGACCATCCCTGTACATCAGCCTCCTGCAACAGAATAGTAGCTTTACCATGAGTGGTGTTTTTCTATTGGAGGAGGCTTGTTACATGTTCTTCCACCAGCAGGCATTATATGGACCGGAGACCTGTGTAGTCTGTAAGGAAAGCTGTACTACAAGTGCAGGAGAACCTGCCATACCTATATAATAGAAAATGTATACAATATCATGTCCCCAACAAATCTAATATATAAAGCTGAATGTGTGTATGTATGTGTGTATATCCGGGATTGGCATCTACACCGTCGCAACTACAGCCACAAAATTTTGCACAGTCACACGTCTCGACCCCGGGAGCGTCATAGGCTATGTTGTGAGGTGAAATTTTAACCCTGCGCATTCCAGTTCACCAAACAATTTTGGCCCTATCTACATAATGGGGAAAAAGTGAATGGAAAAGAGTTGGAGCAAAATCGACAGCTGTCAGCTATAGAGACAAAATTTTGCACAGTCCCACGTCTGGACCCCAGGAGCGTCATAGGCCATGTTGTGAGGCGAAATTTTAACCCCGCGCATTCCAATGCACCAAACAATTTTGCCCCCATCTACATAATGGGGAAAAAGTGACAGTTACCAGTTGACAGTTGTGAATGAGAGGGGCTTAATGATAGCGCCAAAGACTAACAGCATATACCAGCATATAGTCACTAAGGTGGGGCCCCAATATGAGATATTCACCATGCACAGGGACATGTATACACACCACACGCACACAAAGAGTAACATCAAGTGTATAGTCGCTAAGGTGCAGCCCCAACATTGGATACTCACCATGCAACCGAACAAACACACACACACACACACACACACCACAAAGAGACACACACTCTATAGCGACACATGCACTCACCTCACAGGGACACACACACCACAATGAGACACACATGACACAGACACACACACCACACAGCCCCCCCCCACAGGGACACACACACACAACACAGAGACACACACACACCCCACACAGACACCCCCCCCACAGGGACACACACACATACACACCCTATAGGGACACATGCACTCACCCCACAGGGACACACACCACAAAGACACACACAACACAGATACACACACACACACCACACAGACCGCCCCACAGGGACACACACACACCACACAGACAGACACAGATGTGCACAACTCGCCTCATACGTGTGCTATCTTTATTTTCCAAACATAAACATCTGATTAAAAACAGCCAATGTGCAACACATGTGCCATATAGGGAATTAAGGCAGATGTGAGTCACATGAGCTGTCTATTATGTGTATGTGTGAGGTAACATATACTGCCCGGCCAGGGGGAGGGTTTACTGTTGGCTGGAGATTTATCAGGCTGCCTATAGCAATCAATCACAGCTCAGCTTCTATTTTCCTACAGGTCATTAATATGACATATTCAAATTCTATTTTGCTATAGCTAACAGCAGTTATTTATTAACCCGGGCTTAGCCGGGTACTACAGCTAGTCTGATATAATAAAGAAAATGTAGCCAACCCCATTAACTGATTCTGCAGCCAGTAATAGACGTTACAACACAGACGCTATGAAAGGCTAATGGTGAAACATTTTTAGTTAAATACAAAAAAAAAAATTAATTTTTTATCTCAAATACATGCATTGAGTTTTAAATATATATAAATTTTATGCAATTTGATCAATGAGAATAGTATTTGAGAGACAAATTATTCACCTATAAAAATCAGATGTTTGGCAGATATCCAAAGTTACAAATTGATATTTCTACGTATTTATGGCATTGGTGTATGCATTTATCTGAAGAAGTGGGTCCTTGCAAACTGAGGAATGGAGGTTGGTCATAAGCGCAGTTCTCCCGTTTGTTTTTCTTTGAAGCTCTAAAAAATGCTATGCAAACCGTTCTAACCAAACAAATGTTTAAAGAGAACCTGACAGGTCCCCCGTCCTCCCAGAGCCAGCAGCAGTTGAATCTGGTTGGATTTACAAAACGTAAGTAAATGCAGCAGTCATCCTGTGGAGGGCAGCAAAGTGATTTGTATGAAGAGGAGCATGCTCTCAAGGGCACAGTTGCAATTTTATCTTTATGTCAATACCAAATATATACACACACATTTATTTATAAATAAACAAAAATTATTATTATTATTATGGTAATTATTATTATAGTGCTATTAAATTCCATGGACAACATGTGGCACACAGGTACAGAAGGAGAGAGGACGCTGTCCGCGAGGGCTCACAATCTACGAATACAAAACATCTGCAATATCAAGTCATGAGTTTCACCTGGGAAAATCAGTGTTATTTAAATAAAGACAATTCAAGACCTCTTAAATGTTTCAGAATAAACATAGGAATAATTCACAATTAATAGTATTACTCAGGGCTGTGGAGTCGGAGTCGGAACCTATTTTGGTGGAGTGAGTCAGAGTTGGAGTCGGTAGAAAATGGACCAACTCCTAAAATAAGTTCGGTCCAGTCATTCAATGCAGAATGTGCTGAATATTATTATGAATTATTATCATCTATCTAAATATCTTGATTATTGTATCATAATAATGATTAAAGCCTGATGTTACCATTGCCCTACAATAAATGTATCACTTAAACTTGAGCCACGTACGAGGGAGTCAGAGTTGGAGTTGGAGTCCGAGTCAGGACAATTCAGGAATCGGAGTTGGAGTCGGAGGTTTGACTTACTGACTCCACAGCCCTGGCCTTAATTATTGTTTTTCTATTCTTATACAATGATTACCTAATGTATCATATTAGGAGACCCTGCTCAGACAAGTTTAATGTATAAAAGCACACTCTGGGACAAAGTGCACGGCGAAACAACCCTTTTTATCATCAACACTAACATTTATATTGGCGCCATAAATGTATTGTCCGGAATGAGACAGGCAGCCCTCACCAAGTCTAAGACAAAGATCAGTTTTCTTATACTATTGTACAATACCATTTCCGATGCAGCAAAGATCAGTCAGATACACTATGTGCTTTATGTAATGGCCAACAAGTGGATGAAAAAAAAAAAAAAAAAAACTAAGAGAGGAAACGATGTATGGTATATCAAAAACATATATACTATGAGTAAACTCATGTGCAGAAACATTTAGTAAGAGGTTTTAATCATAATAGTTTGCACAGAAAAACTGCAGAAATTTCTGCTGAAGTAAGAACATGCAGAATGCCAAGACTTTCACAACAATGTTAAAGGAGTTGTCTATACATAAGACAATGATGAGCTAACTGCAGATCAGTGGGAAGTTACTCCAGTGAAAGGAGGGACCACTGCCAGTACAGCTGCTCAGCTTTTATCCATCGTTCTGAACAGAGGCTGCAGTACCCAGTCTCGGCCGCTATACTTTATACCATAATACCACCAAACTAGTGAAGAAGTACAGCCCTGATTATCATTGACACTTGATCGCACATAGGAAAACCTGCATTGGTCCAAGTTGCTGGTTTTTTTTCCTGCAGAGTCTAAAACCATAGGAATGTCTGTCTGAAAAGATTAGGACACCAATACGACCCAATGAAATGTTAAGATACACAACCTAAACTGGACACTTCACATGGATATATAGACCTGTCCGAAACAAAATCCAGTGTGGGCAGGCTCACTCTTCAGGTATCTTCACGTAGAGTAATCGCTCATAATTATATAAGATGGAAAAAATGTGGAGGTGGGGAAAGAAAGGGAACAGGATATGTATCAAGTTCAACTATAGTACATCCACAGCTTTAGCAGAAATTTTTTCGGGTACTATTTTTCCAGGCTTTCAAATTTCATTCTTTTTTTTGCCTTTAAAAATAAAAATCTGTCTGTACAGAGTAGGCTTAGTAGATTTTTGGATATATTAGTGCTTTATTGCATTCTTAGAATACTGTGTCCCTGGAGAGCAGAGTTCAGATGGCTGTTCAAAAACATGATCCAGGCATGACAGCAAATGGTCACTGACACCGTGTGTCTCCTAGCCTGCTATTTACATGTAAGGCTGGTTTCACACTACGATTTTTTGCAATCCAACGCTGTCCGATATAAATTGGACAGCATCGGATCCAAGCTGATCCCTGCAATCGGATGCCAAATAGGCATCCGATTCTGAGATTTTGTGGGATCATTTTCGCCGGCTCCTCCTGTCACTCTGCTCCTCTCTGCCTCCGGTCACTTGTTGTCCCCTGGTGCTCCCGATCCTCCCCTGGTACTCCCCCCTCCTCTCCCCTCTCCTCCGGAATAAAAAATAATAAACCATCTTTATTCTCACCTGTCCAAGAGTTCCCCGGCATCTCCAGCTGTATCTTCTGATCCTAGGACCTCGCGTGATGTCATGTCACATGACCGGTAACCGGTCATGTGACTGACATCACGGCAGGTCCTACAGGCAGGATGTGCTGGAGACACCGGGGGACTCGTGGACAGATGAGCATACATATTCTTTATTTTTAACCCCCGCCTTACTTAATTTTACTTCCGCAATGTATGTATATACATTGCGGAAGTAAAATTAGATGGTTAGGAGAATTTTAGTGTACTGAGCATGCTCAGTACACTAAAATCGGGTCCGAGGAGACATCAGATGTTTCCTCGGACCCTGCTCCATAGGGCCCCATGTTAAAGGAATGGATCGGATTGGATTTGGCATAATTGCCATCCGATCTGTCAGATCCGATTTTTTATTCAGATGCAAAAATCGGAGCAGTTCTGATTTTTGCACCGGAAAGAAATCGGCCAAAATCGGATCGGACGCGATTCGATGCCATTTAGTGCACATATGAATCGGTGCGATCCCCATTAGATCACATGGGGGCAAATTCGGATCCGACGCTGTCCGATTTCTATCAGACAGCGTCGGATTTCAAAAAATCGTAGTGTGAAACCAGCCTATTAGTCAGAATAGTCTGCATAGGAGAAAAAAAAAAAAAAAAATCACAGCACTATTAGCCTGTGTAAAAAAAACCAGGCCACCTGGATATGACGATGTGTGCTGGTGCTCGTGCATACAGACAGCACAGGCTCCGTGTAAGACGGAGGGATCTGAATGAACCTAAAAAAATAGCAATAAAGCCTCTTTTTTCGGGGGGGGGTTTACATTTTATTTTTAATATGAACATACAGTAAGGAAAGAAGGTGATCAGGTTTCCTTGCTTACACTATAAACTACGTATAAAACTATGAAGCTTGGATTAGCCCTTTTTCATCTCCAATAAAAAAAAATTACATTTATTTTAGTTTTGTCTTCTGACTACGGATAAAAAAATGAAAATAAAAATCCACACAATCTCAGACACAACACTTGTGACACATTTTAGATCTAAAGCAAGAAAGTAGCCAGCTTGTGGGGATGTTATGAAACTGCAGACTGAAGTGGACGAGAATGGTAAAGCCTCTTTTTTTGCATGCACTTCACACACACACACACATTTTATTTGCACTTTTATCACTTCAATGGTCTGCACCAAACATTCACTTCAAAGTATATTCATCTACAATAAAGAAATGAAAAAAGGAATGATAAACGGTACAGAACCTTTTCTACATCAGTCTCCTCATTTCCTTGCCTCTTTACAATTGCCCATTAGGTGAATGTTTCAATCGGTCACAGTCACATAATAATGTCACAAGAGGGAGCCAAATTATAACGGCACGGAGGTGTAAAGACATAATTGCTGGAGGCTGCTTTACAGACAAATGGACCCAAGCAAAGTCCTTTCATTATAGACCCCAAAATCAGACGATAAATAATCAATACAGTGTATGATATGTTCAACATTTCAATTTCTATAATGAAATTACTTTGGTCCATTTGCAGATGCAACATAAAAAATATCCTTACACATATACACAGACACGCAATTTAAGAGTGAACACTACTTGTAACTTAGAAATTGCTGGATCAGACATTCAAATATATTCCTTTATCTGTTTGTCAGCATTATAGCTGTAACAAGAGGACACAAGGTGAAAAAGAATTCTGAATGGAAACTGCATGCACATGCCATAAATAATCCTTATGGCTTACCTTGGTGGTCACAATACACAGGCAGTCCATCGTTCACACATATTCAACACATTCTTGCTACTTAAGTAGGTAAAATGAAGAGAACATGATCTAAACACTGCATGACGTCAAAGAGTCACAAGAGCAGACCCCAATTCAGCAGTCCACTAAGGTTGGGAAGGTGCAGAGAGGTAGAAAAGGAGAACCCTGGCAGCATCTAGGACCGGACATGAGCCAGCAAGTGCCCGATTTGTAAAGCTCATCTATTTTTCAGATTGTATGTTTAAGCAGCTTAAAAAGAAGATCTCAGAAAGTTGTATTCCAGGGATTCTTCCACAGCAGTTTAAATAGCGCTTCATTAATTCCTCCTCTCACAGAATTAGAGTCATGATGCTCATAGTGAGTCATATGCTGAAGCACCATATAAAATAAGCTGTGATCTAACACGTCCTGATAAATAATGCATCTTCAGAAAAAAGGTGAACGCCTTCCTGTCCATGTAGACACACAGAGAAAACTACTCCAGAATATAAAGATCACTATCAGAGCATCCCTGCTTCTGCAGCCTGAAGATCAATGACTTTCTTGGCCAGAATGAATGGAATATTCCACGTGCAGCTCTGAGGAGGGGAGTGTGTAGTACTTCAAGTCACAGCAGTTCCCACCTACATAAATTATACCCTGCACCACTATTGCTTCCTTTTTCCTTCCAACTGCAAAAGAACATTTTTTCCAAAAGGTCCAGATGAAAAGTCACTGAGCATTCACAAGGCATTTCAGCACTAAGTAACAAATACAGCCAAGAAATAGGAATCCCCTCCCAGGTTCTGAAAGACCCTCCAACTATCAAGACAAAAGTCAATGGTAGGGTAGCTGCAATCATGAAGTCAAGTTCCGAGCTTGCCATTATTCTATATAATACAGGCAAAAGCTCCTGAGTCCTAAACCTACCCCAACATTCTGTATGATATAATATTTAAAATCCCTCAATGTTGGATGAAGGATATTTATGGTGTGCAACACTTCTGCTGCTCTTTCTGCAGGCAAACTCTTTCCAACATATCCCATGTATCATACTATAAATGAACAGGGATAAACAGACAGTTTTACAGCTGTGGTCAGAATAGAGATAAAGGGCCCGATTCATTACTGCACTTGCCTTTTGTATCATTTTCTTGACTGTTTATTTGCACCTCATTTATTTCATTCATGCCTGTTCTAAAGCTTATGTTATGTGTTCACCTTTGTTTTTCCTGCTCACCATTGTGGGCTGTGTTTTTGTATTCCAGAGGTTTTCCACCTTATATCAATTGCGGCTTTCTAACAAGTATTTGTCACAAATGTATTAAGACCACCGCTAGAAGGGTTTTATGTACACCAGGTATTTTGGAGCAAATTTAGTGAAAGGTACAAATTTTCCATTATAAAGATGCAAAATGGATCAAATTTAAAAAAAAAAAATAAAAAAGCATTTTGGAGTTTGACACATGCAATTCATGAGTTTTGTGCATTTTGAAGAATTTTGCATTAAAACATTCAATGAGTAACACAAGGTAAAAACAAGAACAATTACTTAAAATGCAAAAGATTTATCAGGCCAATATAGCCCGCTTTCTGGAGGTAAGGAGCAGCACCCCTGTCACTTTTGGTGGAAAAGGTTCCTCATCCTTTTTGACTCCTTGCCCCACGACAGCATGCTGTTATACCAAGTACAAGATCATGTGTTGCATGAATACTGTAGTAAGGCTCATTCCCACCTTCGTTCTTTATTTCCACTGTTCTGCTCCGTTGCAGTTATCGATCTTCCTCACAACAAACATCAACAGCACCCAAAACACCCCACAGATCAATCGTGTCCATCGGGTTTCCATCACTTCACCTCAGCTTCTTTTTGCTCAAACCTGAAACTGAGGCTCCAATTCAGATGTGAATGGTGCCTAAACAAGTAAACAGGCTGCAAGCACCAGATATCTTCTGATTCTAGGTACTCATCCACTATGGAGGCTCTATATGGGAAATCAAGTGTTCTATTAACTGGAATCAGTCATTCTGCAATACTAACATTCAATGTAATGTTGAACGAAGCCATAAACATACATAACAGGAGAGAGTGCACAGCTTTTTGCCTAAAGTGTATGGGCCAGAAGGTTTTGAATGGTGACTAACAAACCAAGCTGTGGTCACTAGGAGCGATTCAGGGTAGTGCAGTAGTGCAGGAGAAACCGACAACAAAGCAGTAAAGAAAGACACTTGGGCTATGTGCACACAGTGTGTTGCTTGATGTGTTTATTGATGCAAAGTCAATGAGAATTCTGAAGTTTGTGCACATGTTGTTACTATTTCTTTGCAGGTTTGGTGAAGAAAAACAGTCTACAGCATGTCAATTCTTTGTTAATTTTTCTCCGCGTTTTTCATCCATTGACTTCATTATGAAAAAAAAAAAATGCCAATATGCAAGCGCAAAAACACACTAGCAAATGCATTGCGTTTTTGGTGCATTTTTTTTGCCAGGAGATGCAGATTTGATGCAAATAAAAACATCCATCAAATGCTCAACATGTGAAGATACCCTAAAGGAAAGCTGAAAAGGTCAATCCAGAGGTTTTATGGTTTCCGCTCACTTAAAGTTAAGAATTAAAGTATTTGTACATATTTGCATTTTTATTTTTTACTTGACTGTACTTGGACTAAACAAGACTACACAAAACACCTTTTAAGCCCATAGCAGCCAATGGCACAGAGGTATTCTTTGCAGCATGAGATGGTGCATTGTCATGCATGAAGATGATTTTGCTCCTGAAGGCACGTTTTTGCTTTTTGTACCATGGAAGAAAGATCTGTGTCAGAAACTCTATATACTTAGCAGAGGTCATTTTCACACCTTCAGGTACCTTAAAGGGAGCTACAAGCTGTTTCCCAAGGATTCCGGCCCAAAACATGACTCCTCCACCTACTTGCTGACGCCGCAGCCTTGTTGGGACATGGTGGCCATCCACCAACCATCCACTACTCCATCCATCTGGACCATCCAGGGTTGCTCGGCACGCATCAGTAAACAAGACTGTTTGAAAATTAGTCTTCATGTATATCTGGGCCCACTGCAACCGTTTCTGCTTGTGAGCACTGTTTAGGGGTGGCTGAATAGTAGGTTTATGCACCACAGAGAGCCTTTGAAGGATCCTACACCTTGAGGTTCGAGGGACTCCAGAGGCACCATCAGCTTCAAATATCTGTTTGTAAGGCCTTTTTAGCAGCTGCTCTCTTAATCCGATGAACTTGCCTGGCAGAAACCTTCCTCATTCTACCTTTATCTGCATGAACACGTCTGTGCCCAGAATCAGCCACAAATCTCTTCACAGTACGATTATCACGCTTAAGATTTTGTGCAATATCTAATGTTTTCATCCCTTGTCCATGGCATTGCACTATTTGTTGCTTTTCGGCCGCAGAGATGATCCTTTTTCTTTCCATGTTACGTGAAAACTGTGGCCTGCGTAATATTGTGGAACACCCAGTTTTCCTTTTATTGGGCTCACCTGCCAAACTAATTATCACAGGTATCTGAGATTGATTTCAGTGATCCAACGAACCCTGAGACACAATACCATCAATGGATTTCTTTGACAACAAAAAATAAAAACCCCTATTACACTTAAAACCAATTTGCATAATAATTTGGAACATGTTGTATAGTTTGCACTATTACCCACAAGTCCAGTCATAATTCTGCAACCATTAAAGCTGGATTTGCAAGGATTGCCTGCTGACAAAGTCCGCACAGAGTGTCTTGAATGACGTTCCAGTTAGATATGAGTGAACATGTTAAGATTCAGTTTGTAAAATTAACCCATGGATGTTCAGGCTCGGTGGCGCTGTTCGGGAAAAGAACTTGACCCGAGCTGTCACTGGCTGGTTGTTCAGATCTCTGCCCACATACAGCCAGCCATAAGCAAAACACTTCCAGGGGAGGGAGGATGGGGATTTTTCAATTTTTAAGAGGGTACAACACACTGCAGCTAGGAACGCCAATTGTTTACCCCCAGTGCAAGCGGCTTGCGCTGGGCAAGCACTGAGCGTACATGAGCACAGCACGCTCCGGCATTTTGGATATACAAATCACCCGAACTCCAGCCCCGAACAGGTTCTCTCATGTCTAGTTGCAGTGCACAAAGTAATTAAGACACCACTAAGAATGTGACTGGCTCTAATGATGGAAAGACCAATTGTATTCTATGTATTATTAAAAAAAAACTGCAGAACTGAGAGTGCAGCTCTCAATGTAGACAATGTAATTTGGCTTTAGAAAAAGAAACAGTTGTTACCTATAAAAAAAAATATTAAATCAAATCCATTAAAAGTGAAAACATACAATATCTGGTAGCTATACTCGGGATATTTTACAAATTTTCTCTGGACGTCTTTAGAAATCTAATTTAACCAGTGTCCTATCTAAACAAGATACTAAAGAAAGTTAAACATCCTTCAGCATCTGCAATGTTACACTTTTCACATTTTCACAGCAGTGGCAATAAGTAAATTCACAGCTAAAGTTAACAAAACCAATTAACATTTGATATACTTTAATAGCACCTATTGCATTCAAGTGTAAATTACACATCAGTAGGTATGTTAATGAAACGGCAGTGAAAACACATATTGGAAAAAGTAAAGCAGTGAGCAACTAGACACTAACTAAAAATGTTTTGTTTTTATTTTATTTGCTTCTTATTACAGAAACTCAATCATGTGCACATATAAACGATAAGGCTGCGTTCACACATCACGCTTTTTTGCGCACACTTTTCAAAAAAGCGAACCTGTGTCTGCCGGCAAAGTGAATGGACTTTCACGTTTGCTGTGCAGACACTGCGTAAATATACGCTGCACTTTTATGGGAGAAAGCGTGCACGTAAAAAGAATGACCATGTCAATTCTTTACACAAGTGCGCCCGCGCTTTCTCCCATAGCAGCCACTATAACCGCTGGAATTACGCATCGCCGTTCAGACAACACGCAATTCCAGCATGTATAATGTCGGCGCTGCAGGATGTGATGTCACACAGGGGAGGAAGAATCCTGTGTTCCTCACCTGTGTGACATCTGTAACAGCCCTTTTTGGGTTTTGCAGTGTATTAACATTCACTGCGAAACCTAAATAAGAGTCATCCAAATGGTGTTAAAAATAATAAAAATGTAATACTTACCCTCCGCTGGGTGTTCGGGGAGACGGGAGAACCACATCTACTGACCTTCCAATGACCTGCCAAGATTTGGGATTGGCCGCTCGCGATCATGCGATATGTACGTCACATATCACATGACCGCGAGCGGCCAATCACAGATCTTGGCAGGTCATTGGAAGGTCAGTAGATGTGGTTGTCTCGGCTCCCGGCTCCCCGAACACCCAGCGGAGGGTAAGTATTACATTTATTATTATTTTTGATACCATTTGATTACCTTTATTTAGGCTTCGCAGTGAATATTAATACACTGCGAAACCCAAAAAGGGCTGTCACAGATGTCACACAGGTGAGGAACACAGGATTCTTCCTTCCCTGTGTGACATCACTTCTCCCCTGCGCTTTTGGGTGAGAAGTGAGCCCGTAAAAAAACATGGTGTGTGAATGCACTGCTTTTTTACGTAGCTTTTTTTGCGCGGCCGCAATACGGCAAAAAGCGTCCGCACAAAGAAAGCACTATGTGTGAACATAGCTTAAGGCTGGGGCTACGCACCAATTCTGACCATGACATGTTGTGTCGCCAAAGATCAAGATCACCGCAAAATGCAGGTAAATGGGGCAGTAGAGAAAGAACAATCTGAACCTATTCAAATTTTGCACTTTGGTTCTAGCAGTACATTGCGGGTTACAACGTGCCCCCAGCCTGCAGGGCTCATACATGTTGCAAATATCATTGCATTTAGCAGGATACTATCAGCCACCTCAGAAGCAACCCATATCTCTCAACACCGATGCTCCATCTCCTACAACCCTGACACCGGGGGCGATTGTGGCATCTGCGACCAGCAGTGCCACAAGGAGGAGACACCTCACTTTCATCAATAGTGTTATATTGCATTTTTTTATCCATCTGCAGTCTACAGCTGAGCCCTCAAGGGGGTGTCAGTCATTTGTGTTGCATATTTTGTTGCAGAGCAGCCCGCCTTGTGTAACAGCTAGGCGTCATCAATAGGCTGCTGTCTAACACTATGCTCCACTATTGGAGTGGCTGCCGCCCTGTGGTGATCTCATGTCCAGTGATACCACCTGTCTCCTCCTTGTGGAACGGCTGGTCGCAGATGCCACAATCGCACCTGGTGTCAGGGTTGTAGGAGATGGAGCATTTGGTGTTGAGAGATATGGGTTGCTTCTGAGGTGGCTGATAGTATCCTGTAAAATGCAATGATATTTGTAAGCAGCCAAATTCAGTGAGTTTTTTTTCTATTTAGTAGTTGTGTACCAATTCGGTGATTTCTGTCTCATACATGTTGCATCCATTTTTTTTCACAGATACAACATGGACTATTGTAATCTATTGTGCTATTCACATGTCCGTTTTTTTTTTTTTTCTGGTATGAATGATGACAAAAGGCCAATACAAGTCTATGGGTCCATGAAAAACAAGTACAGCATACAGATGGCATCCTTGTGCTGTACGCATTTAACATTGGAAAGTATAGGAGAAGCTTTATCATTTGTTTCTCTCTCTATGTGTGAATATTCACTGATGACACTCCTGGTAAAAAGGACACGTTGAGGAAGCAAAACGCAGGAAACACCAATACCAATTTTTTTTTTTTTTTTTGCAGATGTGTTTGCGCACGGACCTGTGAAGGAGGACTTAGGCTTTGTTCACATGTATTTTTGCTGCGTATTTTCTGCAGCCAAAACCTGCTCTCTTGCCAGTAAAAAGCTTCTTCTAAAAGCAGGTTTTGTTGCGTATTGTTGTCCTTGGTCTTCAGTACATGTTTAATAAAGTTAGTTTCATTCACAACAACAGCAAAAAAAAAAATCTTTTTTAGTTTAAACTTTTTTGAATGTGATGGTATCTTTATCTTTATTTTTAATGGGGCAAAGTGGTGATGATAACATGTAGGTTTCTATTTTTTTCATACTTAAAAATAGTAAAAAAAAATAAATTTTAAATAGTCCCCTTAGGGGACTGTAAACTGCGATTATCTGGTCGCTTGTGCTATATACAGTAATACTATAGATTTGCAGTATTTATCAGAAAGCAATGTCTCCTTTTAAGCTAGGTCATCGGCAGGTTTCAAAGGAGCACTGGACAAACACCAAAGTCCTTTACAGACCTCATGCTGTCATAGCAACCCATTAGTGACCACCAGTCACTGCATGGGGGCACCGATGGCAGGCGCAAATGGTGCGCCCCTTTGCCGGCATGCGTTTAATTGTCAGAGTTTGACAACGAAATTTAACATGTTAATAATTGTGAGCAGAGCTCCTCTCCACCCACGATTGTTAGCAGCTAGTCCGGCTGTAACACACAGCCATTACCTTCTGGCTATGGGGTGAGCTAAACACATGAGCCCGCTTCATACACTGTACATATATAGCGGATGTCGTGAAGAGGTTAAAAACAAAGCAGTTTTTCGTTTCAGTCAGGAAAAAAAAAGCAATAGTGTACATGAGATTTCTAAAATTTTAAAATTTGCTAGTACTGTAAAAAAGCAGCTTTTAATTAAAAAAAAAAAAAAAACGCAACATGTGAACATAGCCTAAGGGTATGTGCAGACGCTGAGAATTTGATGCAAAAATGTTCTGCTGCTAAACTGCACCCTGTGCCAGAAAGACAACGTATAGGTGCAGATTTTTTCCTAGTGTTTTTTCACTATTGTCAATGGCAGGAAGGACAGGAAGACGCACCAAGAACGGACATGCTAATTTTTTTTCTCTGGACAAAAAAAAATGCAAATCTGCAAGGGAGAAAAAAAAGCATCATTGGCACAGCAATTTAAAATTCTCATAGACTTTGCTGGGGAAGGTTATACAAGCGCTTTTGTGACAAAAGGGTGAAAAAAAAAAACGCGGCAAAAAAGCACCATCTGAACATAGCCTTACAGTGTTTGAAAGAAGGAAGTTGTTTTCAATTCCTAGCAACGCTATAAGGCCTAATTATACAAGGTATGCAAATAGTCCTTCTATTCAGCCCAGGTATCCAAAATAAAATCAGCATCTAATACATGCCCCTTTTGGTAACAATTTTCAGCTACTGCAAAAGATGAAATCCAAGAGAGAAATTTGAATCAGACTGGCCATACTGTGACGTGGGAAAATAGAACCATTCGTTTTACAAATGTAACATTGTAATAAGCACGATTCTGGACCAATATCGTGAGCAATGAGATATGGCAGCAATCCAGCCAATCTGGTGCAGGCTGACACTGAAGAAATGGAGAAAGCGTATATAGCGGTTAAAGGACCCAATTACATAAAATCCTCATTTAATTTTACAACTTTCTATGAAAGATATTATAATTATTAAACTTAACATCTGCATATAATATTTAAATCAAAAATACCTCGGTACTCTGACTGATTGGCAAGGTTTCTGATGTTACAGTTGAGCTGGGAAGGCTTGAAAACTCCCATGTATTCACAGGCAAAACAGGTTCAGGTGCCTTGGAGTTGTCAGTACATCTAGGATTGTCCAGTAAGGTCACTTCATAAAATTCTTGTATATCTGAAAATTAAAGTAAATAGATCATGCCAGGGTGTACAGCACAAAACGTCTGAAGAAACACTTATAACCCTTAGAAAACGGGCATGATTTAAGATTTAATTGAAAACAGCGAGAGTCGAACCTTATAGTATCCTCAGCCTTATTTTGAACGCCATGTCTCACACTTGCAGTATTGAAGTGGCCACAAAAGCTTGGTTCTGAGATATTTTTTATAAATGTGCCTCTGTGTAATAATGATAATAAATTATTTATATAGCACCATTATATTCCATGGTGCTTTACATGCAAAAGGGGGAAACTAGGACAAGTACAATAAATGTGGACAATTCGGTCGAACAGATAAAAGAAGGGAGAGGATCCTGTCCGTGAGGGCTCACAATCTACAAGGGACGGGTGAGGATACAGTAGGAGGGGGAGGTGCTGGTCGTGTGTCGGTGCGGTGGACCGGGTGTCATTGCAGGTTGTAGGCTTGGCGGAAGAGGTGGGTCTTCAGGCTTCTTTTGAAGGTTCCCAGGATAGGAGAATGATGTGTTGGGGCAGTGAGTTCCAGAGTATTGGAGAGGCACGGGAGAAATCCTGTATGTGGTTGTGCGAAGAGGAGATGAGGGGAGAGCAGAGGAGGAGTTCTTGGGAGGATCGCAGGTTGCGGGAGGGTAGGTATTGGGAGATCATGTCGGAGATATATGGAGGGGACAGGTTGTGGATGGCTTTGTACGTCGTGGTTAATGTCTTAAACCGGGATCTCTGGGAAGCGGGGAGCCAGTGAAAGGCTCGGCAGAGGGGAGAGACAGGGGAGTAGCGGGAAGATAGAAGGATACGACAGGCAGCGGAGTTTAGGATAGATTGGAGAGGTGCAAGGAAGGTAGCAGGGAGGCCAGTGAGCAGGAGGTTGCAGTAATCAAGGCGGGAGATGATGAGAGCGTGAATAAGGGTTTTGGCAGTGTCTTGGTCAAGAAAAGTGGGGATCCGAGAAATGTTTTTGAGCTTGAGTCGGCATGAGGTGGCGAGGTCCTGGATGTGGGGCTTGAAGGAGAGGGAAGAGTCAAGGATAACTCCGAGGCGCTTGGCGTGGGGGACTGGGGAGAGAGAGCAGTCGTTGACGACGATGGATAGGTCGGGGAGTGAGGCTGAGCGGCTTGGGGGGGGGGGGGGGGGAGAGACAATGAGCTCGGTTTTGTCCATGTTCAGCTTCAGGAAGCGGGCAGAGTAGAAGGATGAGATGGCGGACAGGCATTGTGGAATTTTGGATAGTAGGGAAGTAATGTCAGGTTCAGACAGGTAGATTTGGGTGTCGTCAGCGTAGAGGTGGTACTGGAGGCCATGGGACTCAATGAGTTGCCCTAGGCAGAGAGTGTAGATTGAGAAGACTGGCGGTCCCAGAAACGAGCCCTGGGGGACCCCTACAGATAGGGCGAGAAGGTGGTGTGGGAGTGGGTGATGCTGAAGGTCCGGTTCGTTAAGTATGAGGAGATCCAGGAGAGGGCAAGGTCCTTGATGCCAAGAGTTTCCAGGATTTGAAGTAGAAGGGAATGGTTAACAGTGTCAAAAGCGGCAGATAGGTCAAGGAGGAGGAAGACAGAGTAATGACGTTTGCTTTTGGCAGTCAGTAGGTCGTTGGTGACTTTGGTCAGGGCTGTTTCTGTGGAGTGGAAGGGTCGGAAATTGGATTGTAGGCGGTCGAAGAGGAAGCAGGAAGAGAGTTGAGATGATAGCTCAGAGTGGGCGTGCGGCTGAAGTAGTTTAGAGGCGAAAGGGAGGAGAGATATGGGGCGATAGTTGGAGACAGATGTGGGATCAAGGGAGGGTTTTTTGAGGATGGGGGTAACAATAATAATAATAATAAAAATATTTATTCCTTTATACAGCACTATTAATTCGAAAGCACTTTATATACATTTGAGACACTGTCCCAATGAGGCTCACAATCTAAACATCCTATTATTGGGTCATTCCATGTCAAGTGAACCAATGTTTTTAATTCTTTTGAGATTTTGTTATTTGATAATGGCATGTCAGACAATTCAAAATGTGAAGAGAAAAAAAATTCTACATTTTTTTTATTTTTAATTGATTTTCAAAGTTTGGAAAAAGTGCGAATTTCAGTGTTGCCTGCCTTTACATTTCTCCTCTTAACTCAGGCTAGAAATAAGATAGAGAAACGAACTAAACACCATTATACTAAGAACTGTATAGGCTTTCACCAGATATGTCACAAGAGTATCATTGTTAATGTTTTACCCATGTGAACGCAAACACAAAATTTTAAAATGCATTTCTGAAAAAGAACGTATAATTAAAAAATTCCAAAACTGCCCATGTGTCTGCTATGCTCCTAGCCACATCTGTACCAAAATTCAAGTTAGGATCGCAATGGGATCATATTTTAAAATATTTAATTATATTATAGCATCATTGGGTCATTCCATATCAAGTGATGTAAATATGAATTTTTTTTACCTGATCTCTTTGGATTTTTTTTTGCTATATCAAGTACAACTTACGGTAATTAAAGTTTTGAAATATTTCTTCATCAGTTAATTTTTTACAGATTTTTAAAGTTTTGAAAAAGCGCCAATTTTGTCCTGGTATGGCTTTACATATTTTATCATATCTCGGGATAGAAATAAGATAATGAGGTGGGAGAGGCATCATTTTTCTCAGAACAGTACCGACTTTCATTTGATATGTCACAAGAATAGGTCTCTTAATACTTTATTTTGAAGAAATCAAATTCAAAATTTTAATGTACAATTGTAAAAAACATGTTTTAAAATTGTGAAAAAATGTCTGTGTTACTTGTATACAGGGATTCTACTTTGGACCTATCAAATTTATATATTTTTTTTAAAGCCTTGAATCATCTGATGTTAGGTTTGTGTGAGTTTCTTCCTTTTTTCTTTTCAAATTACAACTTATTGAATTCAACATTTCTATGCAACAATAAAGAAACCCAAAAAACAAATCCCATAAGTGCCAGGATAAATACATCTTAGGCGGCCGTCACACGCACAGATATCTTGCCCGATATCGTTTAAGCGATCTCCTTTTTAATCGCTTAAGCGATATCGGGCTTAAAAATCGATGCATGTAATCAAGCGATTTACGATGTTAAATCGCTTGATCGTGACATCGCTGATCTGAGCTCCGGTTCTCAGATCTAGCGATGAGCGATTTGACGATCTGTCTCATCGTGGTGTATAACACCATGATGAGCGATTTCCCAGCGCAGAGTCTATGCTGGGAGATAGTAACTATGGTACACGTCGGGTAACTAAGCGACGCGCGGCGCCTAGTTACCCGATGTGTACCATAGTTACCAGCGAGATCGCGGATCCACATCGCTGGTGAGTCTGTCTGTGTGACATCTCACCAGCGATGTGAGCGATATAGTAAGCGATTGCGCGTGCACGTGATCGCTTACAATATCGCTATAGATATCTCAGCGTGTGACGGCCGCCTTAATCATCAAAGCACAACTTGCTCAGCATTTTCAACCTGAATGCAATGAACAAACAAAAGAAAAAAAGGAGGTGATCATATCCTCAAGTGTGACTTTCTAAATAGTGTCATCCTAATTATATGTTAACAACAAGATTAAAAGAACCAATATTTTTAACACCTATTTATACATGCAACAATTTAATTTTCTATTGTATCAGTAAACAGGTAATTTATGAATTAAATTAAATTCATTTTCTATTCTTTTGCATGCCCAACTCTTCGGTAGTGTCGTCAGTATCATGAACTATTCAAGTCTGCTAGGGGTGGCTTTAAATTTATCTTTAAGCTGCAGAATGATCTCTTAATCAGAGTCATTTTTTCCTTCACCTTCTACTGTTCCTTCTACTGTTTCACCCACCAGCTCAAGGGTTTTTTTTTTGGAAATTTTTCAAATTTGTTTTGGCAATAACCTGGATGATGGATTCTTTTTCTTGCAATGGGTGAATATTAGATGTAAGGCCCCTTTCACATCTGCGATTTTTTTTAAATCGTGGCAGATGCGGTGAAAAATACGCATCTGCCGCGATTACCGCATAAGGGCCCTTTCACATCAGCGTTTTTTGAAATTTGCGGCAGATGCGGTGAAAAAACCGCATCTGCCGCGATTACCGCATACCGGCTGCACTTGCGGCGCGGTTGCGGTAAACGCCATACTATCTATAGGCAGACTTGCGGCAGGTGCGGCAAGTGCGGTTTTGGCACTTGCGGCAGGTGCGGCCGCGAAAAAAAATACTGTCAGCCGCGGTTTTTTTTCGCGGCCGCACCTGCCGCAAGTGCCAAAACCGCACTTGCCGCAAGTCCGCCTATACATAGTATGGCGTTTACCGCAACCGCGCCGCAAGTGCAGCCGGTATGCGGTAATCGCGGCAGATGCGTTTTTTTCACCGCATCTGCCGCGATTTGAAAAAACGCTGATGTGAAAAGGCCCTAACACTTGCGGCACAGTTGCGGCAAGCCCAATGCAATGTCTATGCGGGCTTGCGGCAGGTGCGGCAAGTGTGGTTTCGGCACTTGCGGCAGGTGCGGCCGAAAAAGAAATCGCGGTTGACCGCGTTTTTTTCGCGGCCGCACCTGCCGCAAGTGCCGAAGCCGCACACTTACCGCAAGCCCCATAGACATTGCATGGGGCTTGCAGCAACTGTGCCGCGGTTATGCGTTAATTTAAAAAAACCGCTGATGTGAAAGCACCCTTAGAAAGTGATTTATTCAAATACTCCATTGTTAAATCAGGATTTATAAAATACTTATGTTGGAAGTTACAGGCTTTTCAGAAGTATTTTTCTCTTTTGCAAGTTGCTTTCTACAACTGTCACAAATGTTCATGCCAGCATTAAATGATGGATTTATATCAAAAATCCAATCTTGGACCAGCCTAAGATTTTTTCTAGTTGTGTGTCTTTTTTTTTTTTTTTTTAAAGGGATTGCAACAGTATGTATTATAAAATGCTGTACCTTGAGAAGTAGCAGCCATTGCTCTGTGAGAAAATTACAGTTAATGTTAAGTAAGGAAGATGGGCAATAAAAATAAAGATTTACAGTACACTTGAGATAGAACCGTCTTGCTATAAAGGGAGTATTACGCCTAGAGCACACACAACCTTTGCTGTCTGTGGATCAACGCTGCAGTTTTGGCAGCTTTTGTCTACTGCGTTTTCACTGTATCTGCATTAGTCTTTTTAATCCCTAGTGAAAACGATGGCAGATTTTTTTTTTTTTTTTTTTATATAAATAGTAATAAATGCTGCATTTATTGCAACTATCAAATAGTAGTGCACGCAGCGATTTACTCACTCACTGAGTGTTTCAAAAAACACTGGATGTGTTTAACCCCATTGAAATCAATAGAGGGCGTTTTTCTGAACAATGATCACTCAGAATAGTGCTGTGCATGTATTAGGCCCTTGATAAGAAAAGCATTAAACTAGTAACATAAATTTACTCAATCTATAAAAGGGAACCTGTTGGCTAGTTTATGCCCCCCAGCTATCTCTATCTGTATGTGCAGTTTCAAATTACTATTCTAATCATCCCTGTCTGACCTCATAGTGTAATGTTAAAGGTGAAAAAAAGCATTTATACACTTACATTTTCTGAGGCAGTCAGACTACACCTTGAAGGAGGTAGACTGTCTGGCAGGTTAATAGTTAACTCACTATTACTTAGTCTGTCTAAAGGACCTGTGTGATGTTAAGATCATGTGACTATAGTGGGCGGAGCTAAGTGAGCAAGCTCATTAAGTGCTATGGGGAATTAGCTCCACCTATTGTAGTCACATGGTTGTGACATCACAACAGGTGTCCCAGCATGTTCTGACATTCGGCTGAAATGTTAACTATTAACCTGCCAGTCTATCTCCTCCAAGATGTAGACTGTGCCTCATTCACATAAGAAAATGTAAGTGTATAAAATGTTGCGTTTGCGTTCGCATGGGTAAAATATTAACAAATATACTATTGTGAAAGCCAGTCCACAATTCTCGCTTTTTTAAAGCGAACCTGTCACCCCCCCCGGGCATCAAAAGCTCTAATAGCCACCTTCTGCAGCACTAAGGCTGCATTCTGAGAAGGTGCCTATAGGCTTTTGATGCCCTTTCTAGTATGAAATATTAAGTTAGGTAAATGCTCACTCTTCAGAAGATCGAAGACCGGGAGGCGGGGTTTCACGCTCCTCCGGCCCGCCCCCTCTTGTCAATCATTGTGCGCGCCTGCTGCTGTCTCCCCTCAGTGTGGAAAATGAACGCGCGTCTCCGTTCTCCTGCACGGAGCCGCGCATGCGCTGTGCGCCCGGTGTCGACTTCCTGGACACCGGGCGCACAGCGCATGTGCGGCTCCATACAGGAGAATGGAGACGCGCGTTCATTTTCCACACTGAGGGGAGACAGCAGCAGGCGCGCACAATGATTGACAAGAGGGGGCGGGCCGGAGGAGCGTGAAACCCCGCCTCCCGGTCTTCGATCTTCTGAAGAGTGAGCATTTACCTAACTTAATATTTCATACTAGAAAGGGCATCAAAAGCCTATAGGCACCTTCTCAGAATGCAGCCTTAGTGCTGCAGAAGGTGGCTATTAGAGCTTTTGATGCCCGGGGGGGGTGACAGGTTCGCTTTAAAACTTTAAAAATCTGTAAAAAAAATTAACTGATAAAAAAATTCAAAACTTTTAATTTGTAAATAGCTAAAGTTGTACTTCATATAGAAAAAAAAATGAAAAAAAATCTAAAGAGGTCAGGTAAAAAAATATTCATATGTAGATCACTTGATATGGAATGACCCATTGACACTATAATTAAATATTTTAAAATATGATCTCAACTTGAATTTTGGTACAGATGTAGCTAGGAGAATAGCAGACACGTGCGTTTTTGGAAATTTTTAAATGATACTTTCTTTTTGGAAATGCGTTTTAAAATTTTGCGTTTGCGTTCACATGGTGAAATATTAACAAAGATCTTCGTTGTGACATATCTGGTGAAAGCCTGCACAGTTCTGATAGATTGGTGTTTATTTTGTTTCTCCATCTTATTTCTAGCCTAGAGATATGATAGAAAATGTAAAGCCATACCAGGCCAAAATTAGCATTTTTTTTTAAAAACTTTAAAAATTTGTAAAAAAAAATAACTGATTAAGAAAAAAAAAAAAAAAAAAAAAAAAAAAAAAAAATCAAAAAACTTTTTATTTGTAATTAACTAAGTTGTACTTCATATAGAAAGAAAAAAAAAAAAAAAAAAAAAACTCTAAAACTTCAGGTAAAAAATTATTCATATTTTGATCACTTGATATGGAATGACCCTATTATGTCTTTTAAATGTGGGAGGAAACCCACATAAACACAGGAAGAACATACAAACTCCTTACAGATGATGTCTTCTGTGGGATTTGAATCCAGGACCCCAGTGCTGCAAGACTACAGTGCTAACCACTGAGTCACCATGCTGCCGTGTAGTGTATGTGTCAACCACGCAGGAACAGGTCGGATATACTACAGCTCCTGGGCAGGGGAGGAAGTTGAAGAGTTTACAGTCATTAGAGCTGGGGATCACATCTGATTCTTTCTGTAAAGAAAAACTTTTCATTGCCTGTTTAAAAACTTGTTTTACATCACAGAAAGAATCTGCTGTGATCCCTGGCTGTAATGTCTATGTACTCTCTATTACTTCTTCCTCTGCCCAGGAGCTGTCGTATTTCCAACCTGCTCCTATATGGTTGAACGAGTATATTACACAGGGACACACTTAAAAGAAAATATTTGCACAACAACATTTGTTTTTGTTTTGTTTATTTGTTTTTTTAAACTTTTAACTGTGAAACTTTTTACTCTGGGACACTATTAATGAAAAAGGAAAGTTGGCATCAAAATTTTTTTTCAACAATTGCAAAAACTTTAATTAATGTATCAATTTGTTTTTCCAATATTTTTTAACGTAGTAAAATATGAAAAACAATTATAAGTTTGATATATTCCCCTTTTAAACACTAGGGGGAGCAGCAGTTTGAAATTCTAGTTTACAGCTTGCATGCATTAGGATGTGCTGAAAATGTGGGGTGGATCTGCTCCTTGTGTGATGTCTCCTCCCCCCTCCCCTTCTGGGTGTTCACAAAAAGATAAGAGAATGCAGTTTAGGGTCACAGATTGGAGCCATTTTGCATGACACACAAAGTGGTACTGACACATAACTACAAGCAGATCTCTATGCAGCAAACTCAATGAGAATCCTAACGTTTTGTGATCATGTTGCTTTTGTTCCCATGCAGATTTGGTGCAGAAATAAATATGCAGCCTGTCAATTATTCCAGCATTTTTCCCACCACAAATGCATGAAAAATGAATTAAAAGCACATTGTACTTTTCTGGCAGGAAATGCAGATTTGGTGCAGAATTTTCAGTAACCAAAGTGTAAGAGTATGTTCACACAGGGTGTTTCTTTCTAAAGCAAAACTCCAGCAAAAATGCTGTGTTGTTGCTGCGTTTTATCCGCAGGAATGCAGCTGTACGTTTTTGCATTTTTCATTGCTTTCAATCTTTAAAAATAGCAGCAAAAATGCTGAAAACTGACATACTGCTTTACAACACAGCAAAAATCGAGCTGTTTTCCATTTCAGTTAGGAAAAAAAGCAGGTGTGTGTCTGTGTGATGGAGATTTCTCGAATCTCATAGGATTTGCTGGTACTCCAAGGCCCTGTGCCCACACTGTAAAGCTGGTCCATTTGTGGTGCACACAATTATGCTGCAAAACTTTTTTTCTTTACAAAAAGAGCACTAAAAACGCACTGTGTTTTTGATGCTTTTTGCAAAACATTTTACAGGACATGATGAATACAGATAGTTAACCCCTTTATCCCCGATTGATTTTCTGTTTCCCCTGCTTTCAAGAGCCATAACTTTTATTTTTCCATCAATATAGACATGCGAGGGCTTTTGTTTTGCGAGACGAGTTGTACTTTTGAATTACGTCATTTATTTAACCATATAGTGAACTGGAAAACAGGAAATTAATTACAAGTGCGGTGAAATTGCAAAAATTAAGAGCAATTACACAACTTATTTTTTTTTTTTTTTTATACACATCATGTTCACTATATGGTAAAATTTACATGTCAGTATGATTTTTTTTTTTAGTTACCAAACAAGTATACATTTTCTTTTAACTAAGGCCCCTTTCACATCAGCGGTAATCGCTGATCACGGCAGTTGCAGTGAAAAAAAACGCAACTGCCGCGATTACCACATAACGGCCGCACTTGCGGTTCACCTACGGCAAGCCCCATGCAGCGCCTATGGGGCTTGCGGTAAGTGTGCGGCAAGTGCAGTACAGTTGCGGTTTCGGCACTTGCGGCTGCGAAAAAAACCACGGTCAGCCGCAGTTTTCTCGTGGCTGCATCTGAAGCAAGTGCACTTGCCGCATACTTACCGCAAGCCCCATAGACACTGCATGGGTCTTGCCGCAGGTGAACCGCAAGTGCGGCTGTTATGCGGTAATCGCAGCAGTTATGGTTTTTTTCACTGCAACTGCCGCGATCAGGATTACCGCTGATGTGAAAGCAGCCTAAGTGGTAAAAAAATAATCAGAAGTTTTTAAACTAAAAAGAATTGCACTTTTGTTGCCATTTTCTGTTATCCATAGTGTTCTAATTTTTTGGAATCTGGGGCTATGTGATGGGTTATTTTGAACTTTCCATATTTTCTAAAACTTTTTTTTTGTATAACTGTTTTATTTTATACTGCTCCCCAGGGCACCGCAGCACTGCAGAGAGATGCTGGAGCATCTCTCTGCAGTGCTGTGGCGCCCTGAGGGGCAGCATGCTGGAGCATCTCTCTGCACAGTACAAATGATCACATTCTGCCAGTGACGTCGCTTGGGCATCCCTGGGAGGAAGAGAAACATGAAAGCACCCAGGTTCATCAGCTGACCCCACGCTGTCATAGCAATGCATCGAGGCCTCGTAAACTGCATCACAGGACTTCTGATGCCAGATCAGCTGACATGTGGGGGCTGATGCAAGCTCAGTGCGTGAGCTCGCACAAAAGGGAGGGAGGCGGACAAGGGCGTATATGTACACCCTCGGTCGTGCAGGGGTTAAAAAATGTATTGATATAAATTTCTTTTCCTTCATTTTGAAGAGATGTATAAACAGGTTTTTAAATTAAAATACATGTCTGTCTTTTTAATTATGGCTAGGTCCACATTGTGTTTGTGCTGTCCGTTTAACGGATACATTAATATCAGGGTTATTTAAGGGGTTAATGACAGCTGAGTTGACAGTTGTCATTAAGCCCTGGATTAGTAATGTTAGGCTTCTTCTGATACCCGCTCAATACAAATCCGGTAAGTGAATAATAAAACCCACACAAAATTCCTTTATTACAAATAAAAACACACAGACAACCCTCATTTACCTATTTATTAAAAGTCCCAACAACATACCCTCCAACAATAAACCACGAGGTCCCACATCGCAAACTCAGCTCTGCAGCATCAGAGATCGCGGTTAACCTCCCTGGCGGTCTGTTTATTTCTGGAATTTGTTGCTAAAAGCGGGCTACCCGCGTTCGCGGTAGATGCGGTTAAAAAACCGCATCTACCGCATCTGCCGCACTTGTGCCGCACTAGCGGCGCGGTTGCGGTAATCTGCATAGGAACCAACCTCTGATGACCCTCATACATTGTTAATATGTGCCCCTGCAGCCTAGTAAACCATTAGCAGCACTGTTGTTGTGTGCAAAGTGGCTGCAGTAGAAGTGCGATAATGATTTTAGACACTTACATGCCTGCGTACTTGAGGCCGTCTCCCTGTGTGTGCTGGGACTTGTTGTGCTGTGGTCATCATGTCTGCTCGCCCCCTCCCTTATGCACGCCCCCTCTCAGCCTGCTATAGTGCTGTGAGGCTGATTGCGTCATAAAGGGGCGGGGCTACCGTGTTGCCGCGATTTAGCCCCGCCCCTTTATGACGCAATCAGCCTCACATCACTATAGCAGGCTGAGAGGGGGCGTGCATAAGGGAGGGGGCGAGCAGACATGATGACCACAGCCCACAAGTGCCAGCACACACAGGGAGACGCCCTCAAGAACGCAGGCATGTAAGTATATACCATCATTATCGCACTTCTACTGCAGCCACTTTGCCCACAACAACAGGGCTGCTAATGGTTTACTAGGCTGCAGGGGCACATATTAACAATGTATGAGGGTCATCAGAGGTGGTTGGTTCCTATGCAGATTACCGCAACCGCGGCACAAGTGCGGCACAAGTGCGGCAGATGCGGTAGATGCGGCAGATGCGGTTTTCTCACCGCATCTGCCGCGAACGCGGGTAAGCCCGAGCCTGACTCGGGGTTAACGCTTCTGGTAGTGAATGTTAACCCCGAGTCAGGCTCGGGAATAACGCTAGGAAGGTTAAGAAAAAAAGTCTGGTCATCGCAGCCTCCGAGCATTGAATGAGAGCCCAGAAGACTGCGGAGAGTCAGTGACATAACCCAAGGACACAGCTCAGGTACCCTGGTAACCGTTAGCCATGGTCAGCTGGCTTTTTTAAGTGCAAATCCAAAATATTTACAACGTTCATTAGAAGGTAAAACAGACCTGGCAATATGATTCTCCAAGTCTCTATGGATATGCAGATACAAAGCATGTATAGTTTTCTTTCATAGTGTTACTATGGGGCCGGAATCGGATCCGGAGGTGTCCGATTCACACCGGACAGCCCCGGATCCAAAAATCCGTGGTGTGAAGCCAGCCTTAAGGTACCGCCACACGCGGCAATATAGCTAGGCAATTTCACTGGTAATTTGCTGGTTGCAGTGAAATCATGGACACATTGTTCTATTTTGTTGCTGTGTACGAATGGAACAATGTGTCCATGATTTCACTACAACCAGCAAATTGCCAGTGAAATTGCCTAGCAATATTGCCGCGTGTGACGGTACATTCAGAGGCAAAAGACAGGACAATTAGATCAGTCAACGTGTGCAGGAAAAGATACAGGCTCAGTGTGCAAGCCCACATCAAAGGAAGGGACACGACCTAGAACGTACCAGTACATCCTAGGTCATGAAGGGGTTAAATATAACTGTCATTTACATTTTTACGTCAAATCAATAGTAGACATGAAAAAAGGAAACTTTGTAATACATCGCATCAGAATTAGCTTTTTTTCTGTCAGACTTGATCAGTCATTATCAATATTCTCAATTCTGAGGTAAAATCTGTATTTAGTGGGGATTTTCCCATTGCTGAGAAAGGAGATGGCAGCTGCTACTTATACGAGTCTATGACGACAGGAGGGCAGAACTAGAGGCAGAAGGAGGAGCTAAACACAAAGCACCGACTCACCTCCCTATCCAACCTACTTAGAATCTCATCAGTAACACCTGTCAACTAATACCTCACATTTTTCATGCACATTTTATTACTTTTGCATGGTGTATTGGAGCTCTCAGAATTCAGATGGTAAATTGGAGACTCCGTCTTGTGGGGTACACACATATAGTGTTTAACTAGCCCGCCAAACTGGACGTAACTTAGAGGTTACTATTCAGACACGGTTCATATAGTCATGCAGTGTTAACAAGGACGCCTCACCTGGCGCCACTAATAGGCTGCTGTTCAGACACTGTATGCATCTCACCTATACAGTGCCTTGTGAAAGTATTCGGCCCCCTTGAACCTTTCAACTTTTTGCCACATTTCAAGCTTCAAACATAAAGATATAAATTCTAATTTTTTTTGTTACTAAACAACAACAAATGGGACACAATCGTGAAGTGGAACGAAAATAGCACTGCTGAAGTGGTGCTGTTCAGAATAAAGGGCATTGTTTGACACTTTTTTTGGATCAACAAAATCAGGTTACTTGGCGATGCATTTTAATTTCACCCTGATGCCTTCATTAGACCAAAGACTCTCAGCACTTGACAAGAGTAGCATAAATATGGGAGTCCTGTAGGTCAGAAGTCTTCAGTGGAGCCACGTATCTTCACTACATAGACGACCCCTTCTCAATACCTATGTTTCCCACAGTAAAATAATAACAGCTATACTCATCTCCGATGCAGGCACTAGCTCTCCTCAGGATCATGTGACATTGTTATGTCCCGCTGCCATCCCTGCAGCCAATCAGCGTTGGCTTCACACTATCTTCCTTCGGACAAATCAGTTCCTTTGAGTGTCAATTATGTAAAAAGGAGGGGAAAGTGAAGTCAGTGCTGACACCGCTGAAACGGCGCCAGCATTGGAGGAGAGCAAGTTGTAGTGGGCAGCCTCTTTAATTTGTCATGGGTAATTATTTGGCCGATGTTTAAAATTATTGTACAATCCTATTAAAGCACTACTCCAGCGTTGTTGCTTTTTTTTTTTACAGCTGGAAGGGGGCTTTTACATGTAAGGTCCTTGCCCCTACTCTTATACTCACAATCTGGAATCTTCACCATTTATTAACGCCACTCAAGTCCAGCGGTGTCATCTTGGCACCGTAACTTCTGACTGGGCAGCAGACAGAAGTTATTTCACAAACTCTCAATTCAGCTCTATGGCAGGTTTCACGCTGGGGTTTGTGTCTGCATGCGTATGGCACGCAGACGCAAACACAGTGCAAACGTAGCCATACTGATGTGAACGCAGCAGAGAATCTCTGCATGCGTTCACATTAGTATGCAGCCCGGCGGCGGTCGGGAGGCAGAGATCAGCGGTGGAGATCTCCTCCTCCCGGCTACAGCTGATCTCCCGCATCGACACCAAATAGGTGATATCAGTGCAGGAGATAAAAAAACAGCTGATCGCCGTTTCAAATCTCCCGCGCCGACTTCACCTATTTAGTGTCGGTGCGGGAGATTTAAACAGCTGTCAGATCAGCTGTTCCTTCAAATCTCCCACGCCGACACCGGCGGGAGATCAGTGGCGGCTGCCGCTGATTAGCGGTGGCCACCGGGAGAGATTTCAATGTGATCCGCAGCATTCACCTGTGCTGTCATGCGGAGAACACTGTGGACCCACTGACTTCAATGCTGCGTGGTTTGTGCACTTGCGGACGCTTGCAGATAAAACAAGCGCTTGCACAAAAAATGCAACAGGCTGCGTTCGGCGTGCGCACAAATTATGCGCATCTGAATGCAAACGCAGGCACGTGTTCCCATGTTAAACATAGGAACGCAGCGCCAAAGCGTTTAGCTGCATTCAGTGCGCTGAGTTTGCATACGCCAGTGTGAAACCACCCTACGAGAGTCAGAACAAGGCTAAAACAAGGCTCTCAAAGTCTTACATTGAAGAGTGACTTCCGGGCACGCTCCATGAAACACTGGAACAATCTGGAAGGTCACAGCAAGAGACTGATAGGAGCATCATGATCAGAGGTTGAAAATGCCAGACAGTGAGTATAAAAGAGTGGGGTGAGTGAACTTTGATTAGAAGCACCAGTCCAGCTGTGAATAAAATAAAAAAAAAAATAAAAAAAACGAAATATGCAGGAGTGGTGCTTTAGCCCGATAATGACAACCTTACATCTAGAGCAAAAAAAAAAAAAAAGGTACGGTACTTATTCCGTTCTTACAACAAGGACAGAAAAAGCCCTGTAGCACCCACCAGTATCAAACTCTCTGAGATTTCAGCTGCCTGGATTTGTTGAAACCCTAGAGATTATGAATCGGGAGATTTTTTTCCTTGTACCCATCACGTGAAAGAAACTGGCTGGAAACAAAAAATACAGCGAAGCCCCGCATGGTTTGTTTTAAAAATTTAATAAAAGAAATGTATTTTTGATTGCTAGCGAAGTACAACTAGGCAGGAGGGAGTGGGCGGCAACCCATACCTGCCTGCTGTACCTGGGCTGGTGGCCAAAAATGCAACACAGCCCCACATCTTGAAAAAGTTTTTTCCCCCAGTCACAACAGTGAACAATTGCTCAAAAAAAACGCAGGAAAATCCATACGAGGAAAAGTGGCAAAAACACAATATTAGCATTGTCATTTTTCTGCTGCATTTTTTTCCTGCAAGTGCAGATTTATGGAAGCACAAAACCTGCACCACCATTTTCTAGTCGCCATATAGCCTAAGGGTATGTTCACACTATCAGTATTTGCAGCGATTTGGACGCAGAGCGTTATTACGTATAACCAGTGCATTGTACAGAACAGGCAAAGTGGGCCGGATTTACAGAAATCATGTGCTCACTGTGCTTGTTTTCTCCGCAGCATTGACTGAACCGCGGGGTGGCTTTCTGTGTCGATGCTTGTCCCCAGCATGTCAATTTAGCGCTGCAGAGTCAGAGGCAATCTCACTGGGTGAATGAAGGGAAAAGCCCCCATGTCAAAAACACTGACCGTGGGTACGGGTGGCTGCATTCATCCGCGGAGATCCCCGGCGACTTCGCAAGAGTGGGGTACGTGAGAACATGATTGTGACTGAGCGGCGAAAAGGCTGCTTGAACTTTTTTTGGGGGAGAAACTTGCTTCCCCCCTTCCCCCGTGGCTTCGGAGAGGAGTTGGTCAAGCTTTTCACAGAATAGGCGACCTCCTTGGTAGGGGAGGTTTGCGAGTGATCTTTTCGATGCGGAGTCCGCATGCCAGCCTCTGAGCCAGAGTTCGGCGCATGGAGATCACGTTTGCTGCTGACAACATGGAACAGTTGGCTGTGTTTATGGACGAATGCAAGAAGTACTCCTGGGCCATTGTAAGTTGGTCGAGTAGGTCAGTTGGGCCCTGGTCGGGGTCTTGCAATGTTGCGTGTAAGGAATGCATCCAGGACACCGCTGCTTTTGTGACCCACGCCGTAGCGAACGAGGGAGAGAGGGCTGCTCCTGAGGCTTCAAAGACCGAGCACACTAGATTATCTAATTGGCGGTCATTGGAGTCTTTGATAGACGAGCTGTCGGAGAGTGTAAAGGCCCTGTTACACGTTTCAACATCTTTCCCGACATCGTTCAAAAGTGACGTCAGGAACGATGTTGAAACGACATCGTTGTTGCGTGTAAATGCACGATTCAACAACGATAGTTGTTGAAGTCGAAGTTGACAGGTTTCCCTGCATGCAGGATAACCTGTCAACTTCAACTTAAGCAACCTGCGGCATCGTTCGGTCTGACACCGCAATACCGATGTCACGGCGGACTTCGCTCATTCACAGCAGTGAGCAGGGATCGTTCGCAGTGTTTGCGAACGATCCCTCCTCACAACATCCTTGGTGAGTTGTCCACGATATCTGAACGTGTGACAGCTCACCGGCGATGTTGCACAGGTGTCCACAAAATGAGCGAGCTCCCGAGATCGCATACAACATCGCTGATAAGTTGTACCGTCTAACGGTACCTTAAGTAAGTAAGCTAGGCGCGACACTGGGGCTCAACGGCTGGCGACTCATGGCGTAAGGCCATTCTTTAGGATGGCCTTACGCGAAGGGGTACTTGGCTTCAATGGCCTTACGACCTGCGAAGCGCTTGCCTGGCCGGTCCCAGTGTCGTTGGATTAGATCCTTAAAATCCTTGTGGTAAGAGAAGACTCGACGAGAGCGTTTTGCCTTTGTAATCGAGACTGTGCACTCTGGGGTGGCGACATGGTTGTCATTGACGTTTAGTGTCTTGTTAACAGCCTCGATGAGGGCGTTAACCATTGCTTGGGTGTCCGTGGTCTCACTTTCGTGAGGCGCATCTGGCTCTGATTGTTTCCCTCAGAGAGTGATTCAGACTGGTCGTTGGAAAAATGGGGGCGGGAATTATCCCTTATTGGTGACGTGGTGGGAGAGCGTCCCTGGGATGGACTGGTACGAGTCAGTCTTCTGGTTGCCAGAGGGGCCTTAGACTGGGGATGTTCCCTGCTGGAGTGGGAACGGTGATGTTTGTTGTCACTAGCTGTGTGAGAACCAGGACGTGAATGCAACATTTGGACTATTCATGCTACCTATTGCGACAGTGCCAGGCCACATGGAGGGATGTCAGACATACTGGGTGCGGAGTCAGTGGTAGTCTCAGTGGGGCACTTAGGTTCGCAATCTTTGCAAAATTGTGAAGCGTGTTTACGTGGGAGCGCAGTCTGGCAGTTGGTGCATGATGCCTTGCCCCCGGCGTTGTTTTTGTTTTTACCTTTGGGAGGTTTGGGATCTGCCATAGTGTACCAGACTACGGTTAAACGTGGTACTGCAGTCTACTAAGCCGATTGCTATGAAGTTAAAAAGGACTGGAGTATATGTGCCCTGAGGCAGTGTGTGGGCTTTGTGCTGTCCCCTTTGGTGGAAGAGAAGGGGGGAGCCAGGGGAGGGCCAGGTAGGTAGTGTAGCTGCACATACAAGTCTTTTGTTTTAATTTTCGCGCCGGTCTGGGGGCGTGCCCATGTTGTGTGGGCTGCGCATTGATTGGCTGGCTGCCGTAGGGGTGGGGGTGTGCGTAATATCGGCCCATTTGCCCCACGTCATGGCGGAGGGGTGTCATGTGGCCATGAGAGACATGCCCAATGGCCAATCGCGGCTAGGCATGACTGACCACGTCATCGTACACGCCACTATGATGCGGGGCTATGACGCAACGTGTGGCCAATCACGGCAGGGGTGGACAGCGCTATGCTGCAGGCCCCGACTGGGATCTAAAGTAGTGTGGCCTCCCAGGAGTGTCGCCAAGTGCCCGTGGTACCGGTTGGCGGTGCGGTGGTTTTGGCAAGTGCTTCGGCCCCATGCCCTGGACGCGTACTCCAAACCTGCCGGCGGTGCGCGTCCCAGCACAGGGCTGCCGCAGCTGGAGAGGGGGATGATGCTGCACCAGATCCCTTGTGGATGGATCGGTGCGCGGTGGCTGGGCATGCTGATGGCCTCAATCACCTGCTCATTTGTTGGAGGAGGTGAGAGGTGATGCACGTGTGCTCCTTGCATCCCCCTGTCCTGCAGGGGAATGCTATGAGTATGCACGGTGGCCGCCTGCGGGGTCTGGGGTAGGGAGAGCAGAGTCCTTTATGGGAATCCGTCGCCCCTCCAATGAGGGTGTGTGCTGCCTTGGGGTCCCCCATGCGCTAAAGAGAGCGGCGCCTTTGGCGTGAAGTAAAAAGTAAAAACAAGAATTAAAAGTTAAAAAAAAAATAAGTTAACTAAGGATAGATGTGGTCTGAGTTACAGATCACATGTGCCTCCTTGCGACACTAAGCAAAAACTGAATAAGGGTATGTGCCCACAGGAAGGTTTTGCTGCGTTTGAGATCAGGTTTTGCCTTGGTTTCATGTAAATCTATGCTAATCTAAATCTGAGTTTTTGGTTTCCAGTAAAACCTATGTTATCAGGGTAAAGCTTTCACACACATTGGTTTTTGTTCTCTGGAGACAGTGTAAACACCAGGATTTGCTGCATTTTTGTTTTCCAGCAAAACCTATGATTCTAGGATTAGCTGTCCCAACACATTGGTTTTTGTTTGGTGAAGAAAGTGGAAACCCCTCAGGTTTTGCTGTGTTTTAGAAAGAATGAGCATGTCAATTCTTTGCTGCACTTTTGCTAAAGTGGAAACACCTGTGGTATTTCCATTTTCTGTAGAGAAAAAAAAGTGTGTGTGAGAAAGCTTTTCCCTGCACACATAGGTTTTGATGGAAACCAAAAACTCAGGATCAGATTAGCATAGATTTACATAAAACCAAGGCAAAACCTGATCTCAAACGCAGCAAAACCTTTCTGTGGGCACATACCCTAACTACGTCTATGTACGGGTGTATACTGCAGGAAGTAGGGCTTAACTTTTATCTCTACTTAGTGTCGCTTCCTAGTGGCAGAAAAGCATACACCCATGGTCCTGTGTCCCTCAATGATGCAAAGGAGAAAGATGATTTCTCTACAACAACCCATCTAATATATCTATAATGTGGCAGACAGTTAAGACTTTTCAGCAGTCAATCTGTAGCCCATATTAATAGTTTAGACCTCAAAGTGGTGAGATTCCCTTTATACACTTTCTTTTGCAATTTCATGGCACTTGGATTTTTAACCCCGATTTTCTAGTATACTATATGGTAAAACAAATAATGTCATGCAAAAGTACAATATGTCCCACAAAAAAACAAGCCCTAATATGTCTATATTGATGGGGAAAATAAAAAAGAAAAAGAGAAAAAAAAAAAGGCTTTTGGAAGAAGGGTGAAAAAAACAAAAAAGTGTAAAATCGCCTAGGAGTGAAAAAGTTAAAGTGGTGTGTGGAGTAGTGCTTTAACCCAGCATAAAAATACCAAAGAAGAAGCACCCAGTCTTATACTTATCTTTGGAGAGATTAATCAAAACATGAACCTTAATAAGCATAAGAGGAGTTACTTACTTTATATACATGTTAAGAAAACTATGTTACATATGATAATGATTAGAGGTAGAGTCAAAATCTAACCATGCATAAACAAAGAACATATGCAAAGGGGAGGGAATTTTATAGAACGGAAACTGCATGAAACAATACCGTATCTTTTGCTTTATAAGATACATCCCAAATTTGTGAAAGGAAAAGAGAAGATAAAAAGAGAATTTTGTTTACGTACCGTAAATTCTTTTTTCTTTAATCATCAATGGGAGACCCAGACAATGGGGTTTAGGGCACTGCCCTCCGGAGGTCACACTAGGTACTACAAGTTTGTAGACACCGCCTCCTCCGCTTATAAACCCCTACCGCAGGGAACATCCTCAGTTTGGTCCATAAGCTGCGAGGAGACAAATAAACCACACCCGAAACATCGGGAAGAACGCCGTGCACAGACGGTCAACAACCCGGCCAACACTGTCTCAACAGAGAACAGAGCAAATGCAGAACATGCAAACGGAACAACTGGGTGGGTGCTGGGTCTCCCATTGATGATTAAAGAAAAAAGAATTTACGGTACGTAAACAAAATTCTCTTTTTTCTGGTCATCATAATGGGAGACCCAGACAATGGGGATGTCCTAAAGCAATACCCCAGGGCGGGAAGAGTTCCTCAACTAGACGGATAACATATGGTTCCCTTTAAAGGTGGGCAACCGCCGCCTGGAGAACCCGCCTGCCCAAACTTGCATCCGCAGAGGCATGGGCATGCACCATATAGTGCTTAGAGAAAGTGTGCAGACTGGACCAAGTGGCCGCCTGACACACCTGTAGAGCAGACGCTCGATGTCGCAAGGCCCAGGAGGCACCTACAGCTCTGGTAGAGTGAGCCTTCAATCCCACCGGGAGAGGCAAACCAGAAGACCGGTAAGCCTCCTGAATGGAAGCCTTAATCCATCTGGCCAAGGTTGACTTCGAAGCCGCGGACCCCTTACAGCGACCTGTCGTAAGAACAAATAAGGAATCCGAACTCCTGAAGGAGGCGGTCCTGGACACATAAATGCGTACAGCTCTCACGAGATCCAGAGTATGGAGGTCGCGCTCCACCTGATGAACGGGAGCGGGGCAAAATGATGGGAGAACAATCTCCTGGTTCAGGTGAAAAGTTGAGACCACCTTCGGCAAGAATTCTGGCCGTGGGCGCAACACCACCTTGTCTTGGTGAACCACCAGAAAGGGTGACTTGCACGATAGTGCAGCCAATTCTGAGACCCTCCTCAGAGACGTAATCGCCACCAGAAAAGCCACTTTCTGGGACAGACGAGATAGAGAAACATCTCTCAGCGGTTCAAACGGCGGTTTCTGTAAAGCCGCCAGGACCATGTTAAGGTCCCAAGGGTCCAGAGGTCTCTTGTAGGGCGGAACCATCCGCGACACCCCCTGCAGAAATTGACGGACCTTCGGGAGGAGCGCCAATCGCCTGTCAAACAGCACTGAAAGTGCTGATACTTGACCTTTTAAAGAGCCAAGGGATAATCCCAACTCCAAACCCGACTGTAAGAAAGCCAACAACGTCGGGATGGACAAGGGCCACGGAGACCGTCCACTAGAGGCACACCAGGTAAAAAAGATTTTCCACGTCCTGTGGTACATCTTCCTGGAAACAGGCTTCCTAGCCCGATTCATAGTGGCCACCACTGTAGGGGAGAAACCCCTGGATGTCAGCAGCCAGGCCTCAAGAGCCATGCAGTCAATCTGAGGGCCCTGGAATTGAGGTGGAAGAATGGGCCTTGCGCGAGTAAATCTGCGCGTTCTGGAAGAGCCCACCTGAGTCCGCCTGACATTTGCCACAGGTCCGGGTACCAGGACCTCCTGGGCCAATCTGGAGCCACTAGAATGGCTACCCTGCACTCCGACCTGATTTTCCACAGCACCCTGGGAATCAGAGCTAGAGGAGGGAACACATACGGTAGATGGAATCTGGACCAAGTCAAGATCAGAGCGTCCGCTCCCAGAGACTGGGGATCCCATGACCTCGCCATGTATTGCGGCACCTGATGATTCAGCCGTGAGGCCATCAGATCCACGTCCGGCGTGCCCCATCTGCTGCAGACTTCTCTGAAGACATCCGGATGAAGAGACCACTCTCCGGCGTCCATCCCCTGCCGGCTCAGATAGTCGGCCTCCCAGTTTTCGACCCCTGGGATGTGAACTGCGGAGATCAGGCAGTTGTTGTTCTCCGCCCAGGATAGGATGCGGTGAACTTCGGCCAGAGCCTCTGCGCTCCTGGTTCCTCCTTGATGATTTATATAAGCGACGGCCGTCGCATTGTCGGACTGAACCCGAATGGGTTGTCCTGAGAGGAATCTCTGAAACGCCAGGAGTGCCAGATAGACCGCCTTGATCTCCAGCACGTTGATCTGCAACGCCGACTCCGACTGAGTCCAGAGGCCTTGGGCCCTGTGGTGTAAGAACACCGCCCCCCAGCCCTTCAGACTGGCGTCGGTGGTCACCACTAACCATGACGGTTTGATGAAGGACCGGCCCCGAGACAAGTGGTGTGGCTGTAGCCACCACTGCAGGGAATCTCTGGTCGGTTGGGAAAGGGTCACCAGCCGATTCAGGGAAATCGTCCTTTTGTCCCACCTGCGGAGAATCTCCAGCTGGAGAGGACGGAGGCGAAATTGTGCGAAAGGCACCGCCTCGATTGCCGCCACCATGCGCCCCACCAGCTTCATCAACACCCGTAGGGATGATTGTGGTGACAGGAGGACTGCTTGCACTCCTGATTGGATCGCCATCTGTTTGACTCGTGGCAGAGACACCAGGGCTGAGGCTGTGTTGAAGTCCATGCCCAAATATGTCAGTGACTGGGTCGGAACTAGTGTTGACTTCTGAATGTTGAGGAGCCAACCGAACTGTTCCAGAGACCGCATGGTCACATCCAGGCTCACTTGACAAAGGTGTTCCGATGGCGCCCTGACCAGCAGGTCGTCTAAATAGGGAATGACGGCATGTCCCTGCCCGTGCAGGAGAGCCATCATGGAGGCCATCACTTTTGTGAACACCCTCGGTGCCGAGGCCAACCCGAACGGCAGCGCTACAAATTGGAAGTGTTCTTCCCCCACTGCGAATCTCAACCAGCGCTGATGAGCCGATGCAATGGGCACGTGAAGGTAAGCGTCTCGTATATCTATGGACGCTAGGAAGTCGCCCTGTGACACAACTGCGATCACGGAGCGCAGTGATTCCATACGGAACTTCCGAACCAACACGTGATGGTTGAACAACTTCAGGTCCAGAACCGGGCGGAAGGATCCGTCCTTCTTCGGGACGATAAAGAGGTTGGAGTAAAAACCCCTGAACCTCTCCCCGGAAGGCACCGGGACCACCACTCCGTCTCTGCGGAGTCCCTCCAACACCAAATAAAAAGCCTGAGCCTTTTCTGGGGAGGGGACCGACCGATGGAATCTGGATATCGGTTTTGACGTCAGCTCTATCCTGTAACCTCGCGAGACCACGTCTCGAACCCACTGATCTGGAACGTGAAGTAGCCACTCGTCCTGAAAGCGAGACAAGCGGCCCCCCACCTGTGGGGAGGCAGGAAGAGAGAGCGAGTCATGTAGAGGCGGGTTTGGGGGTGGCAGCTGCTGCCCCCGCCGGCTTCTTTGGACGACTCTTAGAGCGCCACTGAGAAGCGGGCTTGCCCCCTCGGTCCGTGCGAGCGGACGGTGCTGATGACTGTGAGCTGGACCGAAAGGACCACTGTTTTGGGTTCCTTTTAACGGTATACCGTGGCTTAGGTTTATTCTGCGGTATCTTAGACTCAGCAGAATCCTTAATCAGCTTGTCCAGCTCTGTGCCAAATAGCCTGTCACCAGAAAACGGAAGATTCTGCAGAATCTTCTTAGATGTGGCATCTGAGTCCCAAAGACGCAGCCACAACAACCTGCGGATCGCTATAGCATTGGCCGAAGCCACAGCTGAGCGAGTGGCAGTTTCCAGAGTCGCCGTTCTGGCGTAGTCCGCATAGGCCCTCGCCCTCTCGGTAAGTGCCAGGACCTCTGGACTGGACCTTGCCAGGTCAGTGATACCGTCCAAGCAGGTAGTGATCGCTTGTAAGGTCCAGACCGTGGCAAAATTAGGGGCAAATGACGACCCCACAGCCTCATAGGAAGACTTGGCGAGTTGCTCGACCTGTCTATCAGTAGCATCCTTCAGTGAGGAGCTATCAGAGGCAGAGAAAAGGGAGCGTGCAGCAATCCTGGTCATGGAAGCATCCACCTTCGGGGACTGCGACCACTCCTGAAGCACCTCCTGGGGAAAGGGGAAGCGATTGTCCTTGGGTTTGCGGACATAACGCCGCCCAGGATGTAACCTGGGAGCTCTAACCACCCTTCCAAAATTAGTATGGTCCATAAAGGAGCCACTTGGTCTAGCCTCCGGCCGCAGCCATTGATAGACCTCCTTCGGGTGCACCGTCACCTCCTCAGGGGGTGTCACGAGACGTAAGGTCTCGTTGATAGAGGACACCAGATCCTCCACCCCGTCTGGAGGTTCAGACACAGACACAGACCCGAAAGTTGAACCCCCATCATCGTCCTCACCATCAGAGGAACGCTCCTCCTCAGAGAGAGCCTGGAGCTCGGGTGACTCCTCACGACGAGCCCGCTTAAGGGGTCTCACAGCAGAAGAGGGAGACACCCGGGGGTAACAGGAAGGAGTAGCTGGGCTTTCCAGCCTCCTATTAAGTGCCTCCAGGGATTGCGACATGGAGGACAGCTGGGACAACAAAGATTCATTGATCTTATTCTGAGTCTCCCAGGGCCCTGGGATCACCCGAACCTCAGGGTACGGTTAGAACTGGGTACTTGCAGTCTACTGAAGCCTATTGCTATGAAGTTAAAAAAGGACTGGAGTATATGTGCCCTGAGGCAGTGTGTGGGGCTTTGTGCTGTCCCCAGGGGGGGGGGGGGAGGTTTGGTGGAAGAGAAGGGGGGAGTGCAGGGAGGGCCAGTGTGAGGTAGGTGTTAGCAGCACATACAAGTCCCCTTTATTGTTTTAATTTTCGCTGCCGGTCTGGGGGCGGTGCCCATGTTGTGTGGGCTGCGCATGGGATTGGCATGGCGCCGTAGGGTGGGGGTGTGCGTAATATCGGCCCCATTTGCCCCACGTCATGGCGGAGGGGTGTCATGTGGGCCCATGAGAGACATGCCCCAATGGCCTATCGCGGCTAGGCATGACTGACCACGTCCAATCGTAACAACCAGCCAACCTATGATGCGGGGCTATGACGCAACGAGTGGCCAATCACGGCAGGGGTGGAACAGCGCTATGCTGCAGGCCCCGCTGGGATCTAAAGTAGTGTGGCCTCCCAGGAGTGTCCCAAGCGCCCGTGGTACCGGTTGGCGGTGCGGTGGTTTTGGCAAGTGCTTCGGCCCCATGCCCTGGACGCTAACTCCAAACCTTCCTGGCGGTGGCGTCCCAGCACAGGGCTGCCGCAGCTGGAGAGGGGGATGATGCTGCACCAAATATCCCTTGTGGATGGATCGGTGCGCAGGTGTGCTGGGCAATGCTGAGGCCTCAATCACCGCTCAGTTTTGTTGGAGAGGTGAAGGTGGATGCACAGTGTGCTCCTTTGCAATCCCCGCTGACCTGCAGGGGAATGGACTATTGAGTATGCACGGTGGTCCGCCTTCGGGGTCTGGGGTAGGGAAGATCAGAGTCCTTTATGGGAATCACCGTCGCCCAGCCCAATGAGGGTGTTGTGCTGCCTTGGGGTCCCCATGGCTCTCAAAGGAGAGCGGCGCCTTTGGCGTGAAGGAAAAATAGTAAAAACAAGAATTAAAAGTTCAAAAAAAAAATAATTAACTAAGGATAAGAGTGTGGTCTGAGTTTAACAGATCACATGAGGCCCTCCTTGCGAAAAAGAGAATTTTGTTTACGTACCGTAAATTCTTTTTTCTTTAATCATCAATGGGAGACCCAGACAATGGGGTTTAGGGCACTGCCCTCCGGAGGTCACACTAGGTACTACAAGTTTGTAGACACCGCCTCCTCCGCTTATAAACCCCTACCGCAGGGAACATCCTCAGTTTGGTCCATAAGCTGCGAGGAGACAAATAAACCACACCCGAAACATCGGGAAGAACGCCGTGCACAGACGGTCAACAACCCGGCCAACACTGTCTCAACAGAGAACAGAGCAAATGCAGAACATGCAAACGGAACAACTGGGTGGGTGCTGGGTCTCCCATTGATGATTAAAGAAAAAAGAATTTACGGTACGTAAACAAAATTCTCTTTTTTCTGGTCATCATAATGGGAACCCAGACAATGGGGATGTCCTAAAGCAATACCCCAGGGCGGGAAGAGTTCCTCAACTAGACGGATAACATATGGTTCCCTTTAAAGGTGGGCAACCGCCGCCTGGAGAACCCGCCTGCCCAAACTTGCATCCGCAGAGGCATGGGCATGCACCATATAGTGCTTAGAGAAAGTGTGCAGACTGGACCAAGTGGCCGCCTGACACACCTGTAGAGCAGACGCTCGATGTTCGCAAGGCCCAGGAGGCACCTACAGCTCTGGTAGAGTGAGCCTTCAATCCCACCGGGAGAGGCAAACCAGAAGACCGGTAAGCCTCCTGAATGGAAGCCTTAATCCATCTGGCCAAGGTTGACTTCGAAGCGCGGACCCCTTACAGCGACCTGTCGTAAGAACAAATAAGGAATCCGAACTCCTGAAGGAGGCGGTCCTGGACACATAAATGCGTACAGCTCTCACGAGATCCAGAGTATGGAGGTCGCGCTCCACCTGATGAACGGGAGCGGGGCAAAATGATGGGAGAACAATCTCCTGGTTCAGGTGAAAAGTTGAGACCACCTTCGGCAAGAATTCTGGCCGTGGGCGCAACACCACCTTGTCTTGGTGAACCACCAGAAAGGGTGACTTGCACGATAGTGCAGCCAATTCTGAGACCCTCCTCAGAGACGTAATCGCCACCAGAAAAGCCACTTTCTGGGACAGACGAGATAGAGAAACATCTCTCAGCGGTTCAAACGGCGGTTTCTGTAAAGCCGCCAGGACCATGTTAAGGTCCCAAGGGTCCAGAGGTCTCTTGTAGGGCGGAACCATCCGCGACACCCCCTGCAGAAATTGACGGACCTTCGGGAGGAGCGCCAATCGCCTGTCAAACAGCACTGAAAGTGCTGATACTTGACCTTTTAAAGAGCCAAGGGATAATCCCAACTCCAAACCCGACTGTAAGAAAGCCAACAACGTCGGGATGGACAAGGGCCACGGAGACCGTCCACTAGAGGCACACCAGGTAAAAAAGATTTTCCACGTCCTGTGGTACATCTTCCTGGAAACAGGCTTCCTAGCCCGATTCATAGTGGCCACCACTGTAGGGGAGAAACCCCTGGATGTCAGCAGCCAGGCCTCAAGAGCCATGCAGTCAATCTGAGGGCCCTGGAATTGAGGTGGAAGAATGGGCCTTGCGCGAGTAAATCTGCGCGTTCTGGAAGAGCCCACCTGAGTCCGCCTGACATTTGCCACAGGTCCGGGTACCAGGACCTCCTGGGCCAATCTGGAGCCACTAGAATGGCTACCCTGCACTCCGACCTGATTTTCCACAGCACCCTGGGAATCAGAGCTAGAGGAGGGAACACATACGGTAGATGGAATCTGGACCAAGTCAAGATCAGAGCGTCCGCTCCCAGAGACTGGGGATCCCATGACCTCGCCATGTATTGCGGCACCTGATGATTCAGCCGTGAGGCCATCAGATCCACGTCCGGCGTGCCCCATCTGCTGCAGACTTCTCTGAAGACATCCGGATGAAGAGACCACTCTCCGGCGTCCATCCCCTGCCGGCTCAGATAGTCGGCCTCCCAGTTTTCGACCCCTGGGATGTGAACTGCGGAGATCAGGCAGTTGTTGTTCTCCGCCCAGGATAGGATGCGGTGAACTTCGGCCAGAGCCTCTGCGCTCCTGGTTCCTCCTTGATGATTTATATAAGCGACGGCCGTCGCATTGTCGGACTGAACCCGAATGGGTTGTCCTGAGAGGAATCTCTGAAACGCCAGGAGTGCCAGATAGACCGCCTTGATCTCCAGCACGTTGATCTGCAACGCCGACTCCGACTGAGTCCAGAGGCCTTGGGCCCTGTGGTGTAAGAACACCGCCCCCCAGCCCTTCAGACTGGCGTCGGTGGTCACCACTAACCATGACGGTTTGATGAAGGACCGGCCCCGAGACAAGTGGTGTGGCTGTAGCCACCACTGCAGGGAATCTCTGGTCGGTTGGGAAAGGGTCACCAGCCGATTCAGGGAAATCGTCCTTTTGTCCCACCTGCGGAGAATCTCCAGCTGGAGAGGACGGAGGCGAAATTGTGCGAAAGGCACCGCCTCGATTGCCGCCACCATGCGCCCCACCAGCTTCATCAACACCCGTAGGGATGATTGTGGTGACAGGAGGACTGCTTGCACTCCTGATTGGATCGCCATCTGTTTGACTCGTGGCAGAGACACCAGGGCTGAGGCTGTGTTGAAGTCCATGCCCAAATATGTCAGTGACTGGGTCGGAACTAGTGTTGACTTCTGAATGTTGAGGAGCCAACCGAACTGTTCCAGAGACCGCATGGTCACATCCAGGCTCACTTGACAAAGGTGTTCCGATGGCGCCCTGACCAGCAGGTCGTCTAAATAGGGAATGACGGCATGTCCCTGCCCGTGCAGGAGAGCCATCATGGAGGCCATCACTTTTGTGAACACCCTCGGTGCCGAGGCCAACCCGAACGGCAGCGCTACAAATTGGAAGTGTTCTTCCCCCACTGCGAATCTCAACCAGCGCTGATGAGCCGGTGCAATGGGCACGTGAAGGTAAGCGTCTCGTATATCTATGGACGCTAGGAAGTCGCCCTGTGACACAGCTGCGATCACGGAGCGCAGTGATTCCATACGGAACTTCCGAACCAACACGTGATGGTTGAACAACTTCAGGTCCAGAACCGGGCGGAAGGATCCGTCCTTCTTCGGGACGATAAAGAGGTTGGAGTAAAAACCCCTGAACCTCTCCCCGGAAGGCACCGGGACCACCACTCCGTCTCTGCGGAGTCCCTCCAACACCAAATAAAAAGCCTGAGCCTTTTCTGGGGAGGGGACCGACCGATGGAATCTGGATATCGGTTTTGACGTCAGCTCTATCCTGTAACCTCGCGAGACCACGTCTCGAACCCACTGATCTGGAACGTGAAGTAGCCACTCGTCCTGAAAGCGAGACAAGCGGCCCCCCACCTGTGGGGAGGCAGGAAGAGAGAGCGAGTCATGTAGAGGCGGGTTTGGGGGTGGCAGCTGCTGCCCCCGCCGGCTTCTTTGGACGACTCTTAGAGCGCCACTGAGAAGCGGGCTTGCCCCCTCGGTCCGTGCGAGCGGACGGTGCTGATGACTGTGAGCTGGACCGAAAGGACCACTGTTTTGGGTTCCTTTTAACGGTATACCGTGGCTTAGGTTTATTCTGCGGTATCTTAGACTCAGCAGAATCCTTAATCAGCTTGTCCAGCTCTGTGCCAAATAGCCTGTCACCAGAGAACGGAAGATTCTGCAGAATCTTCTTAGATGTGGCATCTGAGTCCCAAAGACGCAGCCACAACAACCTGCGGATCGCTATAGCATTGGCCGAAGCCACAGCTGAGCGAGTGGCAGTTTCCAGAGTCGCCGTTCTGGCGTAGTCCGCATAGGCCCTCGCCCTCTCGGTAAGTGCCAGGACCTCTGGACTGGACCTTGCCAGGTCAGTGATACCGTCCAAGCAGGTAGTGATCGCTTGTAAGGTCCAGACCGTGGCAAAATTAGGGGCAAATGACGACCCCACAGCCTCATAGGAAGACTTGGCGAGTTGCTCGACCTGTCTATCAGTAGCATCCTTCAGTGAGGAGCTATCAGAGGCAGAGAAAAGGGAGCGTGCAGCAATCCTGGTCATGGAAGCATCCACCTTCGGGGACTGCGACCACTCCTGAAGCACCTCCTGGGGAAAGGGGAAGCGATTGTCCTTGGGTTTGCGGACATAACGCCGCCCAGGATGTAACCTGGGAGCTCTAACCACCCTTCCAAAATTAGTATGGTCCATAAAGGAGCCACTTGGTCTAGCCTCCGGCCGCAGCCATTGATAGACCTCCTTCGGGTGCACCGTCACCTCCTCAGGGGGTGTCACGAGACGTAAGGTCTCGTTGATAGAGGACACCAGATCCTCCACCCCGTCTGGAGGTTCAGACACAGACACAGACCCGAAAGTTGAACCCCCATCATCGTCCTCACCATCAGAGGAACGCTCCTCCTCAGAGAGAGCCTGGAGCTCGGGTGACTCCTCACGACGAGCCCGCTTAAGGGGTCTCACAGCAGAAGAGGGAGACACCCGGGGGTAACAGGAAGGAGTAGCTGGGCTTTCCAGCCTCCTATTAAGTGCCTCCAGGGATTGCGACATGGAGGACAGCTGGGACAACAAAGATTCATTGATCTTATTCTGAGTCTCCCAGGGCCCTGGGATCACCCGAACCTCAGGGTACAGCACCGGAGCTGCTGACTCAGCAGTGCCAGTCCGGGCTTCTGGGCATCCGCAGTTATTGCAGGACCCCTCCACCAGTGTACCATTGCATGTAGCACAGGTAATGGTGGCATCCGCCGCCTTAGCAGCATGCTTCCTAACTGAGGACATAGTCACAGTAGGGGATGTATAAGCCAAGTCGTACAGACAAACAAACCGGGAGTCCCGGTGGCTTACCGACCGCTGTAGAGCGGTGGGAGGAAGCGGTGTGTGTGTGTGACCTCCGCGAGTTCCGGTCTCCCTCTGAAGTGCAGACACGTGCTGCCGTAGATCCCAGCCGGGAAGTGAGGGAGAAGATGGCCGCCGCCAGTAAAGTCGTGGGCGGCGCCGAGAACACGCGGGAAGCACACACACACGCCCCCCGGTGACGTCACCGCAAGGGCTGCTTCTCCTCCTCCAGGCAGCCTCTGTAATGGAGGTGCTGGAGCCCGCAGCGCGGTAAATGGTGTAAAACACAGTACACACACACAGACTGCAATTACATCCTAAGATCAGCAGTCTACGGCCTCAGCCCCTGTGACACACAGGGCGGTCAGCCAGGGTGACCCCAGCACAGGGTACACCTCCAGATCCGCGGACCCGAGGGTAACGCGCGGTCTGAGTGTCAGGACACATAAAGTGTCAGACACTACCCCCAGGCACACAGGAGACACAGAGTGCCTCAGTGCCGGTCCGGTCTGTAAACACCATTTAGGGAGGCCTCGGACGGGGGTTCAGCCCAGTCCGGAGTGTAAGCACCATTTAGGGAGGCCTCGGACTGGGCTGGCTCCAGTCCGGTCTGTAAGCACCATTTAGGGAGGCCTCGGACGGAGCGGAGCTGTGCAAGGCTCCCATCTCCCACTCTCCAGAGCCCCCCAGAGAGGGATGGAAAGGAGCGCGACAGCGTACCGGGAGAACACAAAGTGTCCAGGCTCTAGGCCCTCCGGTACCTCCACCTGCGTGTGCCACAAGGGTGAGCGGGGAGGCTGTCGCAGGTCCCGACCAGGACCATATTACCTTGTCTTCAGACGCCATCACGTAAGTAGTGAGAATGCAGTGAAGTGCAAGCAAAGCGTGATCCTCCGAGCACACTAAGTTTAAAACTGAGGATGTTCCCTGCGGTAGGGGTTTATAAGCGGAGGAGGCGGTGTCTACAAACTTGTAGTACCTAGTGTGACCTCCGGAGGGCAGTGCCCTAAACCCCATTGTCTGGGTCTCCCATTATGATGACCAGAAAATAATTTTTAATGTTAAATGGGTTATGGCCCATCTGGCCCTCCTAGGCAGACAGGCAGGTGCCCCACCCACCCCCACCCCCCTCCCCGTGATGGCACACGCGTTCCCTTCCATGCATTAGCACATGCGCCTCCCCATGCGTTGGCGCACACACACACACACACACACCCTCCCCTGTGATGGCACACACCCCATCACTGTGTATGCCCCCCATGCTGCTGCCCACACTAAAATAGCAATCACTTTCAACTTACCTCTCCAGCGCTTGCCTCCGTCTCTCCCTGCTTGCCGCACTTCCTGGCTCCCGTAAAAGCTGGTCATGTGATCGGGGCGCGCACTCATGACATCACTCTTCTGTGCCGATCACATGACCAGCTTTCATGGGACCCAGAAGTGCAGCAAGCAGGGAGCCACGGAGAAGTTGAGTGTTTTTTTTTAGTAAGGCAGCAGCATGGGGGGCATACATAGTGATGGGGGGGCCATATCCAGGATGGGAGGGGGGGGGGGGGGGAACGGACGGACTGCAGGCACATGTGATATGCCCGCCCCCCTGTCCATACATCGGTGCGTTTTCAGCACCGAGGTGAAGGACAGCAGGTGCTGTGCATATTACATGAGGCTAATGAGCGGGAGCACGTGACCTCCCGCCACCTCTGCAGCCCACGGCCATCCTTCTCCAGCCACTGGACACTGCTCCAGAGCCTCCCCTACAGCACAGGAAATAAATTCGGATTATAAAACGCACCTCCCACTTTCCTCAAAAATTTGGGGGGGGGGGGGGGGATGGGGGGGAGTGAGTCTTATAATCCGAAAAATATGGTTTTCTTCTATGCTTGAGAATTACAAGGAAATAGACCAATCAAATTGCCATTTAGTATAGAAGGTTCTTGAAAATAAACATTAGCATATGTTTTTCCATTGTTCTATAAGAATACCTACCTATTAAAGCTTGGAAAAGGTTGCTCTGAAAGATGTTGATGACCCGCTCTATTGACTTTCTGAGTTGCTTATCCTCAGTCTGGTTCAGTTTGGTGCGATATTCCTCCAACAGGTCCAGAGCACGCTGAGTATCTATACAAATATAGAACATGATTATCAGTTTCAAATTATACAGCGTAAAAAATACAAATCTACAACAGAGGTTCACATACAAGAGTAAGAAAGGGGTATAGATAAGAATTGTTGTTAAAGACTAACAATTATACATACAATGTATGAATAGTAGTAAAGAGCGAGTGTGCTCACCTCTACTCCATACTTAATTGAGCATCAGGGTGCCCGGGCACACCGATCACTCATCCCACATGTTTTGCAGCCAATCAGCGTAAGTGAGTTGCCTGCCATACATGTTGGCTACATACATGTTGATTGGCCAGCCGCATCACGTCATCAGGTCTTATATAAAACATGCCTTACACATGTACAGCAAGTGTCCCATAACATCACTTGTGCCCTGACCAACACAGATACTGGGAAGGCCCATTTAACAACAACTGACACATGGGCAAGTGCTTGCGGTCAACGATGCTACATATCCCCGACGGCACACTAGATGATCCTTCTGGAGGTCTGACCCACACTGAGGATTGCGGGATCTAATTCTATCAGGGTTTCCTCCATTTTTACACCAGTTCCTGCACCCCCTCATACATCTCCAAATTGTGATCTTGGAGCATGTCATATATATCGGTCACAAGCTGGAAGTACTGCAGCAGTAATTTAGTGGTTACCATGGTACTTGAGCAGTGTCCTTGGGTTGACCTCACACAACTGCAGCTCTCTTTGCCGTCATTCTGGGCTCGGAGGCCGCGATGAAAGGATACTTATGTTTCACTGCGGCCTCTGATGGGACCTTGACGTGGATTATCATAGGAGGGTATGTTATTGGGACTTTTAATAAAAGTGTAAATGAGGGATGTCAGTGTTTTATTTCTAATACAAGTTTTTTGTGCGCTTATTAACTCTTCACTTAATGGATTGGTAATGGGCAGGTATCAGAAGACGCCTGACATTACCAATCCAGGGTGCTTAATGACAAGCTGTCAATCATCAGCTGTCATTAATCCCTTCTACCACCCGATGGCACCACACCAGGGCATCAGGCTGGCAATTAAATATATGGCAAATCCCACACAATTTTTTTTTAAATTATTTATTTCAATAATTAAATAAAAAAAAAAAAGAAATGGGCTCCCATGTATTTTTTTATTGCCAGCCAAGTTAAACTAAGCAGCTGTCTGCTTTATCTGTGCTGAGAATGAAAAATACTGCGAAGCCCTAAGCATTTTTTTTAACCATTATTTATTTTATACACTATGAGGGCAGGTTAGTTGCCATACATTCTTGTGTATGGCAACCAAGCCAGACACCAGTACAGATTGTGAAAGGATAGTCTGATTGCAACAGCCAATCACAGAGGCTCTCACAGAGTGAGCTTCTCTGATTGGCTATTGTCAGTAAGTGCAGGGAATATGCCTGAAGCTTAATGAGCGGCCCTGGAAGCATGCAGTGGGAGACTCATGAGATAGATGATTGGATAGCTCGATCGATCTGTCCATCCATCTAGTCTAACTTTTTACAGCATGGGAAAGACTATGCTAAAATTGCATGACATGTGTATGCTAGGTCAGGGAAGAACGCACAGTGGCATGTTATACGGATGAAAAAAATGCATAACACTGCTACTTTTCTCGCTGAGGATCTCGCAGATGTGCGTTTACCCCAATTCTTGTAATTCAGTAGGACAGGAGCTGCTCCTCACCCATCATATCTGGGACATTGCATTATGCCAGTGTGAAGCTCTGTGCTGTGAGGTTTCGCACTCTCACTGGCATATAGCAAGCATAAAACCCGTGTCAGGATCGAACTGTAATGCACGTATGGTTCCCCTAACCCGATCGGGACAACTTAATGTATTTCTATTAAGGGGTAACGCTTGAGTCAAGGGAGCCGCCATCCAGTTCAGGCATTATAATGTGATCCTCGCGCAAGTTGTACACTGGCTATAAGCCCAGTCTTCTAATTCTTCTCCAGTCTGTGAAGAGGAGGCATGACCTCCCAGTAGCTCCCTGCTGTATTAGTCAGTCTCCGGATGCCTGTATGAAGAGAATATTGGGCATTGCTACATCCCTTCTCCTTGGACTGCGGAAGCATAAGAGACTCACAGCATAGAGGTTCACCGTGATGTGTGACGTTCCTGTCACACTGAATTTCAAATATAATAAGGATAATAGAACTGCACTGGGCATCTTAGTGGAGTGAGAGGACAATTATGTATTTTTATTTTAATCTCCCCGAAGCCCCCTTTAACCCCTTCACTACCTTGCCTTTTCTCTTTTTAGAACATTTGTTTTTACCTCCCCTTTGTCCAAGAGCTATAACTATATTTTTTTTCCCATCAACGTAGCCATATGAGAGCTTTTTTCTTTTAGGGTTGAGTTGTACTTTTGAATAAATCCATTTAAGTGCAGTGAAATTGCAAACTAAAGTGCAATTCCGCAATCGTTTTTTTGGGGGTTTTATTTTACACCATTAAAAGGAAACTGGTCATGTCCCCTACAACCTCCAACCAAGAAGCATTCACATGTGTGTTGCCAGGGGCGCAACTTCAGGCCCAGGGGCCCCGATGTGAAAGCTCAAATGGGGCCCCCAATTATTGCAAATCTTTAATAGTATTAGTCTTTTTCTATAGGTCAAAGGGACTTTTGGGGCCCCTTTAGGTTGCAGGGCCCAGGTGCGATCGCAACCCCTGCACCTATTGTAGTTACGCCCCTGTGTATTGCTAAATTCCAAGCCTAAGCAGCCCTTTACAGTGCGAGTCACTGAAATCCACATTTAAGTATTTATAAGCTCATTTCTTATGCTAATTATGGCTGAGACTACAGAAGGGCGAATCCACAAGTGTTCGGGTGGGCTTATTTTTTAGTCCGGATTCAGGACCGGACTTGACCCGAACCTGGACTTAAACCCCTTAGTGACGGCCTTACGTATATATACAGCGGCTGCCACTAGGGGGAGTTTGATGTGAGTTCCTGCACGGAGCTCACATCAAAGCTCCGAAATCTCAGCTGTTCTCAGCAGCTGAGATGTGGGAGTAACAGCTCTGATCGGTGCCGCCGCCGATCGGCACTGTTTAACCCCTTACATCCCGCCATCAATCTCTGAGAGCGGGATCTAAGGGAGAAGGAGCGTGCAGCACGCGCTCACCCGGCTCCAGGGGAGATTTCGCGATAGTATCGCGGGATCTCCCGTGCTGATGTGACAGGCCGGGGTCCTGGCTTGACCCCGGAGCCTGTCATGGAGCACTTCCGGGTTGTGGTTGGCAGGGGCTGCCAACTACAACAGGTCCGCGATTCTGACAGATGCAGATGAGCTGCAGCTCATCTGTATGCGTCAGAAGCGATCGGACTGTGCAGCTGCATGCCTCTCACAGAGGCTGTATAAAAGTAAGAATCAATAAGTAAATAAAGTTTTTACAAAGTTGAAAAAAAAAAAAAAAAAAAAAAAGTTCAAATCACCCCCTTTTCCTCCCATCCACAAAAGTATTAAAAAAATAATAAAATACACATATTTGGTATCGCCTGTTCAGAATCGCCCGATCTATCAATATAAAGAATCAAATAATGAGAGCCGTAAACTGCGTAGCGCAAAAAATGGTTCAAACGCCAAAATTACGTTTTTTTGGTCGCTGCAACAATGCTAAAAAATGCAATAACGGGCGATCAAAACAGCGCATCCACCCAAGTATGGTATCATTAAAAACGTCAGATCAAGACACAAAAAATAAGCCGTCACTCAGCCTGAGATCCCGAAAAAGGAGGACGTTAACGGGTCGCAGAACATGGTGCAAAAAGTCGATGGTTTTTTTTTTCATGCTTTTGAATTTTTTTCCACCACCTAGATACCAGTAAAGGTATACATATTTGGTATCTACAAACTTGTACTGACTCGAGGCATCACACGGTCACGTCGGTTTTACCATATAGTGAACACGGCAACTACAAAACCCAAAAAACAAACGTGTAATTGCACTTTTTTTGCAATTTCACTGCATTTGGAATTTTTTTGCAATTTCCCTGTACATTACATGGTAAAACAAATTATTGCATCTGAAAGTACAACTCGTCCCGCAAAAAACAAGCAGTCACATGTCTGTGCCGACAGAAAAATAAAGTTATGGCTCTTGGAAGCCGAGGAGCGAAAAAACCAAAATGAAAAATGACAAATTTCTTCGTCACTAAGGGATTAAAGTTATAAAATGGTGAGTGAGTGGGCTGAGGGGCTGTAAGAATAAGCAAAACCGTGATTAAAATGCAGGAAAATACGGTACTTAAAGTACCGAGCGCTTGTAATTCCAGGCCACTCATTAACTTCCTTATTATTCACTGCACAGGCTCCAACAGCCAATCATAGATTCCCACTCTCTGTGACAGCGATTGATTGGCTGTTGCTCAGCCATTGTGCCGGCATATGTGATTGGATGCCATTGCCAATAAACCTGCCATCATAGGGATGAAAAAAATAAGCAATTTAAAAACAATTGCCACAGGCTTTCGCTGTATATCTGATTCTAAGCACAGATTGAATGGACAGCTTTGGGCTGCCACCGCCAGCTGCTTGACAAAAAATGCAAGGGAGTCCTCACCGCCCCCCTTTTTTTTTCTTTCTTATTTAAATAAATAATTAAAAATAAAAATTTGTGAGTTTCACCCTATTCTTGATTGCCAGTCAAGATAAAAGCCAGGTAGCTGAGGGCTTGTATTCTCAGAAAGGTCGGACCCATAGTTATTGGTCCCCCTCAGGCTACAGAACAGCAGTGCGCAGCTTCCAACAGAAATTGGCGCATTCATTAGAAGTGCCATTTTCTGATGCTTTACCTGAATCTTCTCAAAGTCCTGGTGTGCTGACATCAGGGTGACGAAAGTGGTTAACGACAGCAGAGAATAATAACAGCTGTTATTAAGCCTTAGATTGATAATGTTCAGGCGTCTATGAGACCCGCCCCCTATCAATCCTGTGAGTTAATAGCTAAAAACAAAATAAAAACACAGCGAAAAATCATTTATTTCAAATAGAAACATGCAGACAACCCTCATTTTCCCATTTACTAACCCCAAACATACCCTCTGACGGTAATCCACAGAGATATTCAGTAAATCAAACAATCCTGGCTCCGCTACATCCATAGGCTGCAGTGATGGAACAAGCGTCCTCTCCCTGCGATCAAATTGACTGCCATGGGGAACGGTGACGTCACTCGCCGAGACACCGGGGGCTCCCTGCGGCAGTCAACACATATTCAACTGAGATCACAGTACTAGTGTCACACACTAACGCAAGTCCCATAGACAATGCATTGGGCTTGCCGCAAGTGTGCTGCAAGTGTGGCCGTTAGGCGGAAAATGCGGCAGATACTTTTTTTTATCGTAACTGCCGCGGTTTAAAAAAAAAAAAAAAAAAAAAAAAAAAACAGTATGAAAGGGCTCTGCCGGTTCCATATTTGCGTTTTTGAACGCAGCTTATGCTGCTTAGTTTTTTTAAATCCACAAGCGTATTGCGCACCTATCTTTAACATCGTATGCGCAGGTTTATGCAGGGACCTGTGTTGGCATCATTATGTCTGCATATGCGTCCCGATGCATGGTTTCTTGGTGCGCGGCGAACGCAACATATTGCATTTTTTGATGACTGAAAAATGTGCAAGCATGCGCACGAGTGCATACAAACAACACATTATTCTCTATAGATGCGCAATGGCGTTGCACATGGCTGCATTCAATGCGCATGCGACTGAGTGCATGCCCAGGAATAGATTTTCCTTAAGACACGCCCTTTGGGAGTGGCTTGTCTTGAAAATTCAAGAAAACACTCCTGGAAATATTGAACGCATTTGCAAAAAAAAAACGCAAACGCATGCTAAAACGCATACAAACGCATGCATGCGCTGCATTTTTTGTTATGTTTTGTGCACGCTCATGCACATAAAAAAATGCTGCGTAAGTATGCTTTTTGGCCTGCGTTTCCGCATGTGTGATGTTCAAAAACGCTAATGTAAAAGTAGCCTTAGAAGTGAGTGGTAGAGCACGTATGCACACCATTAAGTCCCAAAAGAGGCTGCCAAAGTTGTGCTCAGCGATGTCAGACAGCCCAACAGAGAACCAATAAAACGGCATTTTGGGCATCCGACCTGCTGCACCATTTTGTAAATGTAATAAAATAGTCCCCGTTCTGTTGATCAGTGCAAACCCCAGTGGTTAAATCTCCACCAATTAACAAGTTACCACCTCTTCCTCAAAAATCAGCAAAGAAAATTTTTCAACCTTAGGCTACTTTCACACTACAATTTTGTAGGGAGCCGATGCTGTCCGATAAAATCTTGGACCTGTCGTGATGTCACAATCACGTGACCGCCTGTTAACGTGGTGTAACCGGCGGTCACGTGACTGACGTCACGGCAGGTCCTGTTCAGAAGAAGAGGACCTCTGCAGATACCAGGACGACACCGCGAGGACACCGGGAGCCTGCGGGACCGTGCGGGAGACGACGGGGACCTCGGGGACAGGTGAGAATACTTTTTTTTTTTTTTTTTAACCCCTGCTTTCCTAGTTAGGAGCAGTTTTACTGTACTGAGCATGCTCAGATGTTTTCTCGGACCCTGCTCCATAGGGCCCCATGTTAAAAACATTGGGTCGGGTTGGATGTGCACTAAATGGCAACCGATTTGGTCCAATCCGATTTTATTTTCAGTGCAAAAATCGAAGCATGCTCAGATTTTTGCAACGAAAAAAATCGGACAGAATCGGATCGGACCAAATCGGATGCCATTTAGAGCACATCCAATTCGGTCCGATGCCGATAGGGCTGCATGGGGGCCAAAATCGGTCCGATGCTGTCTGATTTGTATCGGACAGCATCGGAAAAGTGAAAATCGTAGTGTGAAAGTAGCCTTACACTAGCTTTAAAGTGTATATCATTTTATTAGAACAAAACAAAAAAAAAACAATACTGCACTGGTTGTTAATGATGGGCTCACATAGAACCAAAGGGTACCTTTTTTTTGTGTTATAGGACTTCTTTTATCACATTTTTCTGTGCTGGTTTAAAAACTGAATTTTATGGCAATGTGTGGGCAAGGCCAGTACCTGACTGGGAGCAGTGCAATGTGATAGCAGAGAAAGGGTTAACAGAGATCCTGACTGAGCAGAGAAGGAAAGGAGCCAGATGACAGATCAAAAAAGCTTGTGACAAGGAAAGAGGAGTTTGCAGTGATCCTGACATTGCTTAGCACTGTGCTGTAATCTGAGCTAGTCTGATAGATTGTTTCCTCACCAGCTGCAGTCAGGAGTTTGCACATACTGTAAATTACGCCCCCTTTCCCTTATAAAGTTGCATGCCCCGTATTCAGTGTAAAGACAGACCTGACTCAGAATGAACATACAGTGCTGAGCAAATCAATTGTGACAAAGCATTTTTTTAAGTAAAATCATAAGCTGGTTACCAGTCAGTGACTCAAACCAGTTTTAACTGTTTTGAACAGGTGTGTGTACAATCTTGAGTAAAAAAATGTGGTTTGACTGGTTTAGTGAGAAAATAACAGCTAGCTGCCCCCTCAGCTTCAGTTGAGAGCTTGTATCTGTGAGAGTGGCGTAAGGTACCATCACACGTAACGATATCGTTGCAGATATCGTTCAAAAGTCACATGTTCTGTGACACTTGAACGATGTCGAAACGACATAGTTTCGTGTGACACTACAAACTATGAACGATCAGTCGGCTGATCGTTAATCGTTTGATTTGAGGTCCTGTCCTCAAATCAATCGTTGGTCGCCCGGTGGACACGCAGAATCCCTGCGTGTGACACCGGGAGACTACCGATAAGCCAGCTCCCAGCGCCTCTCTGCAAGCGCTGAGAGCTGGTATCCAGGGTAAACTGCAGGTAACTAGGCAGCCGCGCTGCCTAGATAACCGCAGTTTACCTTGGAGACCAGCCTGCTCCCGCTTACCGCAGGCTGGCACCGGGAGCAAGACATCATGGAAACGATATTTAAATCGTTTCCCCGATGTCTCTGGTCCATTGATCGCTGGTGAGTGTCTGTGTGACAGCTCACTAGCGATCTGAACGATATTGATAGCGATCGCGCGTGCATGTGATCGCTAACAATATCGTTCATCGCTGCGTGTGACGGCACCTTTAGTGTACTTTTTCTCTGTGCGATTCGTGCTTGTAAAAATGGATGTTACTCCACGGAAGAGGTCTAGAATTATTACTCTTAATGAACATACAAGTCTGACTGTAAGAGAAATCGCTTCAACCGTTGGTATTGGAAAATCTACCGTTTCAAGAATAATTCGCACACACAATGAAACTGGATCTTTTTCTCCAAAACAAAAAGGGAAATTATTATTATTTATTTATATAGCGCCATTATATTCCATGGCGCTTTACATGCTAAAAAGGGCAGACTAGGACAAGTAACATAGTAACAAATTGGAAGAAATAGGAAAACGACATGCTATAAAGGGCAGACTAGGACAAGTAACATAGTAACAAATTGGAAGAAATAGGAAAACGACACCAAGAACTGATACAACACTTATCAGCAATAGTAAAACTAATGCAAGAAAAACTTGCTTTGTCCCAATTAATTTGCACAGCAATGTACAACCCCTAGCAAAAATTATGGAATCACCTGGCTCGAAGGATGTCCATTCAGTTGGTTTAATTTTGTAGAAAAAGCAGATCACAGACATGGCATAAAACTAAAGTCATTCCAGATGGCAACTTTATGGCATTGAGAAACACTAAAAGAAATCTTGGGAAAAAAAATTATGGAATCATGACTGACAAACAAACAAAACAACACCCAAATACATCACTAGTATTTTGTGGCACCACCTCTGGCTTTTATAACAGCTTGCAGTCTCTGAGGCATGGACTTAATGAGTGACAAACAGTACTCTTCATCAATCTGGATCCAACCTTCTCTGATTGCTGTTGCCAGATCAGTTTTGTAGGTTGGAGCCTTGTCATGGACCATTTTCTTCAACTTCCACCAAAGATTTTCTATTGGATTGAGATCCGCACTATTTGCAGGCCATGAAATTGACCTTACATGTCTTCTTTCAAGGAATGTTTTCACAGTTTTTGCTCTACGGCGGGATGCATTATCATCTTGATAACCGATTTCATCATATCCCATCAATTGAAAGGATTTGTGGGTAAGAAAAGTGTCCAAAATATCAATGTAAATGGGCATTTATTTAAGATGTAATGACAGCCATCTCCCCAGTGCCTTTACCTGACATGCAGCCCCACATCAATGACTGTGGAAATTTGCTTGTTCTCTTCACGCAGTCATCTTTATAAACCTCATTGGAATGACACCAAACAAAAGTTCCAGCATCATCACCTTGCCCAATGCAGATTTGCGATTCATCACTGAATATGACTTTCATCCAGTCATCCACAGTCCACGATTGCTTTTTCTTAGCCCACTGTAACCTTGTTTTTTTCTGCTTAGGTGTTAATGATGGCTTTTACTTCGCTTTTCTGTATGTAAATCCCATTTTCCTTTAGGCGTTTCTTACAGTTCAGTCACAGACATTGACTCCAGTTTCCTCCCCTTCGTTCCTCGTTTGTTTTGTTGTGCGTTTCCTGTTTTGGAGACATACTGCTTTAAGTTTCCAGTCTTGACGCTTTAATCTCTTTCTTGGTCTACCAGTGTGTCCCTTTAACAATCTTCCCATGTTGTTTGTATTTGGACCAGATTTTAGACACAGCTGACTGTGAACAACCAACATCTTTTGCAACATTGCATGTGGATTTATCCTCTTTTATGGCGGGTTTACACTTCGCGATATCGGTGTCCAACTACGACCCAACTCCGACCAAAAGTCACGTGGTTCGGGAGTTGGACCCGATATCGTTCGCGCGTTGTACGGTTTGAACGTACAACGCGATGCTAGAACGATGCCAAAACGATATCGGGGTTGAATGACCGTGCTATTCAACCGCCCGATATCGCATGGCCGTTGTAGCAGCATTGTACCGTGAGAAGGTACCGTCACACAGGGAGATATCGCCGGCGATGTTGCCGGTGATCCGGGAGCGCGCATCCCTGATAACATCGCCGGGGAGATGTCAGACTGAGCAACTTACCGGCGATGTCGCTGGCTAGTTGCCGCGGCTATCGCTCGCTGGGTTGCCCAGCAACCCAGCGAGCGATAACTCGCAATGTTGGAGATAGGCGGAATCGCCCGCAACATTGCAGGTTGCCGCGTTACACAGGGCGATCAGGCATGATCGCCTGACCAACATCGCCAGGTTTCCCAATATTGTTGGGAAACCTGGCGATGTGACTCAGGCGATTTTTCGCCTGATTATCGCCCTGTCACACGAGGCAACTCTCCGGCGATGTCGCCGCAACCTGGACACGCCCCTCAGTTGCCGGCAACATCGCCGGCGATATCTCCCTGTGTGACGGTACCTTAACAGCCCAACTACGATGTGTACGCTCACGTCACCCATTCACTCCCATGTTAAATGGTCGTTCCTGGGTTGGTGGGCGTAAACATCGTCGGGACGTGTAAACCCACCATTAGAGTTTGATAATCCTCTCCTTTGTTTTAATTGACATCTCTCGTGTTGGAGCAATGATTTATGTCAGTCCACTTGGTGCAACAGCTCTCCGAGGTGTGATCACTCCTTTTTAGATGCAGACTAACGAGCAGATCTTATTTGATCCAGGTGTTAGTTTTGGGAATGAAAATTTACAGGGCAATTCCATACTTTTTTCCTCAGAATTGAGTGATTTCATAATTTTTTCCCCCTGCTTGGTCTACAAATGTAACCGTTACTAGCTAGCACATTTTTCTTTTCAAGATTTAAGGTTTCTTCAAGACAGAGAGTTGCCATTTGAAATGACATTAGTCTTGTGCCATGTCTGTGATCTGTTTTTTTCTACAAAAGACAAAAAACAAACAAAAAATAACAAATGAATGGACATGCTCCGGAGCAAGGTAATTCCATAATTTTTGCCAGAGGTTGTATGTCTGCTTCACACACAGTATGGTGTGGACACCTTGTGGAAGGTTTATGAATGGTTTTCAACCGGAATTCTCTGATAAAATAAACTTTTAACATATTTACAGCACTTGCTCTACATTATTATTAAATACAAAATTTAAACAGCGATTACGCTTTAAAGAGGACCTGTCACCCCCGGGTGCTATGCTAACTGAATGCAGCACTGCATGCAGCGTGTCTGCTGCATTCAGGGAAGGGGTCCCCCATGTTTCTACCCACCCTGTAAGCTGTAAAAAACACTTTATAAAGTTTAGAGATAAGAAGTCCGGAGGGACTTACTGATCATGAAGTCCTCACTGTTCACGGGGGGGGGGGGGGGGGGGGCGGTCCTCCCCTCCTCCTGCGTCTCTGTGCCACCTGCTGCCTGTGACATCAGCGCTGGAGCCCGCTCTGCTATATGCATACAGCATTATCTGAAAGCAGGGCAGGCTCCAGCGCTGACATCACAAACAGGAGGCAGTGAGGAACTTCATAATCAGTAAGTTCTTTCGGACTTCTTATCTCTAAACTTTATAAAGTATTTTTTACAGCTTACAGGGCAGGTAGAAACATGGGAGACTCCTTCCCTGAATGCAGCAGGCACGCTAATTTCAGTGGTGCCTTCTGTTTGGAAAGCACCAGGGGGAATGGGGGGGGGTGACAGGTCCTCTTTAAGCTTTATTTAAAAAATAAATAAATAAAAAGTGTTTTGACGGATCCCATGCATGGTAATCATTGTTCAACAGCACTTATGTCAAAGTTTTTTGTAGAATCCAAGAAAAAAATAAAAATTTCAGACCACTAACATTGGATTCACAGTTTTTTGCAGCATTTTTCTAACCTGTCTTTGGTGTCCCCCCTCTACCTCCCAAAGTGTAGCTCACTCTTGGCAAGGTATCTTTTTATAGTTTTCTCTCACACCAAGGCGGTGTTCAGATGCGGCATATTTGGCCGCATAATGTGTAGTGGCGTTTTTTTTTGCGTGCGTTTATGCGCAAAAAAGTGCAACTGCATGTAGACCCGAGGTCATTTTAACATTTAACCTATGGGAAAGCCGCTGAAAAAAAAAGCATGAAGAATTGCCATGTCAATTATTTTTGCGCATGCACTTTTGCAGCGAAAGCGTGCGGCCAAAAATACGCAGCTAAAAGTGGCGTCTGCACGCCTTTCAGCAAAAGCCATAGCTTTTGCTGGAAGGAATATCCAGCTTTGTTTGGCACTGCTTTTATGCGAGAGCTCAAAGGCGCCGCGTGAAAGCAGGAATACGCGGCAATTATACCACGTCTGAACGTAGCTTAAGGCGGCCGTCACACGCGAGATATCTCTAGCGATATTGTAAGCGATCACGTGCACGCGCGATCGCTTACAATATCGCTCACATCGCTGGTGAGCTGTCACACAGACAGACTCACCAGCGATGTGGATCCGCGACCTCGCTGGTAACTATGGTACACATCGGGTAACTAGGCGCCGCGCGTCCCTTAGTTACCCGACGTGTACCATAGTTACCATCTCCCAGCATAGGCTCTGCCGCTGGGAGATCGTTCATCGTGGTGTTATACACCACGATGGAGCAGATCGTGGCATCGTTCATCGCTAGATCTGAGCTCCGGAGCTCAGATCAGCGATGTCACGATCAAGCGATTTCACATCGTAAATCGCTTAATTACATGCAACGATTTCTTGCCCGATATCGCTTAAGCGATCAAAAAGGAGATCGCTAAAACGATATCGGGCAAGAAATCGTTGCGTGTGACGGCCGCTTAACAAAATAAAGCTTGAAATTTATGGAAATTTTCTAACTTAACTTAGACATCCATGAAACAGGGTGCATGCAAGGACCACAATGCATGGAGTAGCCTTAAGGCCACTTCACACACACACAGATATCTGAGTCCAATATCTGAACAGATCTCTGGTTGCAGTGAAATCATGGATACATTGCTCCATTTTGTGGCTGTATACAACATGGAGCAATGTATCCATGATTTCACTGCAACCAGAGATCTGTTCAGATATTGGACTCCGATATCTGTGTGTGTGAAGTGGCCTTTTGGTCTCCAGACAAGGACTGTGGAGGAGTCAATTTTGGGTGGAGTCGGATTCAGGGAAATTGAGGAGTCGGGTGTTTGGCTTACCAACTCCACAGCCCGGCTCCAGACTCAAACTCATCCGCTTACAGATGATATATATGTACTCCAATTCATTGAGATGCACATCAAAAAGTTAATTTCAGTAATTCAATACATATAGAGAAACGCACACAATATATAGAGTCATTACAAACAGAGTGATCTATTTCAAAGGTTTATTTATGTTAACGTTGATTACTATGGCTTACAGCCAAAGAAAGCACAAAGGTCATTATCTAAGAAAAGTAAAGTAAGGAGGATGAAGGGTCTGAGACATAAAATATTACCTAAATAGGTTATCAGAGGCTTCACCCTATGTGGTTGTGAGAATAATAACCACTCTAAAAGCATATCACAGCTGCTGCAGTCCCCAGCGTGGTGCATATAGAGTAGGGAGATGAAGGGTTGAAAATCGCACTGCCGTATTCCATGAGACATCAAAGAGTGAATAGAATATTGATTTATTAGTCAACACGTTTCAGGGCTTCCTGGTCCCTTCCTTAGAACAAATCAATATCATATTGCCATGTTTCAGGGAGTACTAAAACACGTTGACTAATAAATCAATATTATAGTCACCCTTTGATGCCTCATGGAATACAGCAGCGTGGTTTTAACCCTTTATCCTCCCTACTTTAATTTTCAGAGATAATGACCCTTGGGTTTTCATTGGCTGTAAGCTATAATCATCAACATTTACAAAGATAAACACTTGAAAAATATCACTCTGTAATGATGCGATATATTATATATGTTTCAATTTTTTTATTGAATTACTGAAATAAGGTTTCTTTCACATCAGCGGTAATTGTAATTTTGTGGCAGATCAGTTGTCGCCGCACCTGCCGAGTAACGGCCAACTTGCGGCACCGATCTGGCAAGCCCCATTCATTCTGTAAGGGGCTTGTGGTCAGTTGCGGTAAGTGCGGCTTTGCCGGATCCGGCAGATCTGGCACTTGTGGCCGCACACGAAAAAAAAAAAAAACACGCTGCTAGCGGGGTTGTATTTTTTTACAGTGCTGCAAGTGGCGGACACTGCAAAACGGCACCTGACCGCAAGCCACATAGAGAATGAATAGGGCTTGCCGGATCAGCGCCGTAAGTCGGCCGTTACACGGCCGATCCGGCAGGTGCGGTGATATCTGCAGCAAAATGACATTTACTGCTGATGTGAAAGCGGCCTAAATTAACTTTTAGATGATATGCTATTCCATTGAGATGCACCTGTATATGCATACAAAGACTGTTGATTTCAGGTTGGGAGTCTTTACATCTTGGCCTGAACACAGACTGGGCAATAAAAATAAGTGATTAAAATAATCCTAAATCAGCTGCAAATGAAAGAAAAAGAGTGTGAACACACGCTAGCCCTAGTATACAGTATCCCTTGTCTTTACATCTACATCTTTCATAATGGACTACAATCCTGTATTATTGGAAAACAATGTACAATGCAAAACTGCCACGAGATTGTACCATGTGTGTCAGATTGACTACAGGGCCCGTTACACGCTTCAATGTCCGAGCGATCCAACCAATGATCCGACCTGGCTGAGATCGTTGGAACATCGTTTATTGATCGCTAGTGAGGTGTCACATATACAGATATCATGAACGACGCAGCAAAGACTCCGCGACAAACAAGCGAACGATATTAGCAGTCGTTTGGATGCCTATGTTCCTGAGTTTTGAATAGGCAAAGTTATAAACGACATCTTTATCTAGGTGTTACACATGCCGATGCGGCAGGTTGAGCGGACAACCAACGACTGATTTATGGTCCTGCTCATAAACCTGCGATCAACGATCAGCTGACTTATCATCGGTCGTATCTACGTGTCACACGCAACGACGTTGTTACGTGTCGCTGCACCGCCCCAAAAGCTGTGACATACCAACAATATCGTTCATGATATCGTAGCGTGTAACGGGCCCTTACTACCTTACCAAACACTGATTAGATCTAATAATATAATGGTAACATAATTACACATACCACGCTGCATCACATTTGGGCCACACAGTAAAGTTAGGGTGCTTTCACACTGGTGTTTTTGCCCGGATTTAGACAAAAAACCGCGTGTGCTGCTTAACGGCGGCACACCCCATACATTGTCTATGGGGCTTGCGGTAAGTGTGCGGCAGACGCGGCAAGTGCGGTTTCAGCAGTTGCGGCCGCAAAAAAAAAAAAAAAAAAACAAACACCACTGATCGTGTTTTTTTTCGCGGACACATTCGCCGAAATCGGACTTACCGCATCTGCCACACACTTACCGCAAGCCTCATAGACAATGCATGGGGTGTGCTGCAAGTGCCGCCATTAAGCAGCACATGCCAGTGTGAAAGCACCATATGAATAACTAAAACTAAATAACATCCCTTCCCTTTCGAGTGGAAATATAATGGGGGAAAAAGTTTGTTATGGCCTTTTTAGACGCTGCACTTTTTCTGGGCATTTTTCAAGGATACAAAAAATTAATAAATCAATAAATATTTTAAAAAAAAATTGGTGTTTATCACCCATTGAAATGTGGACACCTCACAAGTGGGTTGGCAACAAAAACAGTTTATGCATTTTATTATTGTTTTATGCAGTGCTTTTCCAGCCAATACTCTGGGTTTTTAAAATACTGCAAATACTCAACGTGTGCATGTACATTTACGAGAAGCTTACTTTCTAAATTGGTTTTGCTTGTACGAAAGGTACCGTCACACGCGGCAATATTGCTTGCAATTTCACTAGCAATTTGCTGGTTGCAGTGAAATCATGGACACATTGTTCTATTTTGTTGCTGTGTACAAATGGAACAATGTGTCCATGATTTCACTGAAACCAGCAAATTGCCAGTGAAATTGCAAGCAATATTGCCGCGTGTGACGGTACCTTTAGGTTTTATCTATATAATAGAAATAGGCCCGAGGCTATCGCATCGGGAGGGCAGTGATGTTACGATGGGGGAGGGCTCTGTTGTGGGTCGAGGAGCAGCTGTCTTTCCTTCCGTCCGCCTTCCCCCTCCCCCCCCCCCCCCGTCTTCTTTTCTCTTGTGCACTCTCCCTTCAGTGGTCTTCCCCCTGTGTGCTGTCTCTGTACCCCACTGTACAGTTTTTTCCCTCATCTACGCACTTATTTGTGTTGTCCTCCCTGTATGCGGTCTCTCTTCCCTCTATGATGTGTCCTTTGAGCTGTCATCCCCCTGTGTCAGCTCCTCCGTGCACCCCATCTCCCTCTGTGCGTGCGCTGTGTCTGCCTCTGTGCGCATTCTCTCCTTACGTGCATGCTCTCTTCCTCCGAGAGCTCTCTCCTTCGGTGATCTGTCCCTCCGTGCACGCGCTCTCTCCTTCTGTGATCCCGCTGTCTGTGTGCATTGTCTCCTTGCGTGTACAGCCCCTCCTGTTGTTGCTTTGTACCTCAGTGTGCGCTCTCTGGCCCCCATGTAGTCTTTCTGCCTCCCCCCGTATTGCTTTTGTTCCCCCTGTAGTCTTTGTAGCTCCACTGTACTGGTTCTTGCACCCCTGTATTGTTTGTGCCCCAAGTACTGTTTCTGGCCCCTGTGCTCTTTCTGCCATCCTTGTACTGGTTCTGGCCCCCCCATCCTGTCTTTCAGCCCCCCCCATTCTCTTTCTGCGCCCCTATCCCCCCATGCTCTTTCTGCCCCTCCTCTGTACTGTTTCTGCTCCCCCTGTGCTCTCTTTCAGCCCCCCTATTCTCTTTCGGTCCCCCATGTGTTCTCTTTCTGTCCCCCATCCCACCATGCTCTCTTTCTGCCCCCTCCTCTGTACTGTTTCTGGCCCCCTGTCCTCTCTTTCGGACCCCCTGTCCCCCCATGTGTTCTCTTTCTGGCCCCTGTCCCCCATGTGTTCTCTTTCCGGCCCCCTGTGTTCTCTTTTTGGCCTTCTGTCCCCCCATGCTCTCTTTCAGCCCCTTTTCCCCACCCCACTCTCTTTCTGTTCCCTCTTCGCCGGGGTTGCCAGGATGCCGCAAGTGTTAGGAAAGTCGCGGCTCACGATGGAACATGCGCGACATCGCTCACGCCGCTTCCGGCGATTTATCGCTGGTTGATGTGCCCTGTCAAGCACGTCAATATCGCTGCAACGTCATGTGCAGCAGCGATATTGCACGCAATATTGACGTGTGTGATGTCCCCATAAGTCACTCTGTGCGACGGCAGATTGCACATTTTATTGATTTGCCAATGTTCACACTATCATGATTTCCCTATATTGACACCGCATGTATGTGAACTCAATAGTTTGATCTGGTGCTGATTAGATACATATTCCCTTCTCTCAGAGTTCGGCTGGAGGCACACTGCCGTATGGCGTGTGAGAGGATCCCATCAAATTGCCTGGACTGGCCAGCGCCTCTTCTAACAAGAGTGACAGCTGCATAGAAATACATGCAGCTGTCACACTCAAGTCAGGGGGCCATGGTCTGTTCAGGCATTATGATGTGATCCTTGAACAAGTCATATGCTAGTGTGGCTCCAGTCAGACAAGCAAATGACATGATCTCCCATGCTATGAAAACAGGGGAATCATAGTGTGCGAAATGCACACTAGCACAATTAGTCTGCAGTCAAATAAGGGAACCTATCATGTCCCCACATGTTATTAACCTGCAGCTATGGGGTTAATCTGCATGTTAAGAGTGTTCTAATGGTGGGTTTACACGCAAGGATATCGTTAACGATATCCTTACAAAAGTCATGTGGTAGACATCGTACAAACGATATGTATATATCGTTCGTGTGTTGTCACACACAAGGATATCGTTAACGATATCCATTTTGGCATTGCGCCAGTATCGGAGCAAGATTTTTCCATCCGATGCTGAGCAATGCCGTTACAATGTGCCAGCGCTGTGACAGCAGCACTGGCACAATATTGTATGTTTAAAGTGATATAAAAACTTGTAATTATTAAAAGTTTGTTTGATTTAACATGTAAAAGCAGCTCCTGCAGCTGTGTGGTATATGTAGGTACACAGCAATCAGGAGCGGCTATGAAGGAAGTGTTGCAAGGGTTAATAATAAATGTGCCACATGGCCCCAGACATTGGCCACACTCCCCTGGAGCCATGTAGCACATTACCTTGGCAGCACAGGGGTTAAATGATTCAGGTAGCAGAAGCCGAACATTGTCGGCTCAGCTACTTCCATTCATCAAAAGCCGGCGGGTAATGTAATTTTACTGTGCACCGTGAAATTATACTAAAGAGCTTTGTGAATACTGAGCTCTCCGAGGTACTTAGGCAATATGCGTATTCTACCTGTCCATCGTGCTCATTGCTTCAGCAATAACTATGGGCTGCGCACCAAAGTGTCAATGTGCGCAGCCCATAGTTATTAATGCTGAATGGATCAGGACGCTGGACAGCGACGGTTACTGTACGCATTTAGCGTTTGTACCTCGGAGAACTTAGTATTCACAAAACTACTTAGTATATTTTCACAGTGCACAGTAAAATTACATTACCTGCGGCTTTTTGTGAATGGAAGTAGCAGAGCCGACAATGTTCAGCTTCTGCTACCTGAATCATTAACCCCTGCGTGGCTAATGTAATGGGCTACATGGCTCCAGGGGAGTGTGGGCACTAAAAGTTTTATACTTCACTGACTGCGGCAGGCACAGAAATCTTTTGAACGATATCGTTCAAAAGGTTTCACACCGAACGATGTGCCACATTGTTCAGTGCTTAATTGGACGACGAACGATGATTTGAGGTCAGGATCTCAAATCCAGGATGAACAATCTAACGATCTTTTCATCCTATATCGTTCATTTACACGCAAGGATGTACAAATGATATCCTTAGAACGATCTCATATCTGTAACGTTTCAAGGATATCGTTCAGGATATCCTTGCATGTAGCACCACCATAAAACAGTACAGCTGCTACATTGAAAGCCCGGCTACAGAGAAGAAACTAACTTTATTCCTTCCAGCAGCCTCCAGCTGAGCTGAGGTCAGCAGTTTCAGTCATCGCTCAGTAGATAGTGACACCATAGCCACACCCCAGCACTGACTGACAACTGACTCTGTATTGATGCACTGCACAGCCAGCTGTCAGTATCGGGGCATGGTTACGGTCAAAGCTCACTACATACTGAGCAGTGACTGAAACCATGCAATGGCCGATGCTGGATATGTTACTGCTAGGGTCCCCTCCTATCCAGAGAACGGGATAATCAGTGGTCACTTTTGCACACCACAGCTCAATTAATTCTTAAAGGGAACCTGTCACCTCCCCAGGGCATTTTAAACTATGTCCACATGATGTATATGGGGTTCTAGTAACCCCTGTATGTGCCCAGACTGGCCAGTCATACCTGAAATATAAACTTTTATTCTTTCCAGAGCTTGTCTCCCACTAAGACCGGTGAGATGGTTTTCTTGCCGCCCTTCCAGCCTGCTAAACCCGCCCTCTAGTTTTCAAATTTCCCGCCCCTCCTCTAGCCGGCGCGGTGACTGACAGCCTCACTCGCGCCAGCGCAGTGGAGTGGGTGCCCGCGGTGCTTTGAACAGTGGCGATGTCTCGTGAGACATCTGCACAGACAGGCGCACCTGTGTAGTCCGTGAATATGGCCAACGTCTCGCGAGACATCGCCACTGTTCTATGCACTGCGGGCACCCACTCCACTGCGCCGGCCGAGTGAGGCTGTGCAGTCACCGCGCCAGCTAGAGGAGGGGCGGGAAATTTGAAAACTAAAGGGTGGGTTTAGCAGGCTGGAAGGGCAGCAAGAAAACCATCTCACTGGTCTCAGTAGTAAACAAGCTCTGGAAAGAATAAAAATGTATATTTCAGGTATGAATGGCCAGTCTGGGCACGTACAGGGGTTACTAGAACCCCATATACATCATGTGGACATAGTTTAAAATGCTCGGAGGGGGGGTGGTCGGGTTTGACAGGTTCCCTTTAAGAATGAATGGAGCTGTGGTGTGCAAAAGTGACCACTGATTATCCCAGTTCTCTGGATAGGAGGGGACCCTAGCAGTAACACATCTAGCTGGTGGGCGAAGCTTGAAATGCCCTGGGAAGGGGGGGGGAAGGTGGGTTGGGGGCGACAGGTTCCCTTTAGAGGTACCTTTACACGCAGCAACTTCTCTGGGAATTTCACTGGCAACTTACTGGTTGCAGTGAAATCATGGACACATTGTTCTATCTTGTTGCTAGTGTACAAATGGAACAATGTGTCCATGATTTCACTGCAACCAGTAAGTTGCTAGTGAAATTCCTAGAAATGTTGCCGCGTGTAAAGGTACCCTAACGGGACCAGTGGCAACTGTCGAGTGTTGCACTTAGCTGGTTGTGACAACAAGACTCGTTAGAATGAATAGAACAGCAGTGTGTATGAACCATCATGGTTTCATCCATGCATGGTGGTCGTATGAGCCCTAGTTGTCAGGGCTTGGGCACAAGCAATCAGCATGGACACAAGCAATCTGATGGTGGGTTTACACGTCGCGATATCGGCGTCCAACTCCAACCAAAAGTCACGTGGTTCGGGAGTTGGACCCGATATCGTTCGCGCGTTGCACGGTTTGAACTTCAATGCGATGCTGGAACGATGCCAAAACAATATCGGGGTTCTAATGAGTGTGCTATTCAACCGCCCGATATCGGATGGCCGTTGTAGCCGCATCGTCCCGTGTGACAGCCCAACTACGATGTGTACGCCCACGTCACCCATTCACTCCCATGTTAACTGGTCGTTCCTGGGTTGGGGGGCGTACACATCGTCGGGACGTTGTATCCCGATATCGGGCTGTCTAAACCGGCGATGCGATGGCGGGAAAAGCGCGCTCAAAAAGCGCGACTCCCGCGTCGTTGGCGCCGATATCGGGATGTGTAAACCCACCATGAAAGTTATTTCTTATCCCATGGATGATAAGCTACATACTAGAGAATACGCTTTTAAGGCCTCATTCGCACATCAGTATTTTGCATCAGTGTTTGTGTATGCTAAGGCCAGGAGTGGAACTCAGAGAAAACCTATAATTGAAAGGTTGACACCTGTTATGTGTTTTGGCGACACTCCTGGTTCTGGCACACAAATACTGATGAAATACTGATCAAAAGCACTGATGTGTGAATGAGGCCTACACTTCCTGTACATAGTGTAGATTTTCCACAATTAAAATCTGTAGCCTTTTACAGTACCAGCAAAGTGGATGAGTTTTAACTGAATCTCATCCATATGTGTCAAATGGTGTGTTTTGTAAATCCGCAGCATGCAGACTTTCCTTTTCAGCCTGGAAATACCCTTTAACCAGTATCCAAAAATCACCTATAAACACTATCAGCTTTAGTGGAATTACATCTTCTACACCAACTTGTAGGAAAAAAAAAAAAAACAGAAAAATTATAAATATACATAACACTGGTGTTCTTTTCCTGCCTATCAGTTTAGAAGACAGAATCCAAGTAAAGTTTGTAGATTTAAAAGATGCATCACATGATTTTTAGATCCTGGTTAAAGGGTATTTCCAGGCTGAAAACTATATTATACACACACTATATATTACAGTGCTTAGATCTTTATCACTTAGTTTTGGCCTCAGATGGTCTGCAGGAGCTTTAGAGATCTAAGGCCAGTAATGCTGAGTAAGCCTGACACCACCAAAGATCTGACATTTCACAACAATCTGATTTAGCATTGCAAGAAGTAGAACAGCAAGTAAAGCAAGGCACAAAACCCATTTAGAAATACAATACTTTGTGCCTGAAATCACTGTTCACCACAACAGCACATCACAGAGGAAAAAAAAAGAAAAACACAAAACTTTCCACCAATCAGAACATTAGACCAGAAAGTGGATCTATCTAACAAGGGAGCAGCTTCTTCCCGGACTCACAAGGTCCCATTCACCCATCACTAGACAGCAGAGAGGGCTGGAGATCCGGCCAGAGGCTACGTGGCCAGTGTGTGGGTCATAGGGCAGGCACCATCAGGGCACTGCAGACAGGGGCCCAACAGGCACAGCACCACAGGGGCCCCACAATCAGTCTGCTATGAGGGGCACTCAGGGATCGCCCAAATCTGTGGCCCTCTCCAGCCCAGTGGCCCTGCACACAGCTCCCCACAGTCAGGACAGCCCAGTGGCCCCTGCACACAGCTCCCCAGTCAGGACAGCCCAGTGGCCCCTGCACACAGCTCTCCCCAGTCAGGACAGCCCAGTGGCCCCTGCACACAGCTCTCCACAGTCAGGACAGCCCAGTGGCCCCTGCACACAGCTCCCCACAGTCAGGACAGCCCAGTGGCCCTGCACACAGCTCCCCACAGTCAGGACAGCCCAGTGGCCCCTGCACACAGCTCCCCACAGTCAGGACAGCCCAGTGGCCCCTGCACACAGCTCCCCACAGTCAGGACAGCCCAGTGGCCCCTGCACACAGCTCTCCACAGTCAGGACAGCCCAGTGGCCCCTGCACACAGCTCCCCACAGTCAGGACAGCCCAGTGGCCCCTGCACACAGCTCCCCACAGTCAGGACAGCCCAGTGGCCCCTGCACACAGCTCCCCACAGTCAGGACAGCCCAGTGGCCCCTGCACACAGCTCCCCACAGTCAGGACAGCCCAGTGGCCCCTGCACACAGCTCCCCACAGTCAGGACAGCCCAGTGGCCCCTGCACACAGCTCCCCACAGTCAGGACAGCCAGTGGCCCCTGCACACAGCTCCCCACAGTCAGGACAGCCCAGTGGCCCCTGCACACCGCTCCCCACAGTCAGGACAGCCCAGTGGCCCTGCACACAGCTCCCCACAGTCAGGACAGCCCAGTGGCCCCTGCACACAGCTCCCCACAGTCAGGACAGCACAGTGGCCCTGCACACAGCTCCCCACAGTCAGGAAATGCACTTTAGTAGTAGGCACACACCTTGCTTCCTGACAGGCATGGTGCCACCCCCTGACACACACAACAGGCTGCCAGGAGGGTGACCCCGCCAGCCCCTGCTCCCCTCAGCTGGAGACTCCACGAATAATGTCTTCTCTCCACAGTGCCTGCCCCACCTCCCGGAGCAGGATGACACCGAGCGCGTTGTCACCCCCCCACAGGGAGGCAGTGGAAAAGTCCTGTCTGTGCGGGATGCCTCTCCCGAGACTGTTCCAAGCTCTCCAGAAGGGAGGTTCCCAACTCCAGTGTTTCCAGCGGCAGTAATGTGAGCCGGCTCCGGCTGTGCCCTCTCTCCAGTGGGGGAGGAGGAATCGGAAAGTTCTTGGGGAAAACAAGTTGTCGTCTCCTCCGCGGGTGGCGAGAAATGAACAGAGGGAACGCGGAACAGCACAAAAAGTTACTCCTCACAAAGGACGGCTCTCCTGTGTCTCGTATGAATTTCCTTTCCCTCCACTTCTTCTTCTCCTCGTCTCTGTGTGTCGGCGCCCCCGCCCCTCCTTCTCTCCCTCCTCCTCTCGCTCTCCCACCGCTCCGAAACCCAAACTTTACTCCAAAATGGCGCCCCGGAGCTGCTACAGCGCACCACGTGACCTCAGACCCAGCCCCGGCTCCACCAATCAGGAGTGAGCTCCGCCGGGCGGCAGCGCCTGCTTTACCTTGGCGAGTGAGAAGGAAAGCTGAGGAGACTCAGGAGAACGGCGGAGCCGGAGAGGCTCACTGGAGACTCCGGCCTCACACCCCAGCTCCTGCCTCAGCCCTCACCTCCTGCCTCACACCCCAGCTCCTGCCTCACTCCCCAGCTCCACTCACCTCCTGCCTCAGCCCACCAGACTCCTCACCTCCGGCTTCACACACCGGCTACATGCCTCAGCCCCCCAGCTCCTCACCTCCTGCCTCAGCCCCCAGCTCCTCACCTCCGGCCTCACACACGGCTACTGCCTCAGCCCCCCAGCTCCTCACCTCCTGCCCCAGTCCTCCTCACCTCCTGCCTCACACACCGGCTACTGCCTCACTCCCCAGCTCCTCACCTCCTGCCTCAGCCACCCAGCTCCTCACCTCCTGCCTCAGCCCTCCAGCTCCTCACCTCCTGCCTCAGCCCCCCAGCTCCTCACATCCTGCCTCAGCCCCCAGCTCCTCACCTCCTGCCTCAGCCCCCCAGCTCCTCACCTCCTGCCTCAGCCCCCCAGCTCCTGCCTCAGCTCCTCACTCCTGCCTCAGCTCCTCACCTCCTGCCTCAGCTCCTCACCTCCTGCCTCAGCTCCCCCAGCTCCTGCCTCAGCCCCCCCAGCTCCTGCCTCAGCCCCCAGCTCCTCACCACCTGCCTCAGCCCCCAGCTCCTCACCTCCTGCCTCAGCTCCTCACCTCCTGCCTCAGCCCCCAGCTCCTCACCTCCTGCCTCAGCCCCCAGCTCCTCACCTCCTGCCTCAGCCCCCAGCTCCTGCCTCAGCCCTCAGCTCCTCACCTCCTGCCTCAGCTCCTCACCTCCTGCCTCAGCTCCTCACCTCCTGCCTCAGCTCCTACACCTCCTTCCTCAGCTCCTCACCTCCTGCCTCAGCCCCACCAGCTCCTGCCTCAGCCCCCAGCTCCTCACCCCTGCCTCAGCCCCCAGCCTCCTCACCACCTGCCTCAGCCCCCCAGCTCCTCACCACCTGCCTCAGCCCCCAGCTCCTCACCACCTGCCTCAGCCCCCAGCTCCTCACCACCTGCCTCAGCCCCCCAGCTCCTCACCCCTGCCTCAGCCCCCAGCTCCTCACCACCTGCCTCAGCCCCCCAGCTCCTCACCTCCTGCCTCAGCTCCTCACCTCCTGCCTCAGCTCCTCACCCTGCCTCAGCTCCTCACTCCTGCCTCAGCTCCTCACCTCCTGCCTCAGCTCCTCACCTCCTGCTCAGCTCCTCACCACCTGCCTCAGCCCCCCAGCTCCTCACCACCTGCCTCAGCCCCCCAGCTCCTCACCTCCTGCCTCAGCCCCCCAGCTCCTCACCTCCTGCCTCAGCCCCCCAGCTCCTCACCTCCTGCCTCAGCCCCCCAGCTCCTCACCTCCTGCCTCAGCCCCCCAGCTCCTCACCTCCTGCCTCAGCCCCCAGCTCCTCACCTCCTGCCTCAGCCCCCCAGCTCCTCACCTCCTGCCTCAGCCCCCCAGCTCCTCACCTCCTGCCTCAGCTCCTCACCTCCTGCCTCAGCCCCCCAGCTCCTCACCTCCTGCCTCAGCCCCCCAGCTCCTCACCTCCTGCCTCAGCCCCCAGCTCCTCACCTCCTGCCTCAGCCCCCCAGCTCCTCACCTCCTGCCTCAGCTCCTCCCCTCCTGCCTCAGCCCCCAGCTCCTGCCACAGCCACCAGCTCCACATCTGCTTCTCTGTCCTGTGACAGGAATCCAGCAACACTGAATGTCAGGGAGCAGCCTCCAGCATAGTGCAACAAAGTTATGTAGACATATAGATTGTAATATTTATAAATGCGTATTTTAGTGCAGGAAAATCTGCAGCATATCAATTCTTTCTGTGGGTTTTCCAACTCTAAATGGGCTGTATATGTAATATTGAGACTATGCAGGGTTGTATTTATTGTCTGGAGGCTACTGCTGGGCTGTATATATTATTTGGAGGCCAGTTACACAGCATCCAAATAATATATACAGCCCAGCACAGCCTCGAAATAACATATAATCCAGCACAGCCTCCAAATAACACATACAGCTCAGCACAGCCTCCAGGTAATATGTACATCCCAGAACAGCCTCCAGGTAATATACAACCCCTGGCAAAAATTTTGGAATCACTTGGCTCAGAGGATGTCCATTCAGTTTTAATTTGGTAGAAAAAAAAAAGGCAGATCACAGACATGGCACAAAACAGAAGTAATTTCAAATGACAACTCTCTTGAAGAAACCCTAAAAGAAATCTTGAAAAAAAAAAGTGCTAGCCAGTAACGGTTACTTTCTCCTTCGCATCATTGGGGGACACAGGACCATGGGTGTATGCTTTTATGTCACTAGGAGGTGACACTAGAGATTAAAATTGAGCCCTCCTTCCTGCAGTATACATCCGCACATAGGTGTAGATCTCCAGTTTTAGCTTAGTGTCGCGGGAGGCACATGCTGTCTAGCTCAGACCACATCTACCATTTTTTACGTGTAATTTTTATTTTTTATTGCACTATTTCATTCTCTATTTTTTTCTACCGCTCTCCTAAGAGCATGGGGACCCGAAGGCAGCACATCACACAGGGACAACGGATCCTCATAAAGGACCCCGCTCTCCCAGCCCAGAGCCTGCAAGAGCCATGGGTCATAATAATAAAGCTTTATTTATATAGCGCCAACATATTCCGCAGCGCTTTACAATGTAGGGTTAGAGTACAGAAAATACAGTAAGTAATTACAGTAGAGAACAAATAAAGTACAATAATTGGATACAAAACAATAGGCATAGAATCAATGTGGAAATGAAGGTGACTCTGCTCAAAAGAGCTTACAATCTACAACGGGATAGGGGTTGCACAAGGTGCCGGGGCTTATTGCACTGATGGTCCAGGCATCTTGAGGAAATGGGGCATAGAACTAAGCTTACATGGATGGTCATCAGACAGTCTGTGTAGACCTTTATGGTTTGGTGGAGTTTGTAGAAGAGTAATGTCCAGAGGATAGCCCATTCACTGTCTACAGTACAATGGACTTCTATTAGGGAGTATGATAGGCCACCTTAAAAAGATGCGTTTTTAGGGATCGTCTGAAGCCATGCAAGTTGTGGATAGTCCTGATTTCTTTGGGTAAAGCATTCCAGAGGTTTGGTGCAGCTCTGGAAAAGTCTTGGAGCGGGAGTGGGAGGATCGGATTAGTGAAGATGTTAGTCGAAGGTCATTTGAGGAACGTAGAGAGCGGGTGGGGTGATAGACAGAGATGAGGGAGGAGAGGTAGGGGGGTGCTGCACTGTGAAGAGCTTTGTGGGTGAGAACAAGCAATTTGAATTTGATCCTGTAGTATACGGGCAGCCAGTGCAATGACTGGCACAGAGCAGAGGCATCTGAGTAATGATTGGCCAGATGGGTGATCCTGGCTGCTGCATTAAGGACTGGAGAGGAGAAAGTCTGGTGAGGGGGAGGCCGCTTAATAGAGAGTTGCAATAGTCAAGGCGGGAATGGATTAGGGCCACGGTGAGGGTTTTTGTTGTTTCCAGGGTGAGAAAGGGGCGGACTCTAGAGATATTCTTCAGGTGTAAGCGACAGGAGCAGACGAGAGATTGCGTGTGGGAGGAGAAGGAGAGATCGGTGTCAAACATAACACCCAGACAGCGAGCCTGCTGTCTAGGCGTTATCGTGGTGCCGCATACTGAGAGAGAGATGTCCGATTTAGGGAGGTTAGTGGATGGGGGGAGCAGGAGAAGTTCAGTTTTGGAAAGGTTTAGTTTCAAATAGAGAGTGGACATGATATTGGAAACTGCAGCTAGACAGTCATTGGTGTTCTTTAATACCGCAGGGGTAAGGTCAGGGGCTGAAGTGTATAGTTGTGTATCATCAGCATAGAGATGGTACTGGAAGCCAAATCTGCTGATGGTCTGTCCAATCGGGGCCGTGTAGAGAGAGAAGAGGAGAGGGCCAAGGACTGAACCCTGAAGGACCCCAATAGTGAGGGGAAGAGGGGAAGAAGTGGAGCCAGCAAAAGATACACTGAAAGAGCGGTCAGAAAGATAGGAGGAGAGCCAGGAGAGAGCAGTGTCCTTTATGCCAATGGAGTGCAGCATAAAGAGTAGGAGCTGATGGTCGACAGTGTCAAAAGCTGCAGAGAGATCAAGGAGAATAAGCAGAGAGTGGTCACCATTACGTTTTGCTGTTAGAAGGTCATTGGTCACTTTGATGAGGGCAGTTTCTGTGGAGTGAAGGGGGCGGAAACCAGACTGTAATGGATCTAGAAGAGAGTGAGCGGAGAGGTAACGGGTGAGGCGGGAATAGACCAGGCGCTCCAGGAGTTTAGAGATGAAGGGGAGATTGGAGACTGGTCTGTAGTTATTTGTGCAGGTTGGGTCGAGAGTGGTTTTCTTTAATAATAGAGTAATGATCGAGTGTTTGAAGGAGGAGGGGAAAATGCCAGAAGAGAGGGAGAGATTGAAGATTTTGGTTAGATGAGTGGTGATGACTGGAGAGAGGGACTGGAGCAGGTGTGAGGGGATGGGGTCAGTAGTGCATGTGGTGGGACGAGAGGAAGAAAGGAGCCTGGAGACTTCTTCTGTGACTGGGTCAAATGTGGAGAGTGAACCGGAGGAGATGTGGGGAAGAATGGGGGTGGCAGCACTTGGAGGCTGAGAGCTGATTTCCTGGCGGATGTTGTCTATTTTCTCCATGAAGTAGGAAGCCAGGTCATCAGCACAGAGGTCAGTGATGGGGGCCTGCACTTTAGGACTGAGGAGAGAGTAAAAGGTGTCAAAGAGTTTTTTTGGATTGTTGGATAGTGAGGAGACCAGGGGTGGTGAAGTAGGTCTGTTTGGCAAGGTGAAGGGCAGAGTTGTAGGTTTTTAGCATGAATTTATAGTGGATAAAGTCTCCTGGTGAGCGAGTTTTCCTCCATAGACGTTCAGCACTCCTGGAGCATTGTTGGAGGAATCGAGTTTGTGGTGTGAGCCAGGGCTGTTTTGTTCTCTGTTTGGAGGTTCTGCGGGTGAGGGGCGCTACTTGGTCCAGGGAGCTTCTGAGAGAGTCATTGTAGTGATTTACTGCCTGATCTGGAGAGGAGATTGAAGAGATTGGGGACAGAGATGAGATGAGGAAGTCTGTGAGTGCTTGCGGGTTAATGGCCTGTAGATTTCTGGATGTGTGATAGGTAGGATTGGGCTGTGTTGGCCGAGGGTTAGTGAGTGAGAAGGAAAGAACGTTGTGGTCAGAGAGTAGAGTTGAGTTATCCAAGGGGGAGGATGAGCAGAGCCGGGTAAAGACAAGGTCAAGGGTGTTACCGTTTTCGTGCGTCTTAGAGGTTGAGAGCTGTGATAGGCCAAGAGAGGTAGTTAGAGATAGGAGCTGGGATGCAGATGGGGAGATGGGGCTGTTTATGGGAATGTTAAAGTCTCCCAGAATAAGGGTTGGTAAATCTGAGGACATGAAGTGCGGGAGCCAAGCGGAGAAATGGTCGAGGAACTGGGTGGGTGACCCTGGGGGGCGGTATACCACCGCTACTTTGAGGGGGAGAGGATGGAATAGCCTATTGGTATGGACCTCAAAAGAAGGGAATGAGAGTGATGGGGCTGGAGGAATGACCTGGAAAGTACATTGTGGGAACAGGAGGAGGCCAAATCCACCGCCACGTCTGTTCCCAGGTCTAGGGGAGTGAGAGAAGTGTAAGCCGCCGTAAGAAATGGCAGCAGGGGAAGCAGTGTCTGAATCCTGGATCCAGGTTTCTGTGAGGGCCAGCAGGTTAAGAGAGTTGGTAAGGAAGTAATTGTGAATGAAGGGAAGTTTGTTGCATACAGATCGTGGATTCCAGAGAGCACAATTAAAAGAGGGAGATGAAGGTGTGCAGGTAATGGTAATAAGGTTAGTGGGGATTCTGTGTGAGGTGGGAGAGGGGTTGAAGTTAGCAGAGGGTGGACCAGGGTTGGGAGAGATATCACCTGAGAGGAGCAGCAGTAAAAAGAGAAAGAGCAGATAGTTTTTGGAATTAGGACATGATTTATGGTGACAAACTTTGGAATATGATGGGCTGAGAGTCTTCAGTAAACTGAAGATAGCATGGGAGCTGTACATAGAGTAGGGCAGGAGAGAGGGGCTGATGTGAATGAGTGGTGATGGAGGGGGGATGGGGTGATAAAAATTGGTGGCGAGAGCACATAAGAAAACAAACAGTGAAATACAAGACATGGTAAAGATTAGTAGTGAATGGAGTTATGCACAGTGTTTGAGTGTCCCTCTATGTCATTGTCTTCCAGCAACACCGCATAGAACAATAGATATTGAGGTAAAGGACATGGTGATAGGGAAAGGAAAAGAAGTTTAAATTTCCCCCCCCCCTCCCCTTTTAAATAGGGTGGCTTACCTGACTCATGCCCTGACTTACTGCCATGAAATAACTGCATCCACTTAGCATTCAATGCTACTTTGCATGAGATGCCACACGTGTCTAACCCCCACACGTGTACCCCTTAAGAATGAACTACATTTATAGGACACACTACCAGATTCAGGTGAGGGGGATTGTGGGAGGAAACATGGTATCAGGTAATTAACATCTACAAGAAACAGCAGGGGGGAAATAGAGGATGAAAGGCCACAGACATTAGACAAGGCTTCCTCTACACTATAACACCTCCAACGAGATAACATTTACAAATGTGGCAAATTGTCATATACTGGTGAGTGAGCAATGCATACAGATGACACAGGAAACATTGCAATATATAAATAAATAATAATAATAATATTTGCCAGAGGTTGTATACAGCCTAGCACAGCCTCCAGGTAATGTATACAGCCCAGCATCGCTTCCAGGCGATATATATATAGCCACCCCCCATTCCATAAGGCTCTCCCCATATACGGTCCCCCTACTCAATGGTGCTTCTTCCCCTATGTGGCCCCCATTCATGCAGCTTCTCCCCCTTGTGACCCCACCATTCATGCAGCTTCTCTCCCCTCCATATAGTATATTGCACCCCATAATTATCCATGTAAAATAGTGCACCCTCAAAGTCCTCCACATAGTATAATGCACCCCCATAATCCTCCATTTGGTATAATGCACCCCCCATAGTCCTCCATATAGTATAATGCACCCACAAAGTCATCCATATAGTATATTGCACCCTATAGTCATCCATATAGTATAATGCACCCAAAGTCCTCCATACAGTATAATGCACCCCCCATAGTCCTTCATATAGTATAATGCACCCCCACCCAAAGTGTTCCATGTAGTATATTGTGCCCCCATAGTCATCCGTATAGTATAATGCACCTCCAAAGTCCTCCACATTGTATAATGCACCCCCAAAGTACTCCATATAGTATATTGCACCCCCAAAGTACTCCACACTGTATAATACACTCCACATAGTCCTGCATATAGTATATTGAACCCCACTTAGTTCTTCATATTGTATAATGCACCAAAGTCCTCTAAATTGTACATTGCACAACTACATGTTCTTCATGTAGTGTAATGCGCACAAGTCTCCCATCAGTGAAAAAAAAAAGGATATTCACCTCTCTCCTCACAGCTCCAGTCTCCCCAGCGTCTGTCTGCCCTCTACACGGCCCAGCATGGGGAAGCTCAGTGATGACGTCATTGCTCCCTGTCGTGCTGAGCTGCAGAGTGCAGACAGCGTCCGGGTGAAATGAAGACAAATGCAGGGTGGGCACAGGCGCAAATATTGTGGGCACCCCTCTCTCCCTCCTAACCTCAGCGACAAGAGGGAGAGAGGGGGTGCGGGAAGCAACTCTTATGGGGCCTCCAGGCCTGCGGGAGCAGCTTTCAGGGGACCCCCCGAGGGTGCAGGGAGCAGTTCTCAGGGGGCCCCCAGGGGTGCAAAGTGGCAGCACCCACCTCTGTGCTTGCGCTAGCTCCACATGGCTAATTTGCATAGCTTGCAAATTAACCATGTGGACAGCTATCTGAACCTTGGGGGCCTCTTACTCCTCGGGGACCAGGTTCAATGCATTGGCTGCACATGCGGTAGGTCCGCCTCTGGTTCATTTATATAGCACCATTAATTTCAAAGCACTTTACATACTCCAACAGCAGTGTCACCAGTATGGGGGAGAAAGTGGGGGGCACACCACGCACAGGGAGAACATACAAACTCCTTGCAGATGTTGTCCTTGATGGGATATGAGCCCAGGACCCTAGCACTGCAATGCTAACCACTGAGCCACAATGCTGACCCTGTAGGTGTGATAACATGCTTTACACAACCAGTGTCATCATCAGCACTATAGAAAGTTGCGCATGTGCACGACTTTGTACCAGATTGCATTGAGGGTCTCTGACACCGGGTGTATGCGTCCCAGCTTCAGAGAGGCTCACTGCGCATGTTTTTAAGTCGTCCAAAATCTGATCATGCACACTACGGCCCTCTGAACCTGGGACACACTCACCCGGTGTCAGAGAATCTCAATGCAATTAGGTACAAAGTCGTGCACATGTGCAACTTTGTATAGTGCTGATTATGACCATACCTCCGAACTTTTGAAGAACAGAATAGTGATGTGTTTGTGAACGATCCGACACAAAAAGCCAGCTCCTTGCTGTGACTGACAGGAGCCGGCACCCAAGTGAGAGCCACTAATTTTTTTTAATGGCTCTCACTTTGCATAAAATTCTGGAGTTCAGGGAGGAAGCACCGTCTACCTGAACAAAATCCCGCCTGCTCCTCAATGTAATTGGTCCATTGTAAGTGGGCAAGGTTTGGGCCGCGGGTGGGCAGAGTTTTGTCCATATCAAGAGATCACCGTAATCTTAAATATTTGCTCACCTGGGGTGAACACATATTTAATAAAAAGCCATTTAGGATGCCAAAAGATCCGGCTCTTTTTGGTGAGCGGAGCCATGAGAGCCGGATCACCAAAAAGATACGGACTGCCCATCACTAGAACAGAAAGAGGGACAATAGAAGCGGCACACACAGCTTGCCATGGGAAATTTTGGCTGCGCCCAAAGTCACACTCAAACCACCCCATTTGTAAGTGATAGACATTCAGCAGATGTCAAGAACTGTAATTTTCTGATTATTGCATTTTTGCTGCATTTTTAATGTAAAGATGTATCAGCATTATCTGCCTGTAGAGTCACAGAATGCTGAACAGATCAAGTACAAAAAAATCTCCCTTTTTCAACAATAGAGCTTGTGTCTCTGGAGACTAATGCTGTAGGTGTAAATTAACTGATCTGAAGCTCTGTGGGTTTGAGTTCAGAGGAGACTAACAAAAAATAATTTTTGTAATTGGTTTTCATTATTTATAGTAGTTTTATAAGAACAAAAAAACTGACTTTTTCTTTACTTCTAGTATACAAGGAATATAGAAATGTATTGTCATATACAATGCATCTCTCCGTAAGGGTATGTGCCCACAGGGCGTTTTTGCTGCGGTTTCCGCTTGCAGAAAACCATTGGTTTTATGGTAATGTATGCTAATTTGTTCCTGCGGTTGGGCTTCCCAGCAAAACCAATGTGTTTTACAGAAACCTGTGCCCAACATTGGTTTTGCAAGTGTCAAGATGTCAAATACCTGTGTTTTTGGTGCGGATGGGAAAGAATTGACATGTCAATTATTCCTGCGTTTTTGGTGCAGTCAATGGGAAAAACGCAGGAAAAACGCACAAAAAACGCAGTAAAAAACGCAATAAAATGCGCAAAAAATGCGCAAAAAACGCAAAAGATCATAGCATTTCTCCTGTCAAGGACTCTAGGATCCTCAGGTTTTGCTGCGTTCAGGACTGCTCAAAAACGTCCTGTGGGCACATACCCTAACAGTCAGATCTGTGTCTAGGTCTCCTTCCTGATCTACAGGTCAAAATAACCAAATCCTCTCTTGTTTATCAGTGTGAGCAGTAGCTCAGTGGTAGAGCTGCTACTTACTAACATTAAGATCAGAGTTCAAGTCCCCGCAGTGACTTGTATTTTAAATTATTCAATGCACCCAGGAAGGCTCCACCCCTTGGACACAGTGCATCACAGGTGGGACCTCAGATCGGGACAGTCCCGCAGATCCGGGACGGTTGGGAGGTATGCAATGACACTGCTGTGTAACACGTTATCATACCCACAGGGGCTTGAAAAAAATGCCAAGTGGGCCAACAAGTCAGGGAACTCATGCTCCCTCAACTAGTTAAAACCTTAATTAGCGTCTTATTAGCATAAACGGTCTTTAGAAAAACTTTTCATAATTTTCTGTTTATGTATGTAACTACAGGAAGGGAAAGAGTATAGATACTGTGTACTCAGAACCATGAGCAGTTTGGTGCACATGAGGACTTGACAGGTTCACTTGAAGCCAGCATTCCTGCCTTTGTTTTCTTACATTTATAATTTTACGCTGTTTACCATGCAGCATAAATTTTATATTTTCTTATTTATGATTACAGCTACACCATATTTAAAGTATCTTTTGGCATTTAAAGCCACAATTTTTTTTTGTTTACTTTTACCTTAATTGAGCTGTCTGAGGGCTTTTTCAATTGCATGCTGAGCTGATGTTTTCAATGGAACCAAATAACTTTTTGATCACTTTTATTTTACTTTTAAAATGCGGCATGTAGATAGAAGATGGAGGAGGGGAGGAGCTCTGCATCCAGCTCTTCTCTCTGCCTCTAACTCCTCCTGTCATCATATATTCATCAGTAACAGCTGCCATCTTGTATCTCAGTAATGGGAAAGTCTTCCCTGAATACAGATTGTACCTCAAAATTGAGAATTTTGATAATGACTGATCAATTCTGAAAGAGAAAGAAGCAGATTTGTCTGATAAGGTATATTATAAAGTTGTGTATTTTTCATGTATACTATTGATTTATGACATAAAAATTAAAATGACGGTTACACTTTAAATCTGCAGCATGTCAATGCTTTCAGCATTTTTGCCCGCAAATTTCACCAGTACTAATGTACAGTTGTGGCCAAAAGTATTGACACCCCTGCAATTCTGTCAGATAATACTCATTTTCTTCCTGAAAATGATTGCAATCACAAATTCTTTGGTATTATTATCTTCATTTAATTTGTCTTCAATGAAAAAACACAAAAAGAATTGTCCTAAAGCCAAATTGGATATAATTCCACACCAAACATAAAAAGGGGGTGGACAAAAGTATTGGCACTGTTAGAAAAATCATGTGATGCTTCTCTAATTTGTGTAATTAACAGCACCTGTAACTTACCTGTGGCACCTAACAGGTGTTGGCAATAACTAAATCACACTTGCAGCCAGTTGACATGGATTAAAGTTGTCTCAACCTCTGTCTGTGTCCTTGTGTGTACCACATTGAGCATGGAGAAAACGAAAGAAGACCAAAGAACTGTCTGAGGACTTGAGAAACCATATTGTGAGGAAGCATGAGCAATCTCAAGGCCACAAGTCCATCTCCAAAGACCTGAATGTCCCTGTGTTTACCTGTGCGCAGTGTCATCAAGAAGTTTAAAGCCCATGGCTCTGTGGCTAACCTCCCTAGATGTGGAGGACAAAGAAAAATTGACCAGAGATTTCAATGCAAGATTGTGCGGATGGTGGATAAAGAACCTTGACTAACATCCAAACAAGTTCAAGCTGCCCTGCAGGCCGAGGGTACAACAGTGTCAACCCGTACTATCTCTCGGCGTCTGAATGAAAAGGGACTGTATGATAAGAGACCCAGGAAGACCCCACTTCTTACCCCGAGACATAAAAAAGCCAGGCTGGAGTTTGCCAAAACTTACCTGAGAAAGCCTAAAACGTTTTGGAAGAATGTTCTCTGGTCAGAATGAGACAAAAGTAGAGCTTTTTGGGCAAAGGCATCAACATAGAGTTTACAGGAGAAAAAAAGAGGCATTCAAAGAAAAGAACATGGTCCCTACAGTCAAACATGGCGGAGGTTCCCTGATGTTTTGGGGTTGCTTTGCTGCCTTTGGCACTGGACTGCTTGACCGTGTGCATGGCATTATGAAGTCTGAAGACTACCAACAAAATTTGCAGAATAATGTTTCTATGTAGCAGTCACCCTTGAGTCTAAGGCAGACGCCAGTCCAAGCATTGCTGTCGTCTGAATGCACCCTATGGCTGATGAAAGGATTGCTCAGCCAAACATAGAGGCAGTCACCAGTTACAACTACAAAAAATTGACCAGCAACTCCAAACCAAATAAAGCAAATGTTAACAGTTGCAAGCTGTAAGCAACTATATAATATATAAACAAAATATAAGGGATATCATTCAGGATATTTTTTTAAACTAAGTTAACAACATGATAGGTTATACTTTGTCCAACATAGATTTTAGGCCAAGCATCAATTCCAAAATGGCGATATTGAAAATTGCACCAGAGCTATGGAATCCTTAGCTTTGTGCTGCCTTGGCACAACTAAGTCACACTGACATGTTTGTAATTCAAGGATCCACTCAGGATTAGTGATGGGCGAACCCGAACTGTAAAGTTCTGGGTCCGTACCGACCGGGTGACTCTGTGGCGGCCGCCATCTCGCAGGGAGCCGGCCGTTGCTGCTGGCGCCGCCCCCTTCTCTAATGCCGCTCCCCCTGGCTGCTGCCGCTTGGTACTCAGCGCTCACACTGTCCAATGGACGGTGCGGCCCTGCGTACCGAACACCTAGTGTTCGGGCACCGATCTCGAACACAGACTTTCCTGGGAAGGTCGTGTTACAGTTCTGGTTTGGGTTCAGGGACGGGGTAGCTGTAAAAATAAAGAAAATAGTTATTAAACAGCATTATACTAGTTTGGTGAATAAAGAAGTGACAAGTAATGGAATGGCGATCACCACAGTGTACAAAATATATGAATCTTTATTCAAAAATTATATCACATACAGCTAGTAAAAACATTAAAATCAGTTAAAAAAGTGCTACACAGTCCACTGGTAAGAGGGGGGAAGGGGGTCACCCCTGGCTTATCTTTACAGCTCAATACACAAGTAACAAAGTGCAAAAGTAGATGCTGTTACAAATATAAGAATAGATCGATATTTAAAACAGCAGACATATGCTCAGTAATATACAGCAACAGCACATAACAGCACCTGTCTATCACAGACAACCCATCAAAAAACCACCTTGGTAATAATCATATTGTTTCAGTCTCGATCTGGAATAATACCTGATTAAAAATAGCAACACATGCAATATAATGTAAAGTGAGCCAAACTAACCGCGTTCCACTGCCCCACTGCGTCTACTTCAGTTGCTGTCCATTAACTTCCTAGATACAGCAGAAGGGCCCAACAGCCAACGACAGACGCTGTCACTGAAAATGGGCGTTTGCTCACAGAGATATGCAGCAGAGCTGAAGATCTTCCCTGTGGACTGTGTAATAGGGAGTTTTTTTTTTTGTTAATTAAAGATGGGAAACAGGGTTGTTTTTAAATGGTTTTTTTTTCAGTGTTGTGATTTTTTACTGCTTACTAGAAATTAATTGGGAGTGGGTCTAATATTGACCTGACACTATGAATTTTGGGCTTAGTGCCAGCTGCCAATACAAAGCTGGCATTAACCCCTTTATTACCCAGCATGCCACCGCTACCAGGGCCACTGGAAAAGTCGGGGTATAGCACCAGAAAATGGTGCTTCTATGAATGTGCCTTTTTCTGGGGCAGATGTAGGCTGCAATTCACAGCGGGGAAAGGGGGCAGAAAGCTTGGGCCACGCTGTGCTGAAGATTCAAGCCCCCAGCTGCCTAGTTGTACTTGTCTTGAAACCAAAAATACAGCAAAGCCCCCATGTAATTTATTTTAATTATTTAATGAAATTCATGAAATAATTAAAAAAAGGGCTTCCCTATATTTTTGGTTTCCACCCAGGTAAAAATAGGTAGCTGGGGGTATGGGGCAGCCCATACCTGCCTGCTGTACCTGGCTGGTATACAAAAATATGGCGAAGCCCCATGCCATTTTTAAAAAAAATTTCAAGGAATAATTTTATAAACAGATTTCAACTGTGTTGCAGTTTTCGTGCTTTTTTGGGCCAGGTGATTCAGATGAACACATTGAACACAATGCACCAAAAAAAATCATGAAATCCGCAGCAAAAACCATGTCACAGTTTTGGTGTTTTTTTAGCCAGGAGATGCAGATGAACACATTGAACACAATGAATGCAGTTTTATGCCAAAAGTGCACCAAAAGAGCATGAAATCCATGGCGAAAACCACATCATGGTTTTGGTACACCAATTCTCTGTGGTAGTTTCTGTGATCGGCTGTTGGGTCCCTCTGCGGTGAAGATACAAGAAGTTAATGAGCGGCCCCAGAAATACAAGTCGGTGAACTCCTGACAGCATAATGCTGTTTAATAACTATCTTATTTCTTTTACAGCCTCCTAGCCTCCATCCCATAACCTCAGTGGCGTGGCCACTGTTTGTGGCGCCCGGGGCGGTCAAAAAATTTGCCGCGGCTACCGCCCCTTTGGTCGTTGATAATCTGGGGGTCAGTGGGGTACTGCTAGTGGGTTAGGAGCCACTTAAGTGTACCTGTTAATCAGGGTCAAATTCAGTTGCGATCAGCTGTTGTAGGATGCACGCTTGCGGCCTCCGGGATCCAGAACAGCCGCTGGCGCTTAGTTATGATGTCATATGATGCCGTAAAGTGTGGTCGGCGACATCACCACAGGTCCTATCACCGATCACCACAGTGTCCCTATTATAGTCATCATATTGTTATCTGGGACAAGGATGTTAACAATTCCCCAATAGAACATGCTGGGATATACAGTATATAGCACCAAAAATAGAAGAATGGAATAAATCAAACACTGAATACAAAACGATCTAACTGTAAATTAATTAGAATAAACAGTAATAATATACACATAGGAAACATTGCGCACGGAGGAAGATAGTAATATACAGGTCAACACCTAGTACAGAGAGCAGAGGATGGCAATATACAAGTGTACACCTAGTACAGAGAGCAGAGGATGGCAACATACAGGTGTACACCTAGTACAGAGAGCAGAGGATGGTAATATACAGGTGTACACCTAGTACAGAGAGCAGAGGATGGTAATATACAGGCTTACACCTAGTACAGAGAGGAGAGGATGGCAATATACAGGCTTACACCTAGTACAGAGAGCAGAGGATGGCAATATACAGGTGTACACCTAGTACAGAGAACAGAGGATGGCAACATACCTGTGTACACCTAGTACAGAGAGCAAAGGATGGTAATATACAGGCTTACACTTAGTACAGAGACCAGAGGATTGCAATTTACAGGCTTACACCTAGTACAGAGAGCAGAGGATGGCAATATACAGGCTTACAGATCTCTGGTTGCAGTGAAATCATGGACACATTGCTCCATTTTGTGGCTGTGTACAAAATGGAGCAATGTGTCCATGATTTCACTGCAACCAGAGATCTGTTCAAATATTGGACACAGAAATTGGTGTGTGTAAACCCACCATTATGCTTTAATCATCCTTTATTTTTACACCTGAACTGCTCAGGGTTCATGCCCGAAAACTAAGTGTTCAGGCACGGACCCAAAAAGAGCAACAGATCCAGTATAATACTGGTCCGGTAACATTTGGTACCATCTGATTTAAGGGCAGAAATCAAATCCTTTCCGGGACCTGCTTTTGCTCAAAAACTGGATCTGTGCCGAATTTAAAAAACTGCCGGTGTGAAAGTAGGTTTACTGATTTTCTCACATTGCAGTTGTTTGAGGCATATACCTGTGTGACTAAACTTATATTGAGGTCGGGCAGATAGGTGTTAAACAATTGATTAGCTTCAAGTCTATCTAATGTGTATAGACAGATTTAGAAGTTGTAGCCAATACATAATTTTAATTATCTTTATATTTGAATAAGATCAAGCTCACAACGTCATATGACAGCTTGAGAGTTTTATTTCAATTAAACTTGCTGCAAATTCAATCATTTCTTCATCCGTAAAGTAGGTCGGGTATTTTGTAAGTGACCTGATGGTATTTAGTGCTAACGGATTTGTTAAACTAATACACAAATTACATGAGAATATTGTAAATCACACACATGAAAGAACATTATACTTATGTGGTTTAGATACTTTACCAAGCTGCTGTGCAAGAACTATTCTAATACATACAGTCATGGCCAAAAGTATTGACACCCCTGCAATTCTGTCAGATAATAATCAGTTTCTTCCTGAAAATGATTGCAATCACAAATTCTTTGGTATTATTATCTTCATTTAATTTGTCTTCAATGAAAAAACACAAAAAGAATTGTCCTAAAGCCAAATTGGATATAATTCCACACCAAACATAAAAAAGGGGGTGGACAAAAGTATTGGCACCCTTAGAAAAATCATGTGATGCTTCTCTAATTTGTGTAATTAACAGCACCTGTAACTTACCTGTGGCACCTAACAGGTGTTGGCAATAACTAAATCACACTTGCAGCCAGTTGACATGGATTAAAGTTGACTCAACCTCTGTCCTTTGTCATTGTGTGTACCACATTGAGCATGGAGAAAAGAAAAAAGACCAAAGAACTGTCTGAGGACTTGAGAAACCAAATTGTGAGGAAGCATGAGCAATCTCAAGGCTACAAGTCCATCTCCAAAGATCTGAATGTTCCTGTGTCTACCGTGCGCAGTGTCATCAAGAAGTTTAAAGCCCATGGCACTGTGGCTAACCTCCATAGATGTGGACGTAAAAGAAAAATTGACAAGAGATTTCAACGCAAGATTGTGCAGATGGTGGATAAAGAACCTCGACTAACATCCAAACAAGTTCAAGCTGCCCTGCAGTCCAAGGGTACAACAGTGTCAACCCGTACTATCCGTCGGTGTCTGAATAAAAAGGGACTGTATAGTAGGAGACCCAGGAAGACCCCACTTCTTACCCCGAGACATAAAAAAGCCAGGCTGGAGTTTGCCAAAAAATTACCTGAGAAAGCCTAAAACGTTTTGGAAGAATGTTCTCTCTTTTTGGGCAAAGGCATCAACATAGAGTTTACAGGAGAAAAAAAGAGGCATTCAAAGAAAAGAACATGGTCCCTACAGTCAAACATGGTGGAGGTTCCCTGATGTTTTGGGGTTGCTTTGCTGCCTATGGCACTCGGCTGCTTGACTGTGTGCATGGCATTATGAAGTCTGAAGATTACAAACAAATTTTGCAGCATAATGTAGGGCCCAGTGTGAGAAAGCTGGGTCTCCCTCAGAGGTCATGGATCTTCCAGCAGGACAATGACCCAAAACACACTTCAAAAGCACTAGAAAATGGTTTGAGAGAAAGCACTGGAGACCTCTAAGGTGGCCAGCAATAAGTCCAGACCTGAATCCCATAGGACACCTGAGGAGAGATCTAAAAATGGCAGTTTGGAGAAGGCACCCTTCAAATATCAGGGACCTGGAGCAGTTTGCCAAAGAAGAATGGTCTAAAATTCCAGCAGAGCATTGTAAGAAACTCATTGATTGTTACCGGAAGCGGTTGATTGCAGTTATTTTGGCTAAAGGTTGTGCAACCAAGTATTAGGTTGAGGGTGCCAATACTTTAGTCCGGCCCATTTTTGGAGTTTTGTGTGAAATTATCAATGTTTTGCTTTTTGCTTCATTCTCTTTTGTGTTTTTTTCATTGAAGACAAATTAAATGAAGATAATAATACCAAAGAATTTGTGATTGCAATCATTTTCAGGAAGAAACTGACTATTATCTGACAGAATTGCAGGGGTGTCAATACTTTTGGCCATAACTGTATATTGTGTTTTTATATTAGGTCTAGAAAGGACATACCTCCTATACCTTTTATTTAACAGAAATACATGTTACTAGTAAATTGTTGTATTCATTATTATTAATGCTGCTGTTCAGAGATGAGCCAGCACCCTAGTGTTCGAATTCGATTCGATTCGTTGAATTGGAGGTGTGTTCGTTGAATGTTCGTCGAGTGTTTGTCATACACTGTCGAACACCATTGAAAACAATGGCAGGCAAAGGCGGCCGTCACACGCTGCAATACCGTGAGCGATATTGTAAGCGATCATGTGCACGCGCGATCGCTAACAATATCGCTCACATCGTTGGTGAGCTGTCACACAGACAGACTCACCAGCGATGTGGACTAGCGAGATCGCTGGTAACTATGGTACACATCGGGTTACTAGGCGCCGCACGGCGCTTAGTAACCCGACGTTTACCATAGATACCATCTCCCAGCATAGGCTCTGCCGCTGGGAGATCGTTCATCGTGGTGTCACACACCACGATGAAGCAGATTGTTCAAGCGTTTATCGCTTGATATGAGCTCCGGCTCAGCAATCTGCGATCTAGCGATCAAGCAATTTTACATTGTAAAATCGCTTGATTGCACGCAGCGATTCACAAACGATATCGCTTAAGCGATCAAAAAGCAGATCGCTTAAACGATATCGTTCGCAATATTGAACCGTGTGACGGCCGCCAAACACAAACACATACAAACACATAGAAAACACATAGAAAACATCTTCAAAGGTGTCCAAAAGCTGACAAACTACTCAGAAGAAACAAAAACACATGGAAAAGTGACAAGTACATATTAAAATGCGAAAAGAAAAGAGCTGGATGAGTAAAAGGAGGAGGAGACACAGATATAGGCATGTTATGCCCTTCTAAAATCATGTAAAACAAGGCAAGGGGACTCCAACAAGAGTCTCCATTTTTTCCAAAAATTCGGGCACAGACACCACTTAAGTGGCATCAATTGCCCCAGAGTTGCAAGCTTAAAATTGTTGGTGACTGTCATGCAGCACATTCAAAAATCCACAAGCCTTTAGTCTTCCCAGGATGGCACAGGGGTAGAAATGTCCTTGTGGATCCATGACTTGTTCATCTTGATGAACGTTAGTCTACATTCTCACTGGACAGCCGCGTGTGCTTATCTGTCAGCACACCACCAGCAGCACTGAAGACACGTTCAGAGAGAACGCTGGCTGCGGGGTACGACAAGATCTCCAAGACATGAGTGGCGAGCTCAGGCCATTTTTCCAGATTGGAAGCCCAAAATGAGCAAGGCTCCAGTTCCCCAGTCATGGCATCGATGTTAAGTTGTAGATACTCGTGTACCATCCACTTCAGGCGTTGACTATGTGTCAGACTTCTTGTATCCTCTGGCCTTGCAAAGGATGGTCTAAAAAATTTGTGAAACGATTCCACAAAATTGCTGTTACCACCAGATATGATGTTACTGTTACGGTTTGAGTGATGACTCAACAGACCCACAGTTGGTAAGTTAGAACTGTGGGATTCACTACGTGCACCAGTGGTGTTTTGTGGAAAAGCAGATCTAAGATTCTGTAACATCCTCTGCTGATACTCCTGCATGCGTGAATCCCTTTCTATGGCAGGAATTATTTTGCCAAATTTACTCTTGTACCGGGGATCTAATAGTGTGGTAACCCAGTAGTCGGCATTACTTTGAATTCTGACAATCCGAGGGTCATGTTGCAGGTAGTGCAGCAAGAAGGCACTCATGTGTCTTGCGCATCCAGGAGGACCAAGTCCTTGTGTTGGTGGTGGCGAGGTAAGTATCATGTTTCCTTCCTCTGCCCTCTCCCCCAACCTCGAACAACAGAAATGTGATCAAGGTCTCCCTGATCTGCTGAGTCTTCCATGCCCATCGCAGGTTCGTCCTCCACTTTTTCCTTGGCTCCTGCATCTTCCTCAACAGTTTGGCTGCTACCATGCGCCCTCGTTAATCTCTCTCCCCCACCCTCCCATGCCTGCCGCCTTGGTGCTGCCGACAGTCTGGACCTTGGAGATCTTGTTATCCCTTCCGCATATGACTCCTCCTGTACTTCCTCCACCTCCTCTTGTCCCACCACCTGACTCTGAATACAGTTTAGAGTGAGCTCCAGCATGTAGATGACCGGAATTGTCATGCTGATAATGGCATCGTCAGCGCTAAAAACTGTGCAGAAGGGTGCATAGGTCCTTGATTTGAGACCACTCCTGCAGCGTGCTCTGCCCCACCTCTGGATCTCGTTGGCCCAGTCTATACGTCATAACATATTGCATCGGGGCTCAGCGGTGCTGCTACAGTCGATGCACCATGTGCAGAGTCGAATTCCAGCGTCTTGCATGAGAAAAGAGAGAGAGAAAATGGGCGCAATGGTGCGGTTACCAAGTGGGCTTGGAGTAGGAGGGGAGTCTGAATAAAGGTCTGTTAAAAGACCATCCCAGTGCTTGCTGCCTTTGTGCCTGAGCGCCTCCAATTAGACCTCTTACAGTTTGTTTACCTTCGAATCCCAGTGTCTTGGCACATCGCATTTCAGCCGGTGAACTGGCAGGCCGAAAGACTTCTGGAGCGATGGAAGTCATTGAGCTGCGGGATGCGAATGGCGGAAGTGAGCACACAGCGACAGTGCGCTCTGCAGAAGCCCATCTAGGTGGGGATAGTGAGTTAAAAATTGCTGGAAAACCAGGTTCAAGACGTGAGACATACAAGGCGCGTATGTCACATTGCCCTGGCGACGGGTCGCACCCAGGTTTGCAGCATTGTCGCACATGGCCTTCCCTGGTTGCAGGTTGAGTGGAGACAACCATTGATGAAACTCGGTCTCCAGAGCTGACCACAACTCCCCAGCTGTGTGACTCACATTTCCCAGACATTTCAAGGTTAACACCGCATGATGCCGTTGAGCCCTGCTGCCAGCATAGTAAGGAGGTGTGCAGGATTCCTTGTGTGCAGTTACAACGTGGGTGTCATTACCAGACAGGCTTTGGGCGGAGGTGGAGTACCGAGACGAGGTTGAGAAGGCAGAAGCAGTGGAGGAACTTTTACATGCAGAGGCTTGACGCACAGCTCGTGGGGACGGCAAGATATGTACAGCAGACCCTTCTCCAGCTCTCACCATAGTTACCCAGTGTCCAGTCAGCGACCGGTAACGCCCCTGTCCATGCTTACTGGTCCAAGTGTCTGTGGTGAAATGCACCCTGTCACACACTGAGTTTCTCAAGCAAGCGGTGATGTTGTGTGCGACATGCTGGTGTAGCGCAGGCACACCTTTCTTGGAGAAGTAGTGGCAACTGGGCATCTGCTACTGGGACACTGCGACAAACATAAAGTCTCGAAAATCCTCTGTGACCACCCACCGTAAAGGCAGCATTTCTGTAGCCAACAGATTGCAGATGGTGAAAGTCAACCTCTTAGCTTTGTCATGGCTAGGAGTTAATGGTCTTTTATTTGTCCACATCTGAAGGACCGAGGGCTGGTTGCTGTGCTGAGACAGGGTTGAGTAGGGTGTCCCCGGCAAACTGCTGGTCTGTGAGGAAGGTGCAGACGGAGATATAATGTTGCCTTCATCCAAAGGTGGTGCTCTCGATGTCTGAGAGAGCTCAACACCAGCAGATGTTTCCACTTCCAAAAGAACTGATGACCTGCCAATCACACTGGCTGTTGCGGATAAAGAGGTGGAAGGTCTGCGTCCAAAAGCATGTGTAACTGCTGTCCCCATAGTCACAGAGGATGAAGAACACTTGATGCACTTGATGGGGCAAACGGTGGTTGGCCCGCCCCGCTAGGCTGCATTGTAGCACAGTGAGCTTCCCACTGCAACTTATGCTTCATATTCATGTGACGGTTCATGCACGAAGTACTCAAACTATTGAGTTTTTGTCTTCTACTTAGAGATTGGTGACAAATCTTACAGATGACATGAGTTGGGTGATCCTTTGCGATGTCAAAAAAGGCCCAGGCTAGGCAAGGCTTAGAGCCCATGCGACCTGAAGAAGAGCCAACACGACTTCTGTTCAGAGGCAAAGTTGTGGCTGAGGATGCAGTTGTTGTTGACGTCCTTTCAGGACTCTGTCTCTGTCCAGGAAGGCGCAACATAACCTCATCGTCATTATCATCCTCCTCCACCTCCTCGACCTCATCGACTGACTGACTGTGGGTTGACAGTAAGTGGGATCTCCAACCTCGTCATCACCCTGTGTGTTCTCACACCCCTCGTCCTCAGAGACAACCTCTTCCTGCCCTGACTGAAAAGTTAAGTTGTCGTTCCAATCAGGTATCTCAGTCTCATCAGCATCTTCCTCATTGTCTCCACCAAGAGGAGTTACATTTTGGGAAGTAGGGTCTACATTATGCTCATAACCTTCTTTATCTGGGCCTGGATCCGACTCACAAAGCTTCTGGGCATCAGTGCAGATAATTTCCTCATCTGGACTCACTGCAGCTTTGGAGCTGACCTCTGATTCCCAGGCTATAGTGTGACTGAACAGCTCTGCAGACTCAACCATCTGTGTTAACCCGTACTCAGTAGGGTGGGTGGAGACTTGGGAGCTGGGAGGAACCAAGTGTGATAGGGGTGACACCTTAGAGGACTGGAGTATTTGTGATGTTGCAGTTGAGGTGGAGGAGAGCCCACTTAATGCTCTTTTTGTGCCTCATCTACAATTTGTAGCGATGGTCGTGTCTGTAAGAAAGGGATCATATCAGATTGTCCATGAGAAAAAGTAGACATCTTACTTTGGCTGGAAGATAGTCTTTCTTCTGCAGATGTTACTGTTGTGTTATCATCTACCCCACGGACACATTCTTTTTTTCCCTTTCCACCACACCTATTCCCCTTTCCACCAGCAGCAGGCCTTTTGCCACTCATTTCGTATGTGAACAAATTGGAAACTGCAGTTTTTGGCAAAAAAAAAATTGAATGGAAATCGAGCAGAGCTGAGTGGCCAAACAGTGCTACTAGAAAAAAGGGGGGGGGGACAAAGGCGCAATAGTGCCCCTATCACTAGACACTAGAACCGGAAGGTGAGACAAAAGCCACTCACCTATGTCAGTTGTGATCCCCACAACTGGTTAGTAAGCCTGGTAGGACAAATTCCTGGATGGCTGCTGCTGGACTTCCACCGGTTTCCGCTTACGGAAACGACATCAAATGCTTGAGGGAAGGAGGTGTATCACAGTCCGCGCTGCCAAGATTTCCGCGTGTCAAACATGCAAGGGAGCCGGTGTCAAAACAAACCTTTTCCTTTATTCATCCAACGCGTTTCAACGCCCTCCTGGCGTCTTCATCAGGGATACATCCACCCCTCTCAACAGCTCTTATTTATAGCCACACACAATTATCATAAACAGTATTTATTTATAGCCACACATCACATGTTTGGAAACACCCACTGTTTATGATAATTGTGTGTGGCTATAAATAAGAGCTGTTGAGAGGGGTGGATGTATCCCTGATGAAGACGCCAGGAGGGCGTTGAAACGCGTTGGATGAATAAAGGAAAAGGTTTGTTTTGACACCGGCTCCCTTGCATGTTTGACACGCGGAAATCTTGGCAGCGCGGACTGTGATACACCTCCTTCCCTCAAACAGTGCTACTAGGCCCAAACTATTACCTGGGCTAGATGCAGTTAAAAATTAGTATGAAATAGACAGGCGGTGTAGCTTGCTTCACAGCTGGGCTACACCACTCACTAACAGACACTGGTACTAGGCCCAAACTATTACCTGGGCTAGATGCCGTTAAAAATTTGTATGAATTAGAGAGGCGGTGTAGCTTGCTTCACAGCTGGGCTACTCCACTGACTACCAGACACTGCTACTAGCCCAAAAGGATTGCCTGGTTCAGATGCAGTTAATAATTGTTTTTAGATACACAGGCAGTGTAGCTTGCTTCACAGCTGGGCTACTCCACTGACTACCAGACACTGCTACTAGCCCAAAAGGATTGCCTGGGCTAGATTCAGTAAAAAATTGGTATTAGATAGACAGGCAGTGTAGCTTGCTTCACAGGTGGGTTACACTGCTGCTAGCCCAAAGGGATTGCCTGGGCTAGGTGCAGTAAAAATTGGTATTAGACAGGTGGTGTAGCTTGCTTCACAAGTGGGCTACAATGCTGACTAACAGACACTGCTACTAACCCAAAAGGATTGCCTGTGCTAGATGCAGTAAACAATTGGTATTAGATAGACAGGCGGTGTAGCTTGCTTCACAGGTGGGCTACACCGCTGGCTACCAGACACTGCTACTAGCCCAATAGGATTGCCTGGACTAGTAGCAGTAAAAAATTGGCTTCTGGATAGACAGGCAGTGTAGTTTACTTTACAGCTGGGCTACACCGCTGACTACCAGACACTGCTACTAGCCCAAAAGGATTGACTGGGCTAGCTACAGTAAAAAATTGGCTACTGGATAGACAGGCGGTGTAGCTTACTTTACAGCTGGGCTACACCGCTGACTACCAGACACTGCTACTAGCCCAAAAGGATTGCCTGGGCTAGCTGCAGTAAAAAATTGGCTACTGAAGACAGGTGGTGTAGCTTTATTCACAGCAGTGCTACACTACCTGCCCAACAGGATTACCTGAGCTAGATTTGGCCAGATACTGTGAAAAACACTTGCACATCACTGGCAAACACCTGCCTGGCAAAAACTAATCGGAACTGCTCTAACCTAGCCCTTAAAAGGGCTGAAATTACAACTAGTCCCTACTTCTATGAAGTAGCCCTCAAAAGAGCTGATATTCCAAGTACAACTAGTCCTTAGTTGTCTGAAGTAGCCCTCAAAAGGGCTGATATTCAAACTAGTCCCTACTCCCTAAACCTATCGGTCTATCTAACTTGATATTCACTCACTATCTGTTTAAGTCACACTTTATAGCGCCCACAGCGGCAGTAGCGGTGCCTGACTGACACACAACTGCAGCACTGAGGTAATGGCGGCAATGGGGAAAATGGCTGGCATAAGTATAAGGATATGTGACATACACAGCCAATGAAACATGTCCTTGCTTGTGTGCAAAAAATGCACTTTGCTGTATGTGTGTGATTGGCTGACTGCCTGCACCGGTCCACTGTATATGTAGTTAGGAGAAAAAAAAATGAAGATTGGAATTATTTCAGCAGCACTGATCTAAAACTTCCCCCCACACACTATACACTGAAACTGGATATTAACATTCAATAACAGTATTACTGTGAAAAGCCAGTTACGCTTTTGCTGAACGAACCTTTATCAAACATAACCTCGAACTGCCAAATTTGAAGCAAATTGTTCGCATTCATCGAATGACTCGAACACCACCCAAAACAGGTCGAATTTGAAATTGGCGAACATTTCGAATCGAGCATCGCTCATCTCTACTGCTATTATCTCTATTATTCAAATTGGCATTCATTTACTTACATAATCACCAAGTGGCTACCGGTTCTGTCTGGTTGTCACCCTATCCCGCAATACAATGCGCTGACCTTAAGTACGCTGGACGCCATATTGGAGCACCCGAGTAATGGGTGTCCCAATATGGCAATCGTGGCACTCCCGGCCGAAACCCCCGCTGCACCAACCTCCGCAGCCCAATCACCTCAGCTGCTCCCCGCAAACTGCACCCCCCCCCCACAACAAAATCAATTGTTTATGGTCGTATTCGTGAGGAAGGGGCTGGGACAGCCCTGAAAAGCGTAGAAGAAATAAAGCACCGTTCTTATATACCAAGATTGTGTTCCTTCCTTATACTCAGCAGCACAGATCGTTGTACACCCTGGTCCTTTGGATTTATGTGCCCCTATCACAGCACATCCTAGCAGTCTGTGCCCCCATCCCTGCAGCCTGTGCCCCCATCCCAGCAGCCTGTGCCCCCAACCCAGCAGTCTGTGCTGCCAATTCAGCAGCCTGTTCCCCCATGCTAGCAGCCTGTGCCCATATCCCAGCAGCCTGTGCCCCCCATCCCAGCAGCCTGTGCCAATATCCCAGCAGCCTTTACCCCCATCCCAGCAGCATGTGCCCCCATCCCAGCAGCCTGTGCCCATATCCCAGCAGCCTTTACCTCCCAACCCAGTTGCCTGAGCCCCCATCCCAGCACATCCTAGCAGCCTGTTCCCCCATCCCAGCAAATCCTAACAGCCTGTGCCCATGGGAGAAGACAGCACAGGGGGGAGAGAGACAGCACACAGGGGGAGAAAGACAACATCCAGTGGGAAAATACAGCGCACAGGGAAGAGAGAGAGAAAGCACATGGGGGAGAGTGCACAGGGGGAAGACAACTCAGAGGAGAGAGCACACAAGAGGAGAAGACAGCACAGAGGGGAGAGACAATGGGGTCAGACAGAGACAGCATACAGTGGGGAGACAACTCAAAGCAGTGACACAGAGGGGAGAAGACAGCACATGGGGTAGCGATGGCCACCACCCCCAGCACCATAGAGCCCACCCCCATCATGACATCACTGCCCTCCCGATATGATAGCATCGGACCTCCATCTAGTTAAATGTATAAATGACTCGCCCTGAGGGGGCCGTGGTGTACTCTGGACCAGGCCCTGTTTGGTGTTGTCGCTGGGGATGTCATGGTGGTGTGAACTGGCCCATTGCCCTGGAGTGGTCAATCAAAAGGGGAAGGGGGTTGCAAAAGGGAACTCTGCTTCGGGATGGGAGTCTAGGAGCCAACCCGTGGAGTGCTAAGTCCTTGGAGATGAAGTATTGGATCCAACTAACTCCCAAGTAAAGTGGTGGCACAAACTAGTACCCCTTGCTACTGTCCTTTCACGGTCGTCTCTTTTTCTGCGCTTACTTCACCCTCTTACCCTACGCCTTGCTCACACAGTGCCCCGAGCCGGTGACCGTGGGTCCTTCTTAGGGTTACTACTTAGTCTGTCCCTGAACCCTATATGGCCACCTTTTCAGCGGATGTGCGCAGTCTCGGAGATACCACAGCCCCGGGTTGCTAGCTGAGCTTGGTTGTCTCCACTAGTCTGGGGCCCGGTACTCCTTCTGCAGCCTAGTCCCCCCACATGTTTACAGTCACTGTGGATGCGGGAGTCCCTGAGTGGATTGCTCACTACCCTGTCCCCTGGGACCCCTTCTGTCTTCTGGAGCACCCTCATTCTCTCTCTCTCTCTCTCTCTCAGGTCTTCCTCTTTCCAGATATTACCTTTCTACTTGACACACACTCTGCCCTCACAGGCTCCTGCCGGCTACTCTCCATCAACTACCAGCTATCTCTAGATGCTTCTATCGTCCCCTTTGTACTGTCCGTCACGTGTCCCATGTCACCTACGTGTGTCCTCCCTGACTTCACTCCTACCCGGGTGCTCCCCTAAACTCTACTCTCCACCCAACCCCACTACCCTGGTTCCTCTTTTCCAGACAGAATAAGGGACTGAGCTCTCCCGTAGGAGCAATCTCACCCAGGCCCCGACCTGGAGTGGGGTGTGGGTGTGGCTGCCTGGATATCCGTCAGTGCCCCCTTCATTACCCGAGAGTGGGGCGCAGTACCTCTCTGGCGACTAGATCTGCAGGGGCGCCTCATTCCCCCCCCTTTAACACAGCACGTTTTAAGGCTGGAACAAACAAGAAAACAGGTAAAATAAAGACTTTCAAATATATTTTTTAAGAATTGATTCCAACAATTAATCATAAAACATTTCATCCCTGGACGAGAGGCACTTATTCTTGAACATTTCAAACTATAAAAAAGTATAAAAAGATAAGGCAATCATAATACAAATATAATTTTGTACAAATAACTACAACAAGGTCCAGTGTAATCCCTTTTCAGGTGTCCATCACAATGTCCTAAGTGCAAAGATGGCGGGGGACCCGCTTAACATAACCCCCAATGGAGGTCCTGGGCTGGCTACAGGACATTGATGATCTTTTTGTTGTAACACTAATTCGGCCACGCCAAACCGGTTTTTCTTCTGTAGAAAAGTGATTTAATTCAGCATTAAAACCAACATGGAGCACACTGGGGTGCTAACTATATACAACTCAGTTTGAGTGCGCTTAGTCCGCATCCTCACAGTCTTATTCAAATAGAAAAAGAAATACCAAAGCATAATAATGAAAGATATATAAAAAAAAAAAAAAGAAGATGATAAAAACAAACGGTAAGGAAGAAAAAAAAACAGTCAAAAGTGGTGTTCTATCTACAAATGCTAGCACTTAGTTAGCGCATGTTGGACTGCGGCTTTCTCCTTTGCCAGGGCAGCACCTCTCTGCTTGACCTATCTCCGCTCTTCTGTAGTCCCAGGGTGCTAGCCGTACTAGCTGGCTCAGCCTGGTCACATGCTGCTACCTGTGGTGGTTGCAGAAGCTCCGTCTGGGCCGCCACCTCACAGGTTCTCATCTCCATCATTGCCGACCCCAGCACTAGAGTCTGCGTAGCTGTATCCGTGTTCGGGGTGCAACCTAACTGATGGCTTCGGGGCTTGGCTCCCTCATGGTTGCGGGCTTTGGCTGCTTCCTCTGGGGCTTTGGCACTGCTGAGGTGACTGGCTGTGGTACTTTTATCTGAGATGACTCCGAGGATGGCGCCCCCAATCATACAATCCGGTCATCGAGGGCGTACAATCCCCAGTTATCCATGTTCCGGGTGAAGATGACTATATCACCAAGGTGCAGGGTGCGTCCCGGATGGGCCTCCAGCAGGTGGGCCTCCACGTCCCACTGGGTCACAAACAGTTCTTTTGCCTTTCTCCTCTCCTTTAAGAAACCCCACCCTCTTGTCAAGTCAAACCTTACCACAGTGCCAACACATATTGGTCCCCGGTCATCAGCCCTGGTTCTGCAGACCCACTGCTTAGCCTGTAGGTTCCACTCTTCCATGGCCTGCCACTGAGCCCACCTCTCCTGCTCCTTAACTTCTCATTGGGCCTCCTGCTGGCTGCAGTACTGCCAACTAACGGTTTCTACTGGGGACCTCCCTTTCTGGGTCTCTCCGGGGAGCCCCATCAGCTCATCTCCCTGGTTGACCCACTTGAAGACTACTCTTTCTGTAGTTATTCCTTCAGGCTTCGGCTCTGGAGTGAGTGGGACTGCCAACCTATCAAAGTCTATGGAGCAGTCCCAGGGTAGATCTTTACACACCCGACCGAGTGTAAGAGCAGTTTGGGTATCTAAAGGTCCTGCCAGGGTCTCATCCACTACCTAGGGAGTGTCGGTCCCTGTCTCTGCCGCTGGTTGCTCAGCGATGACCTCTTCCTCCTCCTCCGCTCCAGCAAGTCTTCCTTCCAGGCTTCCACCGCCTCCAACTGGGCCCTTCTCAACTGTTGACCCAGGCTCTCCACTTCACTCTGCAGGAAACCCTGGTCAAGGAGCGACAGCTGCTTTAGGCCTTCCTCCGGTACTCTGAGGGGGTCCTCATCATCATCCCCGTACTCCCAGGCCCTCCAGTCACCGTTCTCCATGGTGCCCTTCGGGTGCAGTGGTGCCATCTTTCTCCTCCAGCTGTTTCGCTCCTGGTCTCCTGCTCCCTTCTTTGGGCGGTTTCTCTTCCTGGCGTCATCGGCCACACTAGGGGGTGGTTCTCTTCTGCAGACTGACAACTGCTGCTGGATAGAAGTTCCTTTGTTGGGAGGGTATGGATTTTCGCGCCAGCTGGCAACCCGGCCCATGAAGGGAGGCCACACCACTCCCTCCTTGATGATCATGGCACCTGTTCTTTCTGGCCGGGCGCTACTTTAAAGTTCTCAAACACTCTCCTTATGCGGACGAGGCCCGTTTTACCAGGCCGGTGATCCTGTTCGTGATGCTAAGTTTGACTTGCTCCGTGGGGGCTGTGGGGTACTCGGGACCGGGCCCTGTTCGGTGTCGTCGCTGGGGATGTCACGGTGGCATGACCCAGTCTGTGGCCTCAGAGTGGTCAGTCAAAAGGGGAAGGGGGTTGCAAAGGGAAACTCTGCTTTGGGGAATGGGAGTCTTGGAGCTATTCTTCTTGGGATCGGGTTACCAGATTTGGGGATTCTAATTAACGTGATGCCACCCACAGGTTGCGGCTATTAATGGCTTACTTGATAGTAAGCCCTCCACGGGTAGGGCCAACCCCCAGTGCAGCAGATATTATCAGTTAGTTGGTACTGGTGTTCCAGCGCAGGCGCGCAGCAAGAAAGTCACAGACACAGCGTTGTCGTTCCCAGTCACAGCAGTCATGACCGTTGCATCAACCCGTGGAGTACTGAGTCCTTGGAAGTATTGGATCCAACTAACTCCCAAGTAAAGTGGTGGCACAAACTGGTACCCCTTGCTACTGTCCTTTCACGGTCGTCTCTTTTTCTGTGCTTGCTTCGCCCTCCTGCCCTGTGCCTCGCTCACACAGTGCCTCGAGCCGGTGACCGTGGGTCCTTCTTAGGGTTACTACTTAGTCTGACCCTGAACCCTACATGGTCACCTTTTCAGCGGATGTTCGTGGTCTCGGCTGCGACACTTATGGCCCCTTTACACGCAGCTACAGGTAACAGGTTTTCCACAGGTAACTTACTGGCTGCAGTGAAATCATGGAGACATTATTCCATTTGTACACAGCAACAAGATAGAACCATGTCTCCATGATTTCACTGCAGCCAGTAAGTTACCTGTGGATAACCTGTTACCTGTAGCTGCGTGTAAAGGGGCCATTAGAGATACCGCAGCCTCCCAGTTGCTAGCTGAGCTTGGTTGTTCTCCACTAGTCTGTGGCCCAGTACCCCTTCTGCGGCCTGGTCTCTCCACATGTTCACAGTTGCTGTGGATGCGGGCTTCCCTGAGTGGATTGCTCACTACCCGGTCCCCTGGGACCCCTTCTGTCTTCTGGAGCACCCTCATTCTCTCTCTGAGGTCTTCCTCTTTCCAGATGTTACCCTTTCACTTGACAGACACTCTGCCCTCACAGGCTCCTGCCGGCTACTCTCCACCAACTATCAACTAACTCTAGATGTTTCTATCTTCCCCTTTGTACTGTAGGAGAAATCTTGCTCTGACCCCGACCTGGAGCAGGGTGTGGTGTCTGGGTGCCTGGATACCCTTCAGTGCCATTACCTGAGAGTGGGGTACTACACCTCTGAATGGGACACAGTACCTCTGTGGCGACTGAATCCGCAGGAACGCCACATAAATATATGAACTCACAGTAGACTAAGTAACAACTTTCAGTTATCTTACTGTTGGCTAAAGAGTTCAAACAACAGCTATCATCCCCTTTTCTAGCCAGGGCAAGTCCAGGGTCAGCCAGGGCCTAGACACATGATTGCGCACAAGGGAAGTGACCTGTCTAGGGATGTTAGGGAGCTCAGGGATCAGTCACGGCTGAGTTAGATGGTGACTCCTCTCTCTTCACCCTATCGCCGAGGCCTTCACTTAGATATTTCCTAGTGTACCTAGTGCACCCCGCCTGTTGTGCTGCACTCTGGGCGTTCCATTGTTACATTATAGCTTACCCACATTTTTTCAGTATATCTACATGAATCCTGTTGCCACTCTTGCTGACTAGTTGCAGAGTCTGTCTCAAGCGCTGATAGGTCTGAGGTATTTTGCAACACGAAGAGTAGTTCTCAGGTCTGTTCTCAGCAGTCAACCAGGTGGAACTGGAACCTAAGGTGCCTCTCCTGAATAGATTTTCTGGGGAACATGATAAGTTTGTCTTTTTCCATGAGGTTTGGAAAATGTATTTCAAGCTTCGTCCATGTTCTGGGGTTGAGGAACGAAGGGTAGGGATTATTATCTACCTTCTGCAAGGTGATCTTCAATCTTCTCTTGCTACTGACTCACAGTCATTCTAGTCGATAGATGGGTTTTTGCAGCACTGGGCCTCATCTATAATAATTCTGACCATGCATCCCTTGCTGAGATAAAACTATGCAAGCTCCAGCAGGGAAACTGGTCCGTAGAGGAGTTTTGTTCAGAGCTCCGTAGGTGGAATGACCCTGCTCTAAGAAGCTGTTTTTTTCAGGGTCTGTCAGAAAAATTAAAGTACACTCTGGTTTTAGATTAAACTACTGAGTCTTTGATGGCTGCTATGTCCCTTGCCATATGGATTGATAGACACACCACAGGAATAGACCTTTGTTGGCTCCACCCTCAGTGGTACTCTGTAGGGCAAAGTCCTCTTCATGTGCACTAATGAACTCATGCAGTTATGGAAGGCCTCTCCTCAGTCTGGGTCTCGGGGTGGTACACCATAAGATGGAGGTGTGTTTCTTTTGTGGTCAACGAGGTCACTTTATTGGGGCTTGTCCTTCAGCCCCTAAACAGAAAAAATGTTGAAAATCTTCTGACAGTTTGTGTGGAAGATTACAACCTGAGCATATATATTTCTCCCGCATGTGTATCTCACTTTATTTTACCTTCTATTTGCTGCTCATTGCACTGCTTGGGAAACTGGAAGGGTTATAACCTGGAAGAAAGGATGTGGGTGCCAGCATCAGAAATTAATGACAGTAGGTTGGTGGATTCCTTCAATGTGTCTCATCCAGCCAAATTTTGCCCTTAAGGTCCAAAGCCCGTCATCGAAATTATCAGCATATATTTGATTGTAAATTCTATTAGGTCCCTGGCACCGCTCCCCAGCTCACTCTCCCGGGTCGGCATCCTCTGCCCCTCTGCCGACCGGGCATCCAGCGTCCAGGCGTACTGTGTCTCAGAGCTGTCGCCGGGTTCCCTTCCTGTCAGCTGACCACCAGGCTCACACATGAGCACATTACAAAGGTCGTATTCATGTGACCAATCAGTGGCGCACTAGGTGCACTCCTCCCTTGTGACTCTAGAGGCCGGCACGGTCCAAACCTGACACTCCCCTTAACCAATAGCTGCTCTTCCTCTGGTATATCAGGCCACCTCCACTGATGGGAGGTGCCTGATTATTAAGTCAGTTTGCTTCTGCCTTGCTGACTGTTGGTCAGGCCTTCCTTGTACTCTCCTCCGTTAAAGCCATTCCTGTTCTTCCAGCCTTGTACTCTGTTTCCTGGAACCCTTGCTGTGTTCTTCCCCGGTAGCACCATTCCTGCTCTCCTAGCTTTGTACCCTGTTATCCGGGAGTCCTTAGGTGTGCCGTAGCATAGGCTAACCTTACGAGCCGCCCCCCTGGTACTAGCAGCTGTGGTATTTAGAACCGCTGGGCTTGCCCCTGATAATCTCTGTATAGGGGTTGGTTAAACTAGGACCAGCTCACCCAAGGGAGTTCGGTACCACGACCCAGTTGGTCCACTCTAGGTCGCCTTCCCCTGGATGTGGACAAATTCCCTTTAGTGACCGCTTGTCATTTATCATGAGTAGGAGCTAATTTAAGTCCATTCAGTGCTGAAGGGCTTAAGGTTCCTTTTCTATCATACTGTGATGAACATGTAGGTGTTATTTCAGCTGCAGTCACTTTCATTATATAAACCCATTCCTTACTCCCTACTATGCTAGCTATAGTTTATTCTATTCACACCTGTGAAGGAGTTGTATATGGAGAAAGCTGTGGTTATTTTTCCGGTGGTTGCTGTGGAGTCCCTCTCTGGAGAAGAATTGTTGTCCTTTGTTCATCTTGTTTGTGTGACACGCCCCTCCAGGGCCTTAGATACTCGACCGGGCTTTCTTGAGGCTTCATCACGGGGATCACAGGGACCGAGACCCAACTCCGTCACCCTGGCGGTGTCATTAACAGTTCGGTGTGGGTGGCTCTCTAACTTAGGGATAGGCATCTGGCGTGGAGGGTTTATTCTGGGCAGGGATGACTGGACCTGGGGAAACTTGCTAATTTATATGAGACGCCACCCGCAGGTTGTGGCTATAGATGACGGCTGCTGCTTGACAGTCTTCCTAGGGGCCAATGGTTGGGAGGCAGCAATGTTCTTAAGCCCACTGCAGGTAGAGCTGACCCCTAAGGTGGCCAAAGGTACCTGAGTGAGTTTGTAGTTGTGTTTCTGGTGCTTTAGAGAAGTTCACAGACACAGTGGGCTGCAGTCTTTAGTTGTTTTACTCACAGTGTGGCGCCCCGCAACGAGTGCGTCACAGGAGGGTATTGCAGTCAAGACAGCAGCAGCAATATTCTCTGACTCAGCAATCACACAGTTAACTCAGAGATCCATACCCTACATGCACATCAGCATAGAGGGCCAATAAGGTCCCGGTGGGCGGAGTGTAGTGGTAGTGTGTAGTGGAAAGTTTAGTGCAAAAAGGAGTCTAAAGAAGAGAACTCTCTGAAACAACGTAGGAGAAGGAGCTAAAACAACAAGCTCTGCAACCTAGGAGAGGGGGCCTGCACAGTTCCATGCAGCCCCCCTGGCCATCACCCCGGTTGAGCGCCATTACTCCCGGTGCCTTAACAACCTAACTACGGGCATCTACATGCGGGTCCAAAAACATCCCGTGCCCATCTACAGCCGGTTTGCTGGTAACGAAGCTAGGAGTCATTTATCACTTCTATGCGAACCAGAGGAGTGGAGGAACCGCTTTACAGGAGCACCCCACCACCACCACACACCGTTGTCTAGCCAGCGGTGTACCCACAAAAAGGACCCAAGGCTCCCCAAAACATCCGTAACGTATACCCCAGATAGGGCATTGAAGCAGCCTCCTTGTACCTGATCTGGCATTCCTGGGCGACAACGGCAACACAATTAGTTAGAATGGAGGAACACCGCGGATCTCTGAGAAATACTGGTCATTGCTGAGTTCACCCGGTCTGTTACCTGAGAACGGTATGCCATGTATCACCTGCTGGTTACAGTAGATTACCCATTACAGAGACTTCCAGTGTCCGTGCTTTCTTATGAACTGTCTATCTCCGCTGTAAGAACACACTCGGGGTTCGCCTTTGCCAGGTCAAAGGGCACGTATGTGTCGTGTGTCATTCAGTCCACCAGCAGAGGCTTAGAGGCCACTGGCCCTGGGCCAGAGTTTATTGTGGTGAAAGCAAACAGAAATAAAACAAAACAGCAAACAAAAATCCTTGCCTGTCCGGCACTAACTAAACATAATCCAACCTCACTATAGACTGAAGGGCTTCTCCCTTCAGCCAAACCATAGAACCAAAGCTCACTGCTTTCACTCACATGTGTCTCCAAGCACAGTCAGGCCTCCTGTGTTCCCAGGCTGAGAGAGAGACTCCTCCCGACCTCCCAGACTCCTTTTACCTAGCCCAACCGCCTCCCACTAATTCATTAGCAGCCAGGTGATACTGACCAGGTTAGGTTGCATAGGACAGATACCTGGGAGAGATATATCTGCCCTCATCCACTAATCCCACATGACTCTCACATATCCCCCCCCTCTGCTCAGACCACTCCGGCTGAGCAATGGCGCCCACAAAACAGTGCACCCGTGACAGGGCATCAGCATTCCCCATCTGCACCCCTGGGCGATGCTCCACTGTAAAATTGTAGGCCTGCAAGGCAAGGAACCACCTAGTCACCCGGCTATTCCGTTCCCTATTCAAGTGCATCCACTTGAGAGGGGCATGGTCAGTGATCAGCCGGAACTTCCTGCCCCCCAAGTAATATTTGAGGGACTCGAGAGCCCACTTAATGGCCAGGCATTCTTTTTCCACAATGGCATACCTCCGTTCGTGTTTATTTAGCTTCCGACTCAGATAAAGGACCGGATGTTCCTCTCCGTCCCTCAGTTGTGACAACACTGCCCCTATACCGGTATCGGAAGCATCCGTTTGGACTACAAACTCACTAAGAAAATCAGGAGCCACCAACACAGGTTGAGAGCAAAGAGCCAGCTTTAGGGCATGGAAGGCTTCTTCCGCTGCCGTGGTCCATTTGATCATGACAGAATCCTTCCCTTTGGTAAGATCCGTCAGGGGGACCGCAATGGCAGCAAAATTGGGAATAAACCGGCGATAATAGCCCGCAATCCCCAAGAAAGCCCTCACTTGCTTCTTGTTTATTGGTTGTGGCCAGTTCTGAATGGCATGTATCTTGTCCAACTGGGGCTTAATGATTCCCCTCCCGATAACGTAACCCAAATACCGGGCTTCTTCCAGCCCGATATGACATTTCTTGGGGTTGGCCGTGAGACCTGCCTTCCGCAGGTCCTCTATCACAGCTTGCACTTTCTGGAGGTGGGTCTCCCACTCGAGGCTGTAGATGACGATATCATCCAAATAGGCTGCAGCGTACTGCCGATGTGACCTCAGGACCCGGTCCATCAACCTTTGGAATGTCGCTGGTGCCCCATGTAGTCCAAACGGCATATGCACATACTGATATAACCCGTCCGGTGTAGAAAACGCAGTCTTCTCTTTGGCTGCCTCCGTCAGGGGAATCTGCCAGTACCCCTTCGTTAAATCTAAGGTCGTGATATACCGGGCTTTTCCAAGCCGATCTATCAATTCGTCGACCCGTGGCATAGGGTACGCATCAAATTTGGAAACTGCATTCAGTTTCCGGAAGTCATTGCAGAACCGAATGGTGCCGTCTGGTTTAGGGAGTAATACAATAGGGCTCGACCAGGCACTATGCGATTCCTCAATCACTCCTAGCTCTAACATTGACTTTACTTCTCGGGAGACGGCTTCCCGCCGAGCTTCCGGGATACGGTAAGGTTTTACATGTACGGTTACGCCTGGCTCTGTTATAATATCATGCTTAAGGAGCGTAGTCTGTCCCGGTTTCTCAGAAAAAACTGTTGGTTGTTTAAGAGAAACTGCTTGACGTCTGTCTTTTGCCGCTCCGAAAGAGTCTCCGCAATCTGGACTTCGGGCAGGGTCCGTGTGCGGATCGGAAGGGCCAGTCCCGCTGACAGAGCCGGACGGTCCTTCCAAGGTTTTATCAGATTCACGTGATAAATCTGTTCGGGTTTTCTTTTCCCAGGCTGGTACACTTTGTAGTTTACCTCACCTACCCTTTCCCGAATTTCAAAGGGGCCTTGCCACCTTGCCAGGAACTTACTTTCCACCGTGGGTACCAGGATCAACACCCTGTCTCCGGGTGCAAAAGAGCGGACCCTGGCCCCCCTGTCATAAGCCCTCTTCTGCGCCCCTTGAGCCTGCATCATATGCTCTTTCACAATGGGCATAACGGCCGCAATACGATCCTGCATTTGGGTTACATGGTCTATCACACTTTTGAATGGGGTAACCTGTCCCTCCCAGGTCTCTTTCGCGACGTCCAAAAGACCCCGGGGACGTCGGGCATACAGAAGTTCGAAAGGCGAGAATCCGGTGGAAGACTGGGGTACCTCCCGGATGGCAAACAGCAAATATGGGAGCAAGTAGTCCCAGTTCTTCCCATCTTTGTCTATCGCCTTTCGGAGCATCTGTTTCAGGGTTTTGTTGAACCGCTCTACCAGTCCGTCTGTTTGAGGATGATAGACAGAGGTGCGTAGCTGTGATATCTGTAAGAGCCTGCAAAGCTCTTTCATTACCCTCGACATAAAGGGGGTCCCCTGGTCGGTGAGTATCTGTTTCGGGACACCGACCCGACTAAACACATGGACCAGCTCCTTGGCAATGGTCTTGGTGGCCGTGTTACGCAAAGGAATGGCCTCGGGGTAGCGAGTGGCATAATCCAAGATGACAAGGATGTGCTGGTGTCCCCGTGCAGACCTGGGGAGGGGCCCAACCAAATCCATCCCAATCCTCTCGAACGGGATTTCGATGATAGGTAGGGGTACCAAGGGGCTACACAGATGGGGCCTGGGTGCAGTGATTTGGCATTCCGGACATGACTCGCAATACGTGCGAACATCATGGTGCATGCCCGGCCATACAAAACAGTGTAATATCCTTTCAGTAGTTTTTTGGACCCCCAGGTGGCCTCCCATCACGTGTGTGTGTGCCAGGGCCAGCACTCTCTGCCGGTAGGGTTTTGGCACTACCAACCGTTGCACCGTGTCTTCCCCCTTTTTCTCTATCTGATAGAGAAAGTCATTCTCTATCGCCATGTGAGGATATGCCAGCCTAGCATCGGCATCCACCTGTACTCCGTTCACCACCTTGACATTTTTTCTAGCCTGAGACAGGGTAGGATCCCTTATTTGCTCGCTTTGGAAGTCGTCTTTCTGAACTTCCAATTCCAGCAAACCGGAAGGTGGATGGCTGTCCACCTCCGCCCCTGCCGTGGGTTCCTCGAAATCACCAGCCATGACTGAAAACGGGAACTGAAGGTTGTCCTCAGGGGATTGCTTCCCGGAAGCCCCTGAGGGCCCATCCTCCAGTGGCTCAGGGCCCCTTGGAGTAGGGTCCCCTGTGCCGCTCCCCCGGAGCACCAACTGGTTCTCCCACAACTGCCAGAAGTGGGGAAAATCCCTACCCAGAATGACATCATGCAATAGGGCTGGGACTAGTCCCACTTTATGATACACAGACCCATAGGGAGTAGCAATGCAGGAGACAGAGGTGGGGTACGAGCAGGTGTCCCCATGCACACACGTCACAGAAAACTTATCTGACGGACCAGTCGGGACTGACACCAGACTGGCCTTGACCAGCGTTACCACACTCCCAGAGTCTAACAGCGCCACCACATTCGTGCCATTAACAGACAGGTCACACAGGTGTTTCTCCATATCGCCTTGACCGGCTGCAACACACACCACCCGTGCAACCATAGCCACACGTTTTTCACAGGTCGTGACATCACACTGCATCGGTTCGATAGTTACTGGACAGTTCGCAGCAATGTGGCCCACCTCTTGGCAGCGAAAACACCTCACAGACCCCTTGCTTAGTCCATAGGTCGGTCCCTTAGACCTCATAGGTCCGGCAGTCCCGTTTTCCTCCCCCCCTGTCTTCGAATATTTTCCCCCTCCCCTAGACCCCGATACAGTCTTACCCGATCCCCGTGAGGAGGGGGAGGAGGGAGGACGTGTGGCGTCGTCCATGAGTCCTTCCGCCACGGAATAACGTTCCACTAGATCCACGAGCTGGTCTGCTGTCGTGGGGTTTCCATGACTCACCCATTTTCTCAAGGCGGCCGGTAAGGCTCTCAGGTATTTGTCCAAGACAACTCTTTGGATCATCTCCGGCGCTGTCAACACCTCGGGTTGTAGCCACTTCTTCGTCAGGTGAATGAGGTCGAACATCTGGGATCGGGGTGGTTTATCGGGCTGATAAGTCCATTGGTGCACTCTCTGAGCTCGTACCGCCATCGTCACTCCCAGCCGGGCCAGGATCTCGGCTTTTAGTTTATCGAAATCCTGCGCTGCTTCAGGCTCCAGATCGTAGTACGCCTTTTGGGCCTCACCGGCCAGAAATGGAGCCAGCAAGCCGGCCCAACGTGCTTTTGGCCATTTTTCCCGCTCCGCTGTCCGTTCAAACGTGGTCAGGTAGGCTTCCACGTCATCTTCCGTAGTCAGTTTCTGCCAGTACCGACTCACATGAATCTCCCTCTGGGCAGCTTCCGGATTCACCTCTGGAGCGCTCGCAAGGCGCTGCGCCACCTCCTGCAGCAGTTGGCGGTCTCTCGTGGTCGTTTCTACCAGTTCCCTCAGCTGGGCTGTCATTAAGCGGTTAGCCTCTTGCTGCACAGCTGTGGATTGTACCAGTGCTTTCACCACGTCTTCCATGTTGACACTTTAACGTGCTGCCCGCATTCTCCACCAATATGTAAGAACACACTCGGGGTTCGCCTTTGCCAGGTCAAAGGGCACGTATGTGTCGTGTGTCATTCAGTCCACCAGCAGAGGCTTAGAGGCCACTGGCCCTGGGCCAGAGTTTATTGTGGTGAAAGCAAACAGAAATAAAACAAAACAGCAAACAAAAATCCTTGCCTGTCCGGCACTAACTAAACATAATCCAACCTCACTATAGACTGAAGGGCTTCTCCCTTCAGCCAAACCATAGAACCAAAGCTCACTGCTTTCACTCACATGTGTCTCCAAGCACAGTCAGGCCTCCTGTGTTCCCAGGCTGAGAGAGAGACTCCTCCCGACCTCCCAGACTCCTTTTACCTAGCCCAACCGCCTCCCACTAATTCATTAGCAGCCAGGTGATACTGACCAGGTTAGGTTGCATAGGACAGATACCTGGGAGAGATATATCTGCCCTCATCCACTAATCCCACATGACTCTCACACCGCGCACTAAGGTAACCGCAGCTGCCTCAGAACATCTTGTGCAGCGCCTGGCTGCGGGGATCATCGCTCAGCCTGTGGGGAGCGTTCCATCTTGCTGCATTCCATCCCCGGAGGCCCTGCAGCGCCGGTATAGTTACCGGAACTCTCATAGGTGGCGTCACGAAACAATTAACCCCTTAACTGTTCACTCAATGACGTCTTTAGTGATCTGGACCACTGGGCTTCCACAGCCGCAGGCGCGGTTCCCTTGATAAGGAGGAAGAAGAAACACCTGCAACGTGTCGACCCGGCCACGGTGAGTCAACAGTCTTTGTGCAGGTGTGGAGCCCACTGGGACGGGGTACTTGGTACCGGACCGGGGTATCACGGGGAAGATCATGGCGGTCTTGGTCTGGACCGTGTCCCAAGCCCAGAAGTAAAAGGGGGGTATTTACAAGGGTTTGTTGTGATGCCACACCGACGGGGAGACACAGATTCCAGGTCTGGTCACCCAACACACGGGCTGCAGAAACATAGGACCCAGGCTTGCTGCCCACACATCGGGAGAAGCCACAAACAAGGGACCGAGCTGCCCTCATACAGCCCACAGGGAACACAGAGGAGAGGAAAGCCTGAAAGGTTTCAGAAAGTGAAGGGTCTTAGGAAGGAAACCTGGCTGCAGAGGTTCAGTGACTGTCCGGAGTTATTTGGTGTAAAAGAACTGCACTGTAACTGTTGTATCGAGAAGGAACTGCAAGTAAAACCCGGTGAACCCTGCTTCAGTCTCCCATGTGTGTTTCCCTGCATGCAGTATTTTTCTACTTAATACTGTCAGGAGCCGCCCCGGCCCACGGCGCGCTCATCCATCTTGCTGCAGCATCATCCATCCTCCTGGCAGCATACAGCAGCAGCGGTGGTCCCCTCACTGACCACAACTCGTGGGTGGCGTCATGACAAATCCCCTGTAAATATCCCCCATTACTTGTGCGCTCGGGACACGGTCCAAACCAAGACTACCATGAAAACCCCCGTGATACCCTGGTCCAGTACTGATTACCCCATCCCAGTGGGCTCCACAACCTGGCTTCACGAACAGGATAGACTCGGTCCAACAGAACCAGACCCCATGTGCCTAGAACTCGTGAGTTGGACTATTCTGTTGAAAATTGTGCATGATGGCGGCCATAGAAGCCTGAGGCCATGTGCAGAGGAAGCGTGACAAGACCTCCCATCGTGGGCCGGCCCGGTCCAGAGCGGGAAAAGAAAGGCCCGCCCTGGCTCCACTTAACTCCGGGGGACCCAGCCATCAATTCCAAGGAAGAGCCTCCGCCCCAAACTGCAACAGCCAATGAGAATAAGGCGGGAGTTAAGGAAGAAGACGCCCAAAGAAGGTGGGGTGAAGAACCTGATGGAGTGCAGTCGCCATTGCTGGACACCCGGACAGAAGGATAGGACGCCAGGCTGAGCGACCAAATTGGGAGACCCAAATTGATTCCGGAGGGCCCACAGGAAGCAATTGTGGAGGAACCCGGCCAGGGAGAGAGATTTGGTGACCAAGGTAGTATGGCGGAAGGCGGCAGGAGAGTTCCGGAGGTCCGAGACACCTGGTGGGGTGTGTTGAGACTATGGCCCCAGCAGTTAACGCAGGTCCAAACTGCATCGAGAACTCGGATCCAAATAGACTGTTATCAATCCCAGCAATTCCTGACTGTGCCTCTAATGTTACCCGGAGCAAGTACGATCGTGGAGCAGAAGTCCTAGTTGATGTGTCCATCCCTGAGGCCGTACCACAAGGTGTTACCGGAGTGTTCGACCCACTCGGAACCTTGGGAGAGGGATTCCTACAGCTACCAGAGCCCCTGATACCGACCCCTGCATCTACTGAGGTGAGAGGAGAGCAACTCCATTGTTGGTAGGAAAGAGATGAGAAGGAAGAGAACATGATGGGCTTCCCTGGGGATCCTGCTAGTGGACTAGGCCCTGTAGAAATAGTAACGAGAGACGAGTATCTGCGGAGATGTGCCCGGAGTTGGGATAAGGAGGAAGTAGAGAAGCTGGCCCAAAAGCAGATGATTGCCCACACTATTAGTGCTAAAGCTGATGCCCGGCGGGATTCCACAGTCACTCAATCCCCGCGACACGAAGGGAAAATCGTCAAAGTAAAACCAGACTTGGGTTATGCATTTGCTTGAGAACCGAGCAGATAGAGACATATTTATTAACCGGAGGGATGTAGAGGAGCACCTTCCTTTAAAACACCCGGATAGGGAAGTGCAAGTAGGTGAATGGGTCTCCTACATAGTGGTACCTGGAGAAAGAGGTCCGTATGGCATCAGAGTTAATAGACTATCTCTCAGATCGCAAGGAGAAGTTGAACCAGCAGAAATAGAGAACCCGGATTCTACCATTGAATCGAAAAACATCACAGATCTGCAACCAGTGATGAGCAGCGTGGACGCAGCAACGCAGACGTCACATAGTTATTTGCTGTCCAAAGCTCTGGAACAGTTGGAGTTGTTCCCAAAACGTGAACCCCAGAAGTTTTACTGTGGAAGAAGGAGTGAGGAACTCAGACTGTCTCTACAAGCAACAGTAAGTGTGAATGTGATGTGTTCCTTATTGATCCTATCCCATACCTGAATGAGTGAATAGCCTTTTCCCCTGTGTCTTTTATGTGTTCATAGACATTGATATAATAGACAATGATATGATAAAAACATTCTTGTAAATAGTTGAGAACCCATTGTGCTCCCCATTGGTTTTATGACCAAGGAACACTTTGAGACTGGGTACACAGAACTTGGACTGGAACTGAGACTGCAAAGTGTTTTTGAACAGTTTTTGAAACACTTGTGCCCACTTCTTGAAGTCTTTTTATACTTTTTGAAGAAAGTAATGTGCCTTTTGTATATGTGTTTTAATGTTTTTGCACTTAACCCGGTGAGCATAGAGAGCCGGTATTGTTATGCCACAGGACTCTTGAGACTCTAACAGTGACCGAGTAACCCGTGCCCAGAGGGGTTAAAGAAAGTGTGGTGTAAGCTGCCGGCACGGAGAGTAACAACTTTGCCACAAGTTGGTGACCCGAGGGCCCGGAGGCCTCACCACTTGCAGCCATGAATGGGCTGAATACTGTGTTTTATGTATATAGTTAATGCAATGTTTAAGAACCTGTGCCTCCTTAAATGGAAGAATAAGTGCTGATTAATGTTAATGTTTTTGAAAAATAAAAATCTTTTTCAGTGGGAACCATGCCGGACGGTGTGGGGACACACCGGTTTAACTCTGGGGGAATGTGGTGCCCCTGCGACCAGGGTGGCCACAAGTAGGAACTGCAGCCAGGCAGATAGGAGACAGGTTGTTTCACACACATCTTCAAAACACACACCCACAGATACAGCACCCAACCCGGAGCCCGGGACTCTAGGCGGGCAAGGGGTGACAGGGTTTAGCGGGAAGAGGGTGGAATGTAGGTTAGGTGACAGCACTGGGATATATAAAGGGAAAACAAGGAGGAGTTAGGTAGTAGGCCAGAGTGAGCCGACCAGTAAAGGCAAGGAGTAGGCCGGAGTAGGCTGAGGAGTAAAGACAGAAAAGACAGAGAGACTTCCGGGAAGGCTTGAGGCTCCCTGGAGGTGCAGAATCCTGCGAGACACCGTTCCCTGGAGAGAAAGCCTGCTCCATAGCCTGCAGCTCAAAGGAAAGGAAATACAGAGACCAGACCAGAACAACAGGGTTCGAGGAACACGGCAGCGGTGTTAGAGAACGATGGTGAAGAGAATCCCTTCCTATTGCAGAAGTCACACAGGTAGGAAAGGGCCCGGTGATCCCTTGCAAGACATGGACACCCAAGCCTAGGCTGGGACCAGAGAATCGGCTCTGGGTGACTGTAGCTACACGCCGGTACACGGACACACCGACAGGGAGGCACAGATTCCAGGTCTGGTCACCCAACACATGGGCTGGAGGATCAGCAGCATAATAGGACCCAGGCTTATCACCCACACACATAGGGGGAAGCAATATAAGGGACCGAGCTGCCGCCATACAGCCCACAGGGAAGAGAAGCACAGAAGAGAGCCTGAAAGGTATAGAGAAAGTGAAGAGTCTCAGAGAGGAAACCTGGCTGCAGAGGGTTCAGAGAGTGTCTGGAGTTAACTGTGAACAAGAACTGTGTTGTAAACTGCTTGAATTGAGAACGAATTGCAAGTAAAATCCGGTGAACCCTGCTTTAGTCTCCCGTGTGTGATTCCCTGTAAACAGAACTTTATTACATCTTTCCACCCTGTCAGGAGAGGCCCCGATCCGCGGCGGGCTCATCCATCTTGCTGCAGCATCATGCATCCTCCTGGCAGCGTACAGCAGCAGCAGTGGTCCCCTCACTGACCACAACCCATGGGAGGCGTCACGACAAATCCCCTGTAAACATCCCTCATTACTTGTGGGCTCGGGACACGATCCGGACCATGACTACAGTGATAACCCCGTGATACCCCGGTCCGGTACTGAGTACCCCGTCCCAGTAGACTCCACATCTCCACATATGCATGGAAGGATACACTTGTCTAGGGACATTAAGGTATTCGAGGATCAGCTACAGGTGAGATAGGTGGTGTCACGTATATCTCCACTCATTAGGAGACTTGTGACATCTTGGAGATCTGGTTGATTTTAAATAGGATTAATTTATGTTGTATAAACAAGGGTTAGTGTCAGTTTTCCTAACTGGTAGATTTTGGTTAGTTTCATCTCAGCTTGCTGCACTTTGTGACCACTCGCTTTAAGTAGTCACATATTCCAACTTCTGTTGCTGGTAATAGTTCCTTTCTATGCTGGTGTGTGCAGGTCTCCTGTGGTTTGGTATATCTGCTGCTGGAGACCTGCTGACCTTAGCCGTACTATCTGCAGCTTATGGAATTTGGCTGCAGATGTCAAGTTGGTCTATCCTAATTGTTTACCGTATGTCCTATGTCTGTTTAACTATCCCCATGATATTAATGTAGATGTGACATATAGTGCATTCACCAGCCTACGCAGTAGCCAGGGTGAGTGAAGGTAACAGCCATGTACTAAGCATGTGATAGTAGTGGTGGGAAGGACCCACATAGGGAGACTAGGGGAGATCAGGGATATACAGGCTAGTTTTAGGAGGTGTCCCATCCCCCCTTTCTATAATCAGGGCCTCCCCCTCCTATTACATCCTGTTGCTCCCCTCTTTGTGTTGCGCCGGACATCTCCTGTCCGTGCATGAATGGTGGTGACCCCTCTGACTTTCGCCAGAGCTTTTTTTTAATATCTTCCTTAATGTACTCCTCCTGTTGTGTTGCTTTCCAGGCATTTCCGTACCCCGGCATGACACCACCCTTATTGATGCAATATCACTACCATAGGAAGGCTTTCTTGTGGACACAAACTGTGAAGACAATTTACCGTATGTACATTGGAAAAGACTGAATGACTGAATAACAGGTTTAAGCATATAATCTTTGGTCTCAGAAAACCCATTTTAAAATTCAATTGGATAAATGAGCCATAGGCTAGGTTCACATCACGTTTTTATTGCGTTTGAATGCATTACATTTTTCTGCTGAATTAATGCATAGAAATGCATGTGATAACGCACCCATAGACTTGTATGCACATTGCAAACACAATGCAAAATTCAGTTGCATTTGAACGCATGCGTTTTTTCCCAGCACACCGGAAACATTGCCAGCAACATTTCCAGTGTGCTGGGGAAAAACACAAAGTTTCAAGTGCAACCGCATTTTACATTGCATTTGCAATGTGTTTACCCCATACAAGTCTATGGGTGTGTTAATGCATACATTTGTATGCATTTCTATGCATTAATGCAGCAGAAAAACGCATTGTGTTCAAATGCAGCACAAACACAGATGTGAAACTAGCCATATTTCTAATAAAGAAGGAGAATACTTAGGTGATAGATGCTTCTGATGCAATCTAGTTGCTATTTGCTTAGAGCAGATACCAGAAAAATGTTAATGTTTATACAATAAACCAATCTATAAAGCTCCATTCATCCACAGAGCCCAGCAAAATGTCGTTTTGGCCTACTCCTGGCTGTCATATGTTGGTTTATCTGAAAAAATGGATATATGGAACAATATATTAGACTACACAATTCCATAGAACCGCATGCAGTTTTTTTTACAATGTGACTTCGGGAAGATATATTCCACTTTTTTCTATACAGTAGGATACCGCATTGGAATTATACTACAGAAGCAGTGTCTGCATATTCTGTATGTCAAATGGAGAGCAGTAGCATGATGTGAACTGAGTCTAATATTGTAGTACACAAGACTTAGGGAAGGTAAAAATTAATCTGCATGATTCATGTTTCATGTGGCATTTTTCAATGACTTGAGCCAGTGTACATCAGATTAACAGAAGATTATATTAAGCAAATAGCAGCAAGATACAGACCAGAAAAACAGGAACAGTGCAAAGTTAAAATGATTCATAAGTTAAAAAAATGAATTATTTTATAATTTAACTAGATGGGTGCCTAATGTTATCGCATCGGAAGGGCGGCAGCTGTCAATCCCCCGTGTGCTTTCCCTCTGTCTATTTTCTCTCTCTCCCCTGTGTGCTGCCCTTTCTTCTCTGTGCTCTCTCCTATGACCTGTCTCCCCTTGTGCAGTGTCTCTGCCCCCAGGCTGTCTTATCCCCTCTATGCTTTCTCCTTTGAGCTGTCTTCCCCTGTGTGCTGTGTCTCTCCCCCTTGTGCTCTCTCCTTTGAGCTGTCTCCCCTATGTGCGTGCTCTCTCTACTCCCTGTATGCTAAGACCTCCCCCTGTACGCTTGCCCTGTGTGCTCTCTCTTCCTCCTGTTTCCTGTCTCTGAACCCCTGTGCACTGTATCTATCCCCTGGGTGCACTCTCTACCCCTGTGCCCTGCTCTGCCCCCCTGTACGCTGTCTCTGCCCCCCTTTGCACTGTCTCTACCATCCTGTGTACTGTGTCTGCCACCCATGCACTGTTCTGCCCCCTGGGCACTGTCTCTGCCCCCGTGCACTGTCTCTGCCCTCCTGTGTGCCGTCTCTGCCCCCTGTGCAATGTCTCTGCCCTCCTGTGCACTGACTCTGTGTGTGGCCCACTGGGACGGGGTACTCGGTACCGGACCGGGGTGTATGCTGTGGATGTCAGAGCAGTCTTGGTTCGGACTGTGTCCCGAGCCCCACAAGTAAAGGGAATATTTACAGGGGATTGTTTCTTGTGACGCCATCCACGGGTTGTGGTCAATGAGATGACCACAGCTGCAGTGTCCTTCTGTCAGGAGGATGAATGGATGCTGCAGCAAGGTGGATGAGCCCGCCGCGGGTCAGGGCAGCTCCTGACAGGGTGTAAAATAGGAATAAACAGTTCTGTATGACGACAACTCGGTCCCTCGTTATGACTTCCCCCTATGTGTATGGGCAGCAAGTCTGGGTCCTATAATGTTGCTGAGCCTCCAACCCGTGTAGTAGGAACCCTGAATTGGAATCAGCATTCCCCGTCGGTTTGTCTGGGGAGCTGCCGTGTAGCTGCAGTCCCCCCTCAGAGCCGACACTCTGGTCCCAGCCTAGCTTAGGTGTCCCTGTCTTGCAAGGGATCACTGGCTCTTTCCAACCCGTGTGACTGTCCAGGTACAACAATGGAAACCTCTTCAACCTGTAGTCGGTCAACGCTGCCGTACTCCTTGGACCCGGTGCCACCGGTCCGGTCTCTGTCCTCACTTCTCCATGGGCTGCAGGCTATGGAACAGCTTTCTCTCCATAGATCTGCTTCTCTATGTATTCTGCATCTCCAGGGAGCCCTATCACTCCGGGAAGTGTCACTTTCTGTCTGGTCTTGTCTTTACCTCTCGGCTCACTCTGGCCTACTAACCCCTTCCGCCTACTGTTCCTCCTTTGGTACTGGTCTACCAGCTGACCTCCCTTACCACCCACTTTCCACTAAACTCCACCACCCCTTGCCCGCCTAGAATCCTGGGCTCCAGGTTGGGTGTTGTGCTCCTGTGGGTGTGTGTGCTGAAGGTGTTTGTTGCACAAACTGTCTCCTATCTACCTGGCTGCAGTTCCTCATGTGGCCACCCTGGTCGCAGGGGCGCCACATCTGCTTCCTGTATGCTCTCTTTCCCCCTGTGCAATCTCTCTGTCCCCTGTATGCTTTCTTCCCCGTGTGCTTTTTTCCCCTGTCTCTCTCTCATCTCTGTGCTCTGTGTCTCTTTCCCCCCTGTGTCCTCTGCCCTTTGCTTTATCTCTCTCCCACTGTACTTTCTTCCCCCCATGCTATCCTCCATGTCTGCTCTCTCTTCTACCTGTGCTTGTTCCCCCCACCATGCTCTCTGTTCCCTGTGATGTCTCTCCCCTTGTGCTGTCTCTCTTTCCCCCTGTGCTTTGTATCCCTCCCCCGTGCTGTTTTCCCCCATTTGCTCTCCCCCCCGTGATTTCTCTCCCCTTGTGTTGTCTCTTTCTCCCCTGTGCTGTCTCTCTCCACCTGTGCTTTGTCTCTTCCCCGTAGCGCTCTCTCCCTTGTGCTCACTGTCCCCGGTGTGCTTTGTCTCCCCCCTTGCTGTCTCTCTGATTCCCCCCTGTGCTGCGTTGAGTCGCGCATGTAAATGCCTACATTTTACGGAGGGGTGGTGTGGTAAGGTTCGGCGGCATGGAGCTTTGGGTCTTTGCAGCGACAAAGTATCTTGGTGGTTTCGGGAGTTGTCAGGATGCGGGTTGCAGCGGCACCACTGGCAATAGTGCGCAATGGGCCATTACTGACAGCAGGCATCACATTTACACACCCATCATTTGGGTGTTCAATTATGTCTGTTGCTGCGCATGATATCGAGACGACATGATGCCGGAAGTGGATGACAGACGGGACTTCACAATTATATAAGTAGATGACCTTAGGAACTATATTGTTTTCACCTCTATGTAGCATTCTAGAAAACAGACAAATTAAATATCATTTGAAAGGAAACATTCATTACTACCATAATATATATTGTAAACTTAATTTTCAGAAATCAACGTGTCAGACGCATAAATCATTTTTTCTCATTCACTAAGAGAATACTTAGAAAAGTATACCAATTTGTCTGAATGAAACAGCCTACATTTGTCATTCATTGCAAATATATTTGACTTGTTTCCAGTATGACATAGTATGACAAAAGAGAGCTTCTCAGTCTTACAAAACTCAGAATAACCCTTAAGGCCGCTTTACACGTCACAATATCGCAACGCAACTACGATAAAAAGTCACGTGGTATGGGCATTGCAGTCGATATTGTTCGTGCGTTGTATCGTGTAAATGGGCAAAGCAACTCAAAAACGATGCAACTATGATATCGTTTTTGGATTGTGCATGCTCTTCAACCGTGCAATATTGGCTTGACGATCTGGCAAGATCGTGCTGTGTGACAGCGCAACTACGATTTGGAGCGCAATTTCCCCTATTCACCACAATGTTAATTGGTCGTTCCCTGAGTTGCTCAGACACTGTGTAAAAGGGGCACACAACATCGTAGTTGCATTGCCTGTGTAACATCTCCTATGTCATTTTGGAAAGTCCAAAACGTTGAGCACTCCTTAAATGTATGCACTATAGAAACGTTTTGACGGCATGTTAGAAGCATCCCGTTAATGTGTCTGCAATATTGTTCATTGTTCTTTTAACTGTTCTTAGGGTCGTTGAATTTTAATTCAAAATCTACATTAATCTGTCAAACTTCATTTCATTTAATGTACAATGGACTTTTCTCAATCCATTTTCACATTGCAATAGAAAATTATTGCGTAAATAAAAGAGGCACTACTTATTGTCATGTGTTGTACATGGAAAAGCTTCTTGATTAGTCCAGTGCTCAACAGCCCTTTTAATACAGCCCACCTGGTGAGATGGCTCCACTAAGGCCGAGTTCACACCACGGCATGATCCGATCCGGGGCTGTCCGGTGTGATCAGATTTCGGCTCTATAGTATGCTATGGGGCCATAGATTAAAGGATATCTGCATGCTTCCATCTGTCCAGGAGGATCCAGGTGTATTCAGATATTCCTCCCGGACACAAAAACGTTGCATGCAACATTTTTGTGTCCAGGGGGAAAAATCTGAGACACTTCATCCTCCAGAATCCTCCCGGTACAGTGCGATTCGGCGCCCCCAACTATGGCGCCGGATTGCATCGGAGCCGCACCTGGGAGCCGGACCCGGGTGCTGAAGCTCAGCGCCATGGAGCTGTCCCCGCTGACAGTTGGTGACCGCAGCTAGCTCCCTGCTAGCCGCGATCTTGAATTATCAGCAGCTGCGGCTGCTATGAGAAGGATCCAGCTGGACACCGGACCAGAGGGCATATTTGGCCCTCCGGTTCTGTGTCCAGATCAGGTGAATCGGACAGCCCCGGATCGGATCATGCCGTGGTGTGAACCTGGCCTAAGCGTTAGGTCAAGGTGAATAATAAACCAAGGGCGATGGCAAAGCAGCAAGGACCTGGACTGAACCAGGAATATATATACAAGGGCTTCTCAATAAGGCCCCTTTCACACTAGCGTTTCTGTCTGGATCCGGCAGATTCGGACAGAAAACCACATTTGACGCCTTTTTTTCGCGACCTGCCGCAAGTGCCAAAACTGCACTTGCCGCACCTGCCGCACCCTTACCGCAAGCCCCATAGATATTGTATGGGGCTTACCGCAAGTATGCCACAAGTGCAGCCGTTATGCGGTAATCGCGGCAGTTCGGTTTTTTCACCGCAACTACCGCGATCAGCAGAAACTGCTGAAGTGAAAGGACCCTAAGGAATAATTTTAAGCGCTTACTAAGGCTTTGCAGGTGTGTTGTGTTAAAATTGTAATTTTCTGACATAATGTCTTTTGGGTTTTCATTGGCTGTAAGCCATAATCATCAAGATTAACCAAAATGACTCTATATAATATACAAATTGTCACTTCAGTGAGGTAGTGGACGAACTCTAGTGCCACCCAATAAAGGTAGAACTCCTCAAAGTCATAATCGACCTTTAAAAGGGGAAACCAACCACCTCAGATGACGTGTATAAGCTGTTAATACATGTCCCTGGACCCTATGTACAACCATTGCAGCTATGTTTTTGCTAAGAATATTGATAACAGCAAACCGAAATAAACAGTTTATAAACTTACATGATTTAGTACTTGAGGGCGTCTCCCTCGGGCTTTAGTACGAGAGGGCTGTGTCTCCAGCAGCTTGAGTGGCTTTCCTCCCCCTCCCTCTCTGTTTGCAGGACGTCACTGAGAAGACGTGCACGGACGGGAGCTGCCTTGGGTGCCCGCCCACACCAAGATAATATCACGCCCTTCAGTGACGTCCTGCAAACAGAGAGGGAGGGGGAGGAAAGCCACTCAAGCTGCTGGAGACACAGCCCTCTCGTACTAAAGCCCGAGGGAGACGCCCTCATGTACTAAATCATGTAAGTTTATAAACTGTTTATTTCGGTTTGCTGTTATCAATATTCTTAGCAAAAACATAGCTGCAATGGTGTACATAGGGTCCAGGGACATGTATTAACAGCTTATACACGTCATCTGAGGTGGTTGGTTCCCTTTAACAAGCCTTTTAATACTTACTGGTTGCAGTGAAATCATGGACACATTGTTCCATTTGTACACAGCAACAAAATAGAACAATGTGTCCATGATTTCACTGCAACCAGCAAATTGCCAGTGAAATTGCATGCAATGTTGCGACGTGTAAAGGTACCCTAATGAGTGAATCCTTAATTAGCTTAGATTAGTGGTGTGAAAGTTTTATAATGCTAATATCCATATAAGATCAGAGGCCTAGTGCCCTCAGTGTCTCTGCAAGAGATTGCTCAGTGAGTCTTAAGCGGCCGTCACACACACAGATATCGTGTGCGATATTGTAAGCGATCACGTGCACACGCAATCGCTTACAATATCGCTCACATCGCTGGTGAGATGTCACACAGACAAACTCACCAGCGATGTGGAGCCGCGATCTCGCTGGTTACTATGGTACACATCGGGTTACTAGGCGCCGCGCGGCGCTTAGTAACCCGACGTATACCATAGTTACCATCTCCCAGCATAGGCTCTGCCGCTGGGAGATCGGTCATCGTGGTGTCATACACCACGATGAAGCAGATCGTGACATCGTTCATCGCTAGATCTGAGCTCCGGAGCTCAGATCTGCGATGTCACGATCAAGCGATTTTACATCGTAAATCGCTTGATTACATACAACGATTTTAAGCCCGATATCGCTTAAGCGATCAAAAAGGAGATCGCTTAAACGATATCGGGCAAGAAATCGTTGCGTGTGACGGCCGCTATAAATGCTCCTGTGTGGACAGAATCAAAAGCTGTAATGAATTTGTATTCCCGGCCAGACCCTTTAATGTTTTTGTGATTGGAAGCTGTCTTTTAATATGACAACTTTAATATTGTCAATATTGTGTCATGGGCCACAGAAATGTTTGTCCACGTCCATGTAAGTGTTTTTTTGTCTGTAATTGTGTAACAATGAGACCTCATCCTTGATCTCACTGTCTGTCCTGTTTCTCCAACATAGAAACCTCTAAGGCTGCTTTCACATCACGTTTTTGGCCCATCCGTGGCTGTCCGTTTTACAACGGACAGCCACGGATCAGATTTGACCCCCATGTATCCCTATGGGCAACGGATCTAATCGGATTTGGCCTTATTGCCACCCGATTTGTGTCAGATCTGATTCTGTCCGATTTTTTGCTGTCCCCAAAATCGGAGACTGCACAGCGGACCAAATCGGACACAATCAGATCCGTAATGATCCGTGCCAATTAACATGGGGGCCTAAGGAGCACGGGTCCAAGAAAAGACAGGATTGTTTCTCGGACACGATTTTAGTGTACTGAGCATGCTCAGTACACTAAAACTGCTGTGTGCCGTCTAATTTCACTTCCGCAATGTATATACATGCATTGCAGAAGTGAAATTAAGTAAAAGCAGGGATTAAAAATGAAAAAATTATATTCTCACCTTTCCAGCGATCCCCTGATGTGCGGCATCTATCTCCCAGGACAGGACCTGGCGTTGCGTGGCAACCCGATCTGCTGATTGGGTCACATGACCAGTTACTGCGGTAACTGCGGTCATGTGACCGATGACGCTGATCGGGTAGTCCCGCCTTCCTAGGTCCTACAATGCTTGGAGCTATATGCTGATATTTGATATTGGGGGATCACTGGAAAGGTGAGAATATAATTTTTTTTATTTTTAACTCTTGCTTTTACTTAATTTCACTTCCACAATGTATGTATATACATTGCGGAAGTGAAAGTGCCCCTCACAGCTCTTTCTGTGTCCAGACCCGTGAAAATTACGGCCCCGGACACTGAAATAGTCTTGAAGTTCACATCCGATCCTGCTCTTTTCCTGTCCGTGGGATCTTGCAAAAATTAGGATCCTACAGAAAGGAAAAAAATTGCGATGTGAAACCAGCCTAAAAGGACATATAGTGCACAGTACACCACATTGGAAGAGGAACATGTGAATGTCCTGGAAACCTTATAGTCCTGCTGTGTGTTGGAATCTTTCTTTGCTGTCTACTTAAAAGCAGCTTTTGCAGCTCTTCCCATTGTTGCAAAGATAAGTTACTCTAGGTGTTTCTGAGGGCACTTAGTTTCAGATCATAATATGTGTTTTTTAAAGGGAACCTGTCACCCCCAAGGCATTTTATACTGTGCCCAACAAGTTATCCATCATGTAAATGGGGTTTTAGTAACCCCTGTATGTGTTCACAGTGACCCCACATACCTGAAATATGAAGTTATATTGAGTGCACAGCTGGCCTCCTGTTGAGTCCAGGAGGCAGCGATTTGGGTCATGTTCATGAAATGTTCCCCCTGGCTGGTAATCCTGCCCTGCATCCTTTGAATCTCCCACCCCTCCTCTGGTCGGCACGGTGATTGACAGCGGCACCTGCGCCAGCACAGTGGAGCGGGTGTCTACGGTGCATTGATCAGTGCTGAATGGCATTATGCACGTGCACCCGCTCCACTGCACCGGGGTGGGTGCCACTGTCAGTACCAAAGTCCTACGGAATTAGTGAAGTCTCATGAGACTTCAACACTGATCAATGCACCGCGTTCACCCGCTCCACTGTGCTGGCGCAGGTGCCGCTGTCAATCACCGCGCCAGCCAGAGGAGGGGCAGGAGATTCAAAGGATGCAGGGCAGGATTACCAGCTAGGGGGGTGGCGAGACATTTCAAGAATATGCCCAAATCGCTGCTTCCAGGACTCAACAGGAGGCCAGCTGTGCACTCAATACAACTTCATATTTCAAGTATGTGGGGTCACTGTGGGCACATACAGGGGTTACTAGAACCCCATTTACATGATGGATAAACTGCTGGCACAGTATAAAATGCCCTGGGGGTTGATAGGTTCCCTTTAAATTAGGAGGCAGCCTGTAGCATAGCAAGGAAGAATCTTTGAATACTATTTTTAACAATTTTACACATGTATCAATGGCAGAAGCCAAGGGCTGGCAAATTTTAACCTGGGAGGCATACAGCAGCGGCCTATGAGTAGTGGCCCATTCTTAAAGAGGTTGTTGGATCTTAAGCTACAAGTCTACAGCCAATATATGTGGATCCTCACATCGTGCACACTGTGAGGATTCTCTATAGCCAGCGGTGGGAGCTGGCAGTTATGTGATCGCAAGTATGTGATATGTATACTCTCGGCCACATTACAACTAGACTATTTCTGGCCTTGTTCAATACAGTTGCATTAAGTGAGGCCGAGCAAGGCTAGTTAGCATGTGACCTCATGTATGCAAATCACATACTTGCAGTCACACACCGCCAAAACATCCCAGCACTTCGAGAAATTTGAGGATTCACAACTCTGCAGTCACAAAGTGACTTGTATTTTAAAACTGGACAACCCCTTTAACATGTTTACCTTTGGCTGCTTCATAGGCTATGTTCCTACTACAGTATTGCCTGTCTGAGAGCTGCTCAATGAAAAAACTGGCAGCACTCGGATTAGCTCAGATGAGCGTTTCTATTGATCAGACAAATCACTTACAGTATTACGCTCATGTAGTACCATTTTTAAACTGGGTATACATTTTCAGATATGTAGTAAAGCAAAGTATGTGATTCTTCTCATCATTACATAGGATTTATTTTTCCAATGCTCTATACTTGTCACGCCTGGACCTGCCTACACAACCTCAGATATCACATTTGAAACCATACAATTTTCAGTTTTAACATAGCCATGAAGGACGTTATGGTTTGCTACATGTGTACATGATCAGAACCAGTAGCAGAATGAAATGACAGAACCATCGACAAGTAGATATATGCAGTGACAGAACCACCATCAGTAGATGAATGCAGGGTCAGAACCATCAGTAGATGAATGCAACAACAGAACCACAGTCAGTAGATGAATGCAGCGCCAAATCCACCGTCAGTAGATGAATGCAGGGACAGAACCACAGTCAGTAGATAAATGCAGTGACAGAACCAACATCAGTATATGAATCCAGCATCAGAACCACAGTCAGTAAATTAATACAATATTAGAACCACCGTCAGTAGACGAATGCAGCACTACACGTAGTACAGTGATTAATTTCAGTGTCAGATCAGCCCAATGATACACTTGTATGACATGAAGATATACTTCCCAGTATGTCCTTAACTATGGTAAGGAGGACTGGGAGTTGTTGTTAACTTCATCATCAGACTGTGGACCATACAGGAACCTCAGTACTGATGAGATGTAGTAAGTATTACAAACATTTACATTCTGGTACCTTATAGATGACAGCATACCTGATTGGAGTCATTCCCATGAGATTTCGTGCCATCAGCTAGTTTTTGCAGACTTCCCTCTTCTCCATCTTCATCAGCATTTCCTGACACGGTGCCCTTAAAAATAAAAATTATCAATATACTGCCAACAAAATAAATATCTACCATGCTGCGCCCCTGACTAAATTGCCCCCCAATGTACCGTACTTCCTGCACAAAAAATCCCCAGACTGTATCTCTGTCTGCATAATATCCCTCCCACACCACCCATCTCAATAATGTACCCCCTACTCTACACTTCCCCATAATATACCCTACACTGCCCCTCCCCATAATATACCCCCAACACCACCCTTCTCCATAATATACCCCCTACACCACATCTCCCCATAATATACCCCATACAGCACCCCTCTCCATAATATATCCCCTTCACTGTCCTTCCCCTTAATATACACCACACACAAAGCACCCTCTCCATAATATAACCCCTACATCACCCCTCTCCATAATATAACCCCTACACCACCCCTCTCCATAATATATACTCCCTACACCACTCCTCTCCATAATATCCCCTTCACTTACCCTCCCCATAATATACCCCACACACACCGCCCCTCCCCATAATATCCTGCCTACAACACTCCTCTCCATAACATCCCCTTTGCTGGCTCTCCCTATAATATATCTCATACACCACCCCTCCATAAAACATACCGCCCCTCCCCATAATAACCTGCCTACACCGTCCTCCCTTTCCATAATGTTCATCTTCATAATGTCCCCCACATGTTGTCTCCAATCTCTATAATGTCCCTCCTCCACACTGCCTGTCTGAACACACATTCTCATACACACTCACACTCATACACACACACATACTGTACACTCATACACACACACTTACACTCCCATACACAGTTACATACACTCACATTTACACACACTCATACACACAGTTACACACACTCATACACTCGCAATGCTGTTCGGCTGCCCTCGTGGACTACTAACACCATGGATTCATGCCACATACCCTATGCACAGCAAATGACAGATCTCTTCAGCAGCTCAGCTCCTGCTCCTCATTGGAGTGCTGCACACCATTCTTCCACAGGTCACCTTGTCCACGCCTCTTCTGCTCCACTCTGCGTCACCAGAAGCGGCAGTGTGACAAGGTTGCAGTGTGATGACCTCATTACATTGCTGCACGCTAGGCCACGGTGCAGGAACAACCACGAGATTCTGTTTTGTGCTGGATATCATGCATTCAAATGTATTCGCGTCTCAAAGATGCAAATACATGTGGCTGAATCATGCACAATCAAGAAGGAGTATGCCGGCCCAGCCGGAAATGTTTAGGCAGACACAATCAAAAGTGCAGTGCCGGTCCTCCGCCCGCACCCGAACAGCCGCCAGCCCAGGGGGCAAATGCCTCCCTGCCCTCTGGCCAGCCCGCCACTGGCAGAAGCAGGAACTTTCCTCAGGAAGATGTGTAACTAAGTGCATAAAAATCTTAGCCCTATACTTGTGGGACAAGGGGTGATTGATATGAGGGTTTGAACTGTGCAGGACGCTACAAATTCTTCTTTCTAGTTTCTACTGGTAGCCCGAATCGAGTGCAGTAATTCATTTAACTCCTGGGTGAATAGAGAAAAGGGAAGAATGAGCCTAACACAAGACTTTTCTGTTGAGTGTCCTCAGAATGTCCTTTAAGTGAAAAATTGGAAGTACAAGATAAGTTCACGTTCAATTACATTTGACAGCACATCTACAGAATTATTTAAAGGATCAAAAGAATAGTATAGGATGTCACCTCTACGATTTTTCTTGTCAGGACGATAAGTGATGCTTAAGTCAAACTGAAGAGTGACCACAAAGCTTGGCAGGGATTCAGCCTATAGGCTGTCTGAACATATTCCTAATTGTTATGCTAATGTCACAATTCCTCCTGTGCGCCTTGGACGCAAGAAGTGACTGCGGGCAGTATATATTCTGGCTGTTCTAAACTGTATGCTGATGGACAACTCAGTTCTCCAATCTAGTGCAGGTGCCAATTTAGGTGTTGTTGTGTTCAGTGACTGCTCAGCCATCAAATCTGAAACTGGAAGGTTCTGGGTTTTCCAGGTGTGCCCTATTCAGTTTAATTGCCCAGCTGTTTAACTGAGCAGTCAGTCTCAGGACATTGCAAGTTTTAGTCTTCTGCTCTGTTGTGCTATTGGCCTCTTGTGCTCTGGAAATTGATCCTTTGCTGCCTGATCATTGACTTTGTTTGACCATCCTTGCCTAGCTCCTTTGTCTCGATCAGCCTCATTCACATAATTCTGACCCCGGACTGTTACCTGACTACGCTTTGGTGTCACTTCCTCTGTATAGGACATACCCTCCTGAATTTTGACCTCAGACTACTTGACTTACCCAATTAATGGCTCATCTGTACTAACTGACTCAGCGTCACATTAAGACTGGCACAACCTTTTTTTCCCTTCCCATCGTTATGGATCCTATTCATACACTATGTAATCAGATGACAAATCTGATACAGGAGGTACAGGATTTGGCCAGGGACCATCAGAGACTAGAGAGGTTGCAGTCCTAGTGGCAAGGTAGGCTAGATAGTGTGAGGGGGGCCTCTCTGAGCTCTTCATTGCCAGCAGCAGCTTTGACGTCTGTATCTGCTAATGTACTGTTGTTCTCTCCTGAACCTGTAAAGGTTCTTCCTGGCAAATTTTGGGTGAGGAAAGGGAGATTAATTTAGGGTTTCAGTGGAAGCTGCATGCTATTTTTTACTCTGTGACTCTAGTCTTCAGGAAATGAGTCCCAGCGAGTGAGAATAATCATGTCCCTGTTGCAAGGATATCCTCAGTCTTTTTGACACCTTAGGGTTAATCTATGATGTACTTGACAGAATCAAAGTTGCAGAGGCAAAGATCATGAACCTGACACAGGGGGGCCACACTGCTTAGCACTATTTTACTGAATTCTGACAGTGGTCCAGGGACGTTCTGTGGAATGATGCAGTTCTAATGTGTCAGTTTCTCCGTGGCCTTTCAGATTCACTTAAGGATTCTCTGGCTCTGTATACTCCGCCAAGTTCTTTTGGAATGTCGATGATTCAGGCCATTTGGTTGAATTGCAGGATTTGAGAAAGGTGTGATGAGTGACAAAGGGTTATGGCCACTTTTACCCAATTGGGCCATTTCCTGAGGTGCAATAAATGTGGGTTGGAGCAGCCAGATCTTGTACCATTGAGAGGAAGCTTTGATGCAATCTTGGACTCTGCCTTTGATGTGGTTCCACGGGTTATTTCCTCGGCTGCCTGTTATGACCTCACGAAAGCAAGCCATCGAGAAACGCCTAAGTTTGGGTATATGCTGAGGAGATCACCCAGACTTCCAGGAAGCTTTGTACTCTTCAGATAAAGTACTGCTGAATATGGAATTATTTTTCCCAGATCAGTCATTATATACATAAGCATTCATTGACTGTGGGTTTATAACCAACTTCATCTATCGGGACTGTTTCAGAGATTACGATTAGGGCCTATATTAAAATCTTGTTATTCCTTTGAATTAACCAATGTGCCAGCTGTTTTTGAAAACATATTCACATATTTTTCACTTGATCTGTGGTAACACTATTAACATGTCTCTTTCGCTTTACAAAAGCACTGAGAAAATTCTTTGTTTGCCTAGTTGGAAGACTGCACTTTTTCTGTGCAAGAAATTTCCTTACTGGGGTTCATTGTTTTTCTTGAAAGGTTTAATTTGGATCCTAAAAATGTTTAGTACATAATTGATTGGATTCAACCTCGTGACCTTAAAGCATTACAACAGATTTCAGATTTTGCAAATTATTTCAGAGAGGTTTCTCTCAGATCATCAAACCTCTCACTGATTTCACACGTAAGGGGCTAGATCTTAGGATTTGGTCGCCGGATGATGTTGAAGCCTTTATCACTAGAAGTCCCAGAGAGGGGTCATTTAACATTTCTACCTTTGGAACCCAGAGACGGGTCGAATGGCCTGAATGATTTTAGCTAACATCCTCTAATCACCATCTTTTGTTCTGTAATTATGCCATTACTGTCACACCAAGAGTTGTGTTTCATGATTAGGCTGGTTCACACTTCAGATGGATCTGCAGTTTTGAGATTCTGCAATGTGAGATTGACGCGCCCATTTTAAAGGGCACGCGTTGAAAGCTCTATCACTCCTAATGTGTAGTTCCAGGTATGCCTGCTGACAGATCAACACTCTCGCGACTGTGGACGCGAGATGTAGCGTCCATTGCTGCGGCGGGAGAGTGTGATCTGTAAGCAGGCATACGCTGCTGACAGTACACATATAGGAGTGAATGAGCTTTCAACGCGTGCGCCATTATAATAGGCCGTCGCATGCTCACCTTGCGAGCATCTGCAAACTGAGTCATCTCAGTTGAAGCACTTAGCCATTAGCTATAGTTCTATCATTGGACTAAGGTCTTTGACCTTTTTGGTCCAAAGGGACTCAATTTCTGCACTTCTAGTTTTAATACATTGAAGATATTTTATCACTCAGTTCTATCCATCAGGTCTCCAGAAACTTTTTATTGTGGAGGTGATTGCTTGTGAAATCAGGGTAAGGGCTATATTGTCTCAAGGGCACAAAAGATTGACCAACTCGCGGTCTTTGTGTTTTTTTTCTCTAAGACGTTCTCGTCTCTGAGAGAAATTCTGATGATGAGACTCATGAATAGTTTGCTGTCAAATAAGCTTTTGAAGAATGGAGAATTTATTTTGGAGGGAGCTATTTATCCAATTATGGTTGTAAGCATAATAAAAATATAGCTAATATTGAATCTGCCAATCGGTTAACTCCAAGGTAAGCCAGATGGTCCTTAATTTTATGTAGATTAAATTTTTCTGTCAAATTTTGGCCGGGGTCTAAGAACATGAGGACTGATGCTCTGTTATGCAGACTTGATTGAATTTCTCCTCCAGAACCTCCATCCTTCATTCTTCTGTATTAGGATTTCTGTGGTATCCTCGGAATTGGAAGCAGAAATCTGTAAAGCCCAGTTGTTAGCTCCTCCCACTACTCAAGGTCCAAATAAATTTTTCCTGTGTAGCAGAGATTACATCTGTTGGAGGAATTTCTTGACTCTGTTTTGAGTGGTCACCTGGGGGTTATAGCAACCCAGAAAGCGATTGCTAGACTCTCTTGATGGTCATTCATTCATAACAATGTTATAGATTTTGTATCCGCACGCGAAACTGGTACACATACTAAAGTCCATCACAGCCGGCCAGCAATTTGTATCCAAACTTTGGAGAGTGTTTTGTAAAACGTTGGGGATTGAGTTGTCATTTTCCTCAACGTATCACCCTGAAACCAATGGTCAAACTGAAAGGACAAATCAGTCATTGGAGCACATTTTAAGATGTTTCATTGCAGCTCAGCAGGAAAACAGTCGGAAAAATCAGTCCACTGGAACCTTGCCTTTCTTTTGTAATTCTGAAATTCATCCTCATTTTAATGAATTCTCTAGCATGAGTTCTGGTGTTGTCCTGTAGTAGAGGTGGCCATATAGAAACTCAGGGATGTCTGGAGGGAGGTTCAAAAAAGTGTTAGGGTGGCTCAACCTTGTCTAAAAGGAAAGGCCGATAAGAAGTGTTCAGCAGGTCCTTTCTTCAAAGTAGGAGATAAGGTTTGTGTGGCACCCCTACGGTTCGGATGCCACAGGAACACCTGGTGCAGGGAGGGATTTTACATCAGGTAAACTGTGAAGACATCCTGGTGAACGGAGCTGCGCTATGCCCATGCCAGTGAGGGAGCCTAGCCAGTGTAAGCACCCAAGAGTGAGGGTCAGAGGCAAGGCGAGATGAAGAGGGGGCAGAGGAACCATACCGGTTCACCCCAGAGAAGCAGCAGAAGCAACCCGGAGTCCGAGTCTGCAAAGGTCTAGTTAACCCAGCAGAAAAGACCAGAGGACCAGGGAGACTTCAGTCTCCTGGCAGACACTGGTAGCACAGCCACCAACACAGCCAGGGACCACAGAGGAGTAAGGGGGACCCAACAGAAGGTTCTCACCGCCTGCTATACCAGTGAGGGACACAGGAGAGGTCAGGGCCAGGTTTCAGACAGACCAGGACTTAAGCACACACACATAGAGCAAGGAGGCCTCACAACTCATCGATGTGGAAATCCTGAACTGTCACCCGACCACCTGGACAGTACCCTGGATGTTACCTTGCTTCAACGTTACCAGTAAAAGGTACGGAAACAACTCCAGCGTGTGTATGTTTGTTATTGCGGCCCCTGATCCTGCCCTCATCATAAACTGTTTGCCAGCATCTCCACCTGATGAGCCGCCTTCTCCTCCAGCACAAGAGACAAGGCTGTGTGGAGAGCTGCCTCTCTGTGTAAATCCCTAATTCTATAACTGCCCCGGGGATCCCACTCCACCTACGGGGAGCGTACCAACTAGCTACATCATCATCACCCCGGAGGTCTGCAAGTAGTGCTGGTACCATTACTGGAACGTAGGTGGCGTCACAAAATCTTTTTATTTTAACCACTTTTTCAGCGACCACCAGGGCCATGGACCCAGGCCCATGACATCCCCGTGAACTACAGCCCGGGACCGAGTACCCCACGGCCCTGGGGCAGGTCAGCTTTTGGCATCACGAACAGTATCTCGTGCCCGTTAAGACCGGGTACTATGTGCCATGTATTGACTTTATTGAACTGTTAAAATTGGGCCGCCATAACTGTGCCACAGAGCGGGAAGAAAGGGGGCGTAATGGCTGAAAGGGCACGAAGACAAGCCCTGCCCCGCGCTGATGAAGTGCAGCGGCTCGATCCAGAAATACCTGAAGTGCTCAACTCCCTGCCTTAGGAGCCGCCGACTGCTTTCTTCTGTTGTGAGAGACTGGCTAAAGTTAACTAGGGGGGAGCGAGGATGGATGTGCAGGGGGAAGCTGATGCAACGGTCCCTAATCCAAATCTTGCCCGCAATGAAACACCAGCCGGGACCTCAGCCAATGGAGCAGCCGCAGCACCTGGAGCTGTGGCACTGATCATGCCAATCTCCCTGCTGTATGTCCCGGGAGTGGCGTGGTTACCGCAGTACGATGGCAAACCAGATACCCTAGCTGGGTTCAAGAAAAAATGTTTAATGTACTGGACATGTATGCAATCACTGGCAAACAAAGAGCGTTTGTTGTACTAGGGCAGTTAACGGGTGTAGCAGAGCTTGAGGTTGAGTCCTGGTTGAATGCAGATCAAGAATCAGTAGCTAAAATCTTTGATAATCTGAAAACTGCCTTTGAGACTCACACTGAGGCTGAACTGAGAATGAGGTGTTACCATTGCAGACAAAGGCCGCAGTACAGTATAAGAGACAATGCCCTACGCCTCTAGGAGACGCTGAGGGCCTCAAAGCAGAAATAAACTCCCTTTTAAAAGTAGTCACTCCAAATGACATATAACTCAACAGAAAAAAAGGAAACCTTTTTTCTCAAGGAATGATTAATAAAATTATATCAAAATACAATTGAATTCCAATCTTCTCTGATGACTTGGGCTCTGGCTTGATCTGCATGGCCTTTAAGATCATGGCCACATCCTTACTTAACTGCTGCACCTGGGAGCGCAGGTCATCAGGGGCACCAGGTGTCGCAGCCTGTCCATTAGCATCTGCTGCGGTTAAAGAAGAGAGCGCCACTTTCAGAGGGGAGGTGCTGATTTGCCACGACGGGGGTGCAGGGTCTGCGGTCACAGGGGTTTGCAGCGCTTTAATGGCCCAGTCCTTCAGGACTACAAAGTCTGGATGTTCTAGGACCCACAGGCGCAATTGCTTACTATCGGTGGATGATTGTAGCCCCTGAATAAACTGTTCAGTCAGCATTTTATCTTCCTCCCACACACTGGCAGGGTCTACCTGCTTTGAGGCCCATAAAACTCAACAGAAAAAAAGGAAACCTTTTTTCTCCAGGAATGATTAATAAAATTATATCAAAATACAATTGAATTCCAATTCTTTATTTATATTTCATAATTTCCACAAATAATAAAATTATTGCACAGAGCATTCCCTCATACGGGACCAATCATATTACAGCCTGAACAGTATATATTACATAGTATCTAATAACACTCAACAAATCATTCTATCACCATAGTGTAGTATATATTTTGCATTATATCCACTGCTGGCAGGATCTAAAGGACTTTTAGATACATAAGCCGACCCTTCCAATCTTAAATAGCCACCTGTAACTATCACTCTCTTTTAGATGTATCTATATTGTTATAGGGTGGCGATTACTCTAATCCAAAGCCAATTCCTTATTCAATTCCTATTAGATAGTTAATAGATAGTTGAGATGTATACCTGATGTATAGCTGCTGTGCTGCAATGAGGTCCCTTCTCCCCTACGTCCGTTTCGCACACCTCGCTTCTTCCGGGGGGCGTGGTTATAGTGAGTGTCAGTGGGCCATTTATTAGGGCCCCCATCCAATCATCTTATGCCACGTAAAATCGCCGGGCACGCATCTAATGATGGCGCGTATCCAATCGCAACGCGCACCTTTAGCTCCACCCATCTGCGGCATGACGTGCATTGCACAGTCATCAGTGCCGCATATGAAGGCGTGCTCGGGCGTCCATGCGATTACGGACATGCGCACTAGAGTAGTGCGCGGCGATTTGAAAAGCTTCCCTGCTGTTATGGAGACCATCACCTGATTAGTAGTCATGTGATGCCTCCCAGCCACAGGATGTAAACAAAACTCCTTGACCAATATGTTTATCTCCCTAAATCATTCATACTGCCAGATTCTTATCCCAAGGAACTAAATATATATATACATATGCATGGATAATAAATATAAACTATTCTAAACCTGATTGAAGATTCAGAATCTAGTATGTGATTTAATCAATACAATTAACCCATCTAATTAATACCATATGGATACAATTATATTAATATTATAAAAGTGCTCTAGTGCTATTAAACCCTCTATATATATATTAAATTACACAGTAAAATTACCAAAAAATTAATAATTAATAAATACATTAATAATATATACATCCAGATGATTTAAATGTGAAAAAAAACCCAATTAATTTAATATAGTACCCATATGATTATAGCAGTATAAAAATATAAAAATATACATATATAGCAGTATGAAACATTTTTCTTTTTCTTCAATTCATCAGATATTCCATCAGAGATAAGTCACTGATCCAATTAGGACATCATATGCACGTGCTGGAAAATCATGTTTACTAAAATATAATATAAAAACATTATTAGGCATAACATAAAATAATATAAATAAAAATATTTTCAATGACCCTAAAACCACTAAAAAAACTCACTATATCTACATGACACCTACAATCTAATTATAAAAATGCGCCAAAACCAAAACTTTCATTCAATCCATTGGGAGCTAGAGTCCCCAGCCTATAAATCCACCGGCTTTCTAATTGAGCTAATTTTTGGCCCAAATTTCCTCCTCTCAGACCCAAATCAATTTGATCAATAGCTCTAATTTTTAAAAGATTAGGATTACTTTGGTGATACTGCTTAAAATGCCTTGGAAGTGTTTTTAACTGAGAAATATCTTCCTCTTTCTTTGCCTTTTCTATGGCCAGGCAATGTTCTCTAGTCCTCACCTTTATCTCCCTTGTGGTCAACCCTACATATATTTTTTGACATGGGCATTCTCCCACATATATCACTCCTTTTGAGGAACACGTTAGATGTTTTAAAATGTCAAAGGTTTTGGATCCATCTTGATTATGGAATGTTTTGGTTTTCACCAAATTGGCACAGGCCTTACATAAACCGCAAGGATAAAAACTATTAAAATTCTTTTTTATTATAGCTTTTCCATCAGAGTTCTTTTTTGGATTGTAATGACTGTGCACCAAAAGATCTTTCAAATTTTGTGCACGTCTGGCTACCAAAGATGGTTTCTCCAGTAAAATTTGTCTAAGAATTGGGTCAGTATGTAATACTGACCAATGTGTAAACAAAATTTTTCTTAAGTCATTCCATCTATTATTATAGGTAGTGATGTAGCGTACCTTATTATCCTTAGAATTCTTCCTCTTCTCTGTAGGATAAAGCAATTCATTTCTTGATGTTTCCATAGCACGATTAAACCCTCGCTTTATGCTTCGATGGCCATAGCCACGTGCCCTAAATCTTTCTCTCAGATCCAATGATTGACGCTGAAAGGAATCTTCTTTTGAACATAGTCTTTTTATCCGTAGAAATTGGCTAATGGGTATCCCATTAATCATTGAGGGGGGATGAGCCGAATCTGCATACAGGAAAGAATTTGTTGAAGTAGGTTTTCTATACACCTCAGTGGAAATTTCCCCAGTAGATGATACATCTATCATTAAATCAAGAAAATCTATTTTCCTTCCGTATTTGTACGTTAACTTGATATTCAAATCATTTTGGTTTAAAATAGCCATCAGGGATTCTAATTCAGCAACACTACCCTCCCAAATAAACAGCACGTCGTCTATATACCTTATCCATTGATGCACTTTCTCCATACCAGGAACACCGTCACCCATAAAAATGTCCCTTTCCCACAAACCTAAAAAAAGGTTTGCGTAGCTTGGGGCACACGACGCCCCCATGGCCACACCCTGTTTTTGCAAAAAGGTCTTACCGCAAAAAACAAAAAAATTGTGTGTTAACACAAATTCCATTAATGTTAAGAGAAAATTAATTAAATCTGGTTCCATATCAGTTGTCAAAAGGAACCACCTGACGGCTTTTAAACCGTCAGTGTGGCGGATAGAGGTATATAGCGACTCAATGTCAGCCGTTACCAGAATCATCCCCTCCTCTACATGCACCTGATCCAATTTCTGTAGCTCCCAATGGATTGAATGAAAGTTTTGGTTTTGGCGCATTTTTATAATTAGATTGTAGGTGTCATGTAGATATAGTGAGTTTTTTTAGTGGTTTTAGGGTCATTGAAAATATTTTTATTTATATTATTTTATGTTATGCCTAATAATGTTTTTATATTATATTTTAGTAAACATGATTTTCCAGCACGTGCATATGATGTCCTAATTGGATCAGTGACTTATCTCTGATGGAATATCTGATGAATTGAAGAAAAAGAAAAATGTTTCATACTGCTATATATGTATATTTTTATATTTTTATACTGCTATAATCATATGGGAACTATATTAAATTAATTGGCTTTTTTTTCACATTTAAATCATCTGGATGTATATATTATTAATGTATTTATTAATTATTAATTTTTTGGTGATTTTACTGTGTAATTTAATATATATATAGAGGGTTTAATAGCACTAGAGCACTTTTATAATATTAATATAATTGTATCCATATGGTATTAATTAGATGGGTTAATTGTATTGATTAAATCACATACTAGATTCTGAATCTTCAATCAGGTTTAGAATAGTTTATATTTATTATCCATGCATATGTATATATATATTTAGTTCCTTGGGATAAGAATCTGGCAGTATGAATGATTTAGGGAGATAAACATATTGGTCACGGAGTTTTGTTTACATCCTGTGGCTGGGAGGCATCACATGACTATAATCAGGTGATGGTCTCCATAACAGCAGGGAAGCTTTTCAAATCGCCGCGCACTACTCTAGTGCGCATGTCCGTAATCGCATAGACGCCCGAGCACGCCTTCATATGCAGCACTGATGACTGTGCAATGCACGTCATGCCGCAGATGGGTGGAGCTAAAGGTGCGCGTTGCGATTGGATACGCGCCATCATTAGATGCGTGCCCGGCGATTTTACGTGGCATAAGATGATTGGATGGGGGCCCTAATAAATGGCCCACTGACACTCACTATAACCACGCCCCCCGGAAGAAGCGAGGTGTGCGAAACGGACGTAGGGGAGAAGGGACCTCATTGCAGCACAGCAGCTATACATCAGGTATACATCTCAACTATCTATTAACTATCTAATAGGAATTGAATAAGGAATTGGCTTTGGATTAGAGTAATCGCCACCCTATAACAATATAGATACATCTAAAAGAGAGTGATAGTTACAGGTGGCTATTTAAGATTGGAAGGGTCGGCTTATGTATCTAAAAGTCCTTTAGATCCTGCCAGCAGTGGATATAATGCAAAATATATACTACACTATGGTGATAGAATGATTTGTTGAGTGTTATTAGATACTATGTAATATATACTGTTCAGGCTGTAATATGATTGGTCCCGTATGAGGGAATGCTCTGTGCAATAATTTTATTATTTGTGGAAATTATGAAATATAAATAAAGAATTGGAATTCAATTGTATTTTGATATAATTTTATTAATCATTCCTGGAGAAAAAAGGTTTCCTTTTTTTCTGTTGAGTTTTATGGGCCTCAAAGCAGGTAGACCCTGCCAGTGTGTGGGAGGAAGATAAAATGCTGACTGAACAGTTTATTCAGGGGCTACAATCATCCACCGATAGTAAGCAATTGCGCCTGTGGGTCCTAGAACATCCAGACTTTGTAGTCCTGAAGGACTGGGCCATTAAAGCGCTGCAAACCCCTGTGACCGCAGACCCTGCACCCCCGTCGTGGCAAATCAGCACCTCCCCTCTGAAAGTGGCGCTCTCTTCTTTAACCGCAGCAGATGCTAATGGACAGGCTGCGACACCTGGTGCCCCTGATGACCTGCGCTCCCAGGTGCAGCAGTTAAGTAAGGATGTGGCCATGATCTTAAAGGCCATGCAGATCAAGCCAGAGCCCAAGTCATCAGAGAAGATCCAGCTGGCCGACAACCCCAAGAACATCCCGTAGATGCGAGGAAGGAGGATCCCATCGTACAGAGGAAGGACCAACAACCGCTATGACTCATCTGGACAACCCATCTGCCGCCGCTGCAACAAGGTGGGCCATTTTGCCATGTCAAGTACTTTAAACCAGCAATCCCTGGGGCCGAGGGCCAACCCCCAGGAATAAGACGACGAGGCCCGTCTGACTGGCTTGATAGATATGTGGGAGGACGGACAATCCTGTTTATCACACTGGATGGTATTATCACATCTGCACTATTGGACACCGACTTGCAGGTGACATCGATACCACATATCCTTTATAAGAGGTTCTGGGCTGATACTGAGCTCACCCTTCCAGATCCTGACCTCACTATATATGCTGTAAATGGGTTAGCAGTTAACCAAGTCAGGTTTAAGGAGGTAACAATAAAAGTGCGGAGGGTGGAACTAAAGGGCCAAGGACTTATTGTGGTTGAAACTGATCCTAATGAGAAAAATCCACAGATGATACTAGGCACAAATGTAATTGAAAATTATCTACGTGAAGTGCTACGTGAAGAACTCCAACAGATCGCTGAAACTGCCGGCATCGGGCAGAAGAGGGTCCTATAGAAGGAGATCAGAGCCCTCCTGCAGAGACAACAGGTAAACCTGTCCGGTGAAGAAATTGGCAGTGTACGGGTGACAGACCCGATCCCCATTGTGTTACCCCCGAGAAGTGAATGATGATATGGTGTCGGGCAGCAATAGGCCTCAGAGGGCAGGAGTTTATCGGGCAGTACAGGAGTATGAACGGGTCTTTAGTAAGCATCCACTAGATTTTTGGCAGATAAAAGGGGTACATCATCACATACCCACGGGAAACCATCCACCCATTAAAGAATGATATAGGCCTGTACCACCAGCTCACTATCAGCGTGCCAAAGAGATGCTACAGGACATGAAGGAGGCTGGGGTTATTAGAGATAGTTGTAGCCCCTGGGCAGCTCAACTGGTCCTAGTTAGAAAGAAAGACGGCACTATGAGAATGTGTGTTGATTACAGACAAATAATTTGCATAACACATAAAGATGCTTACCGTTACCCCGCATAGAAGAGTCACTTGCTGCATTTAAGGCTGCTAATTACTTTTCAACCCTAGATCTTATTAGTGGGTATTTGCAGGTCTGCGTTGCAGAAGAAGACCGGGAGAAGACCGCGTTCACAACACCAATGGGCCTGTGTGAATTTAACAGCTTGCCATTCGGACTCTGCAATGCACCTGGAGCGTTCCAAAGACTGATGGAGTGTTGCCTGGGGCACCGAAACTTTGAGACCGTACTACTCTACCTGGATGACATCATAGTGTACTCCAAAACCTATGAAGAACATCTGAAACACCTGGCAGGGGTATTTGAAGCATTATCAAAGTTTGGGATGAAGCTGAAGCCATCAAAGTGCCATTTGCTGAAACCAAAAATTCAGTATCTCAGGCATGTGGTCAGCGCAGAAAGAGTGGCACCAGAACTAGAAAAGATAACCGTCTTTAAGGACTGACAAAGACCAACAACTGTCAGAGAGGTACGTCAGTTCTTGGGGCTAGTAGGATACTACAGGAGGTTCATAAAGGGCTACACGAAGATGACAGCGCCTTTGTAAGATCTCCTCGTAAGCCAGACCAAGAAGAGCAAGACCTCGGGTCCTCCGCTTGAATGGGATGAAAAAGAAGAGAACTCCTTCAGACAGATGAAGTGGGCCTTGATGGGTGAAGAAATCCTGGCCTATCCCAACCACACCTTACCATTTGTGCTGTACACTGATGCAGGCAACATGGGATTGGGAGCTGTCTTGTCAGAGAAGTAGAATGGCAAAGAACGTGTAATTGCTTACTCCAGCAGGAAGCTCCATCCTACTGAGAGGAATCCAGATAACTATAGCTCTTTCAAGCTGGAATTCCTGGCCTTGGTCTGAGCTATCACCAAACAGTTCAAGCACTACCTGGCGGCTGCAAAGTTTCTTGTCTTCACGGATAACAATCCACTGACCCTCCTGGATTCTGCAAAGTTAGGTGCACTAGAGCAAATATCGGGCAGGCCGTAAGAACGCCAATGCAGATGCACTGTCAAGGATGCCTCACTTACCAGATGCGGGAGAAGACGTGGATGAGCTAGAAGAGATAGAGCTGCCAGCCTTTCACCGCCACAGTGTATGCCAGTGTCAGCAAACTTGTAACAAACGTCAAGAAACCACACTGAACCCATTGCCTCATTGGGTGGAAGGAGACGCAAGACAGTGACCCGGCTGTTAACTTAGTCAAAGAGCTGATAACCCAACCAGACTCCCTTCTTAGCCCAGATGCTCCACCAGAGGCACAACACCTGTGGAAAGAGAAGAGCAGGTTGTTTATCTATAAGGGTAAGCTGTGTCGACGTTTCATCAATCCTGAAACCCATGAGATGGTGAGGCAGATAGTGGTACCGAAGAGAGATGTCCAGATGGTGTTGGGAGCATGCCACAATGGAGCAGGTCACTTTGGATAGAAGCAGCTCAAAGTACTGTTACGTGAGAGATTCTATTGGATTGGCATGAGGAGCAACATAGAGAGTTGGTGTAGAAACTGTGGCCCATGCAACTTAAGAAGGAGAGACCGTGAGAGCCAAAGAGCACCACTACAGCCAATCATGACCAAACAGCCATTAGAACTTGTAGCCCTGGATCATGTGAAACTGACACCCAGTAGATCAGGTTACACGTATGCCCTCACAATGGTGAACCACTACTCCAGATTCCTAGTGGTAGCCCTGGTAAAAAACTTAACAGCGAAAACTGCAGCGAGAACCTTTCAAGCCTACTTCTGTAGATTACACGGGTATCCAGAGCAGGTGCTGACAGATTAAGGTCTTGGATTTGAAGCTGAAGTATTCCAAGAGTTTTGCCACTTATATGGGTGCAAGAAAATCTGTACCACGGCTTATCATCCGCAAACCAATGGCATGTGCTAGAAGATGAATCAGGTAATTATAGACCTGTTGAAAACCTTGCCTTTGGAAGAAAGAAACATGTGGCTGGAAACAATACCTGACTTAGTGGACATGTACAACAACATCCCTGTAAGCTCCACCAATTGTACACCAGTGTACCTAATGAGAGCAAGACCCGGAAAATTACCAGTTCCCGATAGTGACTCGCCTAATACTGATTGGGACTCAAACCGCAAAGAACAGTACAAGAACGTGCAAGAATGCGTGGAGAAAAGTCTAAATCAAATTAGAGAAAAACATGAAAAAGATTACAACAATAATGCACAAGCTGTTCCCTTAACACCTGGAGAAATGGTTCTCAAGAGAAAGAGAAGAGTTCACAAACATGATGACCAGTGGGAAGCAAAACCTTACACCGTGCTATCCTCTAACTTTGATAACAGAAAGACTTGTTTGATCAGCAAAGATAAAGGAAGAACATCAGCAGCAGCTTCCAGAGACCATCTGAAGAAATGCCCCGAGAAGCTGAAACCAAAAGAAGTAAATACCTGTACACCTCAAACGGAGGAAAAGAAAGAGAAGGTGATACATACTATACTAGGAGACTTTCCTGAAAATTGACCTCAGTATAATAGAGCCATAATAGTGCCATTAATCACTTTCCCACAACCAGTGGAAGTACCAGAAAGACTGGAAGAACATGTTCAAGTTCCAAAAGAACCACCGTTGTAGCAGAACCAGAGAATCCTGCAATCGGTGAACCTACCAGTCCTGTAGTAAGACAAAGGAGTCATAGACAGTTCCCCAGTCTACCCATAACACAGAGGTCTACCCAGAGTACAGACACTGGTGGAACACTAACAGTAGACACCAGAGTACAACATGGACAAGCTGAGACACTTGAACTACGTACTGTAGGTTTAGCCATAGTAACTTTGGTCAGCCCCCATCCAGGTATAAAGACTATGTATAAAATGAAAAATGTATATGTGTCCTAATGTAGATAGACAGTAAATAGTAGTGTACAGAAGGGTGGAGGAACTGGACTCACCCCCCATGCATATTAAGTTAGGAAAAGCAAGTTCCTGGGGGTGGGAGGGTGACAGCCAGGACTCTTAAGCCAAGACGCCCATAGGGAACCATAGGTAAATGTGAATTTATTTTTGTATTTTATTGAATGCAACTAATAACCGGTAACCGTTAAGTGTTGTGTGGCTGCAGGAATTATTGCATAAACTTTTGAACTTTTGAGTTCTCTTAAACATGGACCATTAGCCACGGGACTTGTGGCAAAAGACTTCTTTTTCAGCCTGCGGCGGATGGACTAGCGCCATATGTACTGCACCTTTTTCCTGTTTTCCCGTTTTATTGGTTTCTGTAAATTTTTAAATTTTGAGACTCTGTTATAATAATTGTTAATGTTTAAAAAATGTTTCTCAGTCCAGGAGTACTAAATTTAACTACGGGGTAATGTGGCACCCCTACGGTTCGGATGCCACAGGAACACCTGGTACAGGGAGGGATTTCCACATCAGGTAAACTTACACACAACACCTACCACCGCAGACCAGAACGGGAAGCTCTACTTGCCGACTTACTGACGAAGGAGTAATCTGAAATGCGCATAAGGGCGCACGCCTGATACTATCCTCAAATCTAAACAGGTATTGAACCCTGATTGAATAACTTTGTGATTTTCCTAACTGTAGTGTGTATTGGAGCCTGTATGGGCTCGGGAGATGGCTGCAGCACATGTACTCTTTTGAGAGGCTGACTAATGCTGCGGGCATAGGCTTTTCTTGTGCAGTGCCTGTGTGTGTGTGAGATCTGGATAACATACGGGTTACACAGCTGCACTCTAAGTAGTGGTTATATGCAATACATGTGATACTCTCATATTACGATATATAATTATTCCTTTTAGAAATCTGAGGAATAATATAAATTGTTGTCTGCAAGTGATAATATACACTAGACATTAATTCTAATCCTAATTATATGTAGACACTTTATCTATATGATATGATAATGGGAGTAAAATATGTATGACATCACAATAACAAATGCCACTCTTGACCCCACTTATATCTACATAATTATGATGAGAAAAAAATGTATATATATTTATAAAAATTCATAAATTATGGTTCATGGAGATATATAATATATACTACAGTGAAGTATGAAGGTCCTCTTTTGGACATCTATTAAAAACTGTGATGGTTCAATACCCCAAATAGAAGTATGTATACTCTTGATATATTGAGAAATGAATGTTTATATACTTTGGAAGTATGCATATGGTATAATATATTTCATATAACTATTTGTATCAGTGGATTTACTACCTTACTCTCACCCCCTGTACCGTGTAGTCTTTTTGAATAATAATAAATATCTATATTTTCACATAAATGACCATATGATCGTTTTTCTTCCCTTATGGGGATAATTTTGCCGACTTCAGGCAAGGTCCCCTATAAATTCAGGCCTGGGGGAGGAGTTAGGCAGTGCAGTTCCAGGGAGGACTATGAAGACATCCTAGTGAATGGAGCCGCGCTAGGCCCGTGCCAGTGAGGGAGCCTAGCCAGTGTAAGGGACCAACAATGAGGGTCGGATGCAAGGCGAGATGGAGAGGGGGCAGAGGAACCATACCGGTTCACCCCAGAGAAGCAGCAGAAGCAACCCGGACACCCGGAGTCCGAGTCTGCAGGAGTCCAGTTAGCCCAGCAGAAAAGACTGGAGGACCAGGGAGACTTCAGTCTCCTAGCAGACACTGGTAGCACAGCCACCAACACAGCCAGGGACTGCAGAGGAGTAAGTGGGGTGCAACAGAAGGTTCTCACCACCTGATGTACCAGTGAGGGACACAGGTGAGGTCAGGGCCAGGTTTCAGACAGCTGATGAAGGTGCCAAGTGGGCACCGAAACGCGTTGGTGAATAAAAGAAGGATCTGATCAAAACTTCATCTGCAAGTGTCTTCTTTGATGCGAGTCATTCTGGCAGCGCTGACCGCTATACACCTTTTCCCAAGTACCTTGAGGCCAGGACTTAAGCACACACACACAGAACAAGGAGGCCTCACAACTCATCGGGTGTGGAAATCCTGAACTGACACCCGACCACCTGGACAGTACACTGAAAGAAAAAGGGGGAAGGGGAACAAGAGGCGCAATAGTGCCTTATCACTTAGACACTTATAGTACGGTGGTATAAAGGAACCACTCACCTATTTCAGTTGTGCGACCCACAACTGGTATACAGACATATAGTGTTTTATCCGGATGGCTGCTGCTGGACTCCCACCGACCACTTGCACGTGGAATCACACAGTAAAGAATGGGAAAGGAAACGGATCCCTGAGGAAGACGCCAGTAAAGGCGTTGAAACGCGTTGGATGCAATAAAGGATTTGATCATATCACTTCTGATCGTGAGTTTCTTCCCTGGAATAAGTGGATCCTGGCAGCGCGGACTGGTGAACACCGTTTCCTTTCCCATTCTTTACTGGACAGTACACTGGATGTTACCTTGCTTCAACATCACCAGTAAGGGCCCCTTTACACGCCACCACTGCGTGGTAGCAACTGCCTAGCAATGGGGATATTTGTGCCTGTTGCCATGAAATTGCTACGAAATGGTGGCGTGTAAATAGGGAAATTCCTCCGGTGTCCTGCAGTTGACTCAGATACCTGTTTCTGAGCCGTGCTCAAAAACCCAAGGCAACACAAAGGCACAATTGCCATGGTGGTGGCGTCTAAATGGGGCACAGGGATGGAATTTGCGTCGCCTAGTGATTTCCCAGGGGCGTGCCAGAGCGTGCTGGATACCGCGCCCCATCAGCGATGATTGGTGGGGGCTACTATATTTCCATTGGCTGTTCCTTCACAGGGCACCATATTTAAAGAGCTGTCCATTCACACTCCACAATTGGAATGGCGTCATGTATTAGCCAGCCTTCCTGCGCAGGCTGGCCAATCATGACGCTATTGCGTTGTCCAATCAGCGTGTTAGCATCACGGAATACACAATTCCGTCACGCCTATGTACTTGTGGCGCGAAAGATGTACGCCCATATTCCTTTGTGGTAGCGGCTGTGAATCAGCGAAGGTATTCAGCAGGAAGTTAGCCGCAGGATCTGTCGGAACGTCCGGGGAACAAAGATACCTTCAGTTGACAATGCAATGGCAGCGTGTACATGCGGCATCGGCGATCGGTATCCACCGTTAAAAACGTGCGCGTGCACGTGCGGTTGATACCTGTTGCTAGGCACAGTGGCGGCGTGTAAAGGTACCTTTAAAGGTACGGAAACAACTTCCAGTGTGTGTGTGTCTGTTATTGCGGCCCTGATCCTGCCCTCATCATAAACTGTTTGCCAGCATCTCCACCTGATGAGCCGCCTTCTCCTGTAGCACAAGAGACAAGGCTGTGCGGAGAGCTGCCTCCCTATGTAAATCCCTAATTCCACAACTGCCCCAGGGATCCCACTCCACCTATGGGGAGCACTACCAACTAGCTGCATCATCATCACCCCGGAGGTCTGCAAGCAGCGCCGGTACCATTACCAGAACCGTAGGTGGCATCACAAACTCTTTTTATTTTTATTTTAACCCCTTTTTCAGCAAGCACCAGTGCCACGGGCCCAGGCCCTGGGGTGAGTCATTTGGATATCTTACAAAAATATTAAGGTGAAGGTGCCATTGACGAAGTCCTAAATTTATTGGTACTTATGTGATTTTGGAGGTAGGTAATATGGTGACCTTTAGACTAAAACTTCAGCTGTCTTTTCACTTCCCAAATATGTTTTGTAAATCACTTCTAAAGGAGTTTGTCACTTTAGTTTTGTCTCCCTCTTTCCCTCTACCATCGGTTTCTGTCTTTGACAGTTTAGAGTTCGAGGTACATAGAATTATTGATTCTTGTCAAGTCCATAATACTCTCCAGTATCTAATTCACTGGAAGGGATACGGATCTGAGAAGAGTGTCTAAATTCTGTCTCATTAAATGAAGGCTGATCGTTTAGTCAGGGCCTTCCATCAAAGGTTTCCTGGGAAATCTGGTGGTTCAGTGACTCCCCTAGAAGAAGGGGGTAACGTCACAATATCTCCTGTGCAGCTTGGATGCAATAGTTGACTGTTGCACTGTAGATTCCAGTCCTGCCTTGAACTGTTAGCTAACTATGTTTTTGTTTCACTACTTTGTGAATAACTTACCCTCCTGGCTTGTTTTTGACCTCTGACTACTTGACTTTCTCATTTGACAATTCATTCATTATGACCTCAGCGTCATAAGTAAGTATAGATGGTCATTTGGGAATTAAGCTTATTCAAGTAGATATCGTCATTCTTCAAGAGCAAATTTCGTGGCTGATATCTGACAGTCACCAATGGAATAATTCAGTTCTGCTGGAGAAAATGTATTGGAGAAAAACAATAACATTACACTATCCACTGAAACTATGATTTAGCCCAGTGTCATTACTTCAAAGTAACTGGATTGGAAAGGGAACTTATTTTAAAACTTTGCTATGAATGTAATTTTACACCACGTAAAACTGAAAAAGTGAAAACAGATGCAAAAATCAAGTGGATAGAAAAAAAAAAGATGTTATGCCAATGTATAATTTCATTATGGTTAAAAATACATTTGTCCTAAAAGGGTGTCTTAGGGAACATTTCTTACACTGACAGATTTCGCTATTAGTGTTTGCCAATCATAACTGCACAGCCTGCTGCAGCCAATTATAACTGCACATTAAGAGATTTTACTATCATAGCAGTATTGTCTATTATGAAGAAACCATATGATGAGATTATAAGTGCCAATGGAATTCACATGTGAATGAGGGCTAAAAAGGGATATTCTCTGTATAATTGAACATTACAATATTTTGCAATATACTTTATTTAAATTCCTTGTAGTTTTCAAAGTTTCTGTTTTTTATGAATAAATAGTAACATTCATCATTTATTTTCAATGGATAAAAAAACCTGTACTAACCATGTGATGGACACTTAGGTGCAGAAATGTTTACAGTGTAATGGTATGTTCACACTACTTCTTAAAGGAGAAGACACTACAGGAATCTCTCTTTGCCTGTGTTATTTTCTGTATGTTCTGTAATCCAGGCAGTATTTTTTTTAACCTTTTTGGGGGGTTACTATAGTGACCTTTTTGGAGGAGTCACGACATCGTATTTGCCCAGGCTCCTGTGCCTGCTTCCTGTTTTCGCAGCTGTGTCACAGGCTTTCCAGGAAGGCGTTAAGGTCATACACGTGACACGCCCCCTTTCTAAAAGAGACAGCATACCCTAACTGGAAGTACTTCTTAGCCTATGGATGAGAAGCACAGAGTACTTAAGGCACCTTCCCCCATGGGGGTGCTTGAGCAACATTGTCTATGCCCTAGAGACACATTGCTAGTTCTCAAGTTCCTGTCCCTGTGTCTCTGTTCCTGTGTCCATATATCCTGTCTGCTATCCTTTCATACCTGCTGCACCTGCCAGCTCCAGCTGAGCCATTATGCCCATTGCACCTGCTAGCACCAGCTGAGCCATCATTCCTGCTGTACCTGTAGCTCTATTCAAGCCATCTTACCCGCTGCACCAGCAAGGATCAGTCATGTCTCCTTTACAGTACAGACTGTGCCAGTTCATTGGAGCCTGACCCCTAGAGTCAGCCGTTGGAGTACCAAGACCCCATGGGGTTGCATCTGGTGGCTACCTATCTGCAGAGACCTAACCTTTCCATCTGAGGCTCTAGTGAAGACTTGGTAGTCATTTAAGTATGCTCCTCCAGGTGGCAATTGGTGCTTTGGCCCAGTGGGTTCACTCACAGATGCTCACCCTATGAGTGTTACAGTTTCCTGATTCATTTTGTCATCTTGTTTTTGGTTTATATTTTTCCATCATTTTTGGAGTTGTTTTTTAAATCCATTAAAAGGTTTGCCCACTACTAGGACAACCCGTTCTGTTTCTACATGTTTCCCCCAAGTAAAATTAAAAAGCCTATACTCACCTCCCATTCTAGTGCTGTTACAATGGTGTTGGTAATCACATTCATAGGCCTCCCATGACATTGTGTCATCACGGGAACCCTGCATCCAATCACCTCAGACTTCTCTCTCCCTACTTTCGGACAGAAGAGCAATCAACAGGATTTGAGCGGCAGTCGCAGTGCTCACTTCCTGTTGATTATCTCATTTGTTGCAAGGCAGGGAGAGAGAAGCCGGACATGTGAGCCACTTGAATGTGATTACTGTCACCACTGGTACAGTGCTAGCAGACAAGTATAAGTTTTTTTATTTTACCTCGAGGAGATGTTATGTTTGTCTCCCGTGCCTTGAAGAGTTGTGATAAGTTTGGGACCTGAGTCTCATTCTCTTATTGAGACTTTATATTAAGCCCTTTACCCCTGAGCGATTTTCCATTTTTCTGTCTTCATTTTTTTCCTCCCCTTCTTCCAAGACCCATAACTTTTTTATTTTTCCATCAATATAGACATATGAGGGCTTGTTTTTTTGTGGGACAAGTTGTACTTTGAGAAGAAATTTATTTTACCATATAGTGTACAGGAAATTGGGAAAAAAATTCCAAATGCGATGAAATTGCAAAAAAAGTGCAATTACACGTTTGATTTTTGAATTTTTTTATTCACTGTGTTAACCATTTGGTAAAACTGACATGTCGGTATGATGCCTCGGGTCAGTACAAGTTCATAGATACCAAAGATGTATACGGTACTTGTACTGTTATCTAAGTGGCGAAATAAAATTCAGAAGTTTGAAAAAAACAAAAGAATTGAGCTTTTTGCACCATGTTCCGCGACCTGTAGCATTTTCATTTTTCAGGATCTGGAGCTGTGTGATGGCTTAGTTTTTGCCTCTTGAGATGACCCTTCTAATGACACCATTTTTGTATAGATGCGTTGTTTTGATTACCTGTTATTGCATTTTATTGCACTGCTGAGGTGACCAAAAAAAACATAATTTAGGCATTTGGACTTTTTTTTCCGTAATACAGTTTACAGATGTGATTATTTGATTTTACATTTTGATTGGGCATTTCTGAACGCAGCGATACCAAATATGTGTGTTTTTAAAATTTTTTTACTACCCATATATACTCGTGTATAAGCCGACCCGTGTATAAGCCGACCCCCCTACTTTTGCCCCCAAAACCTGGGAAAACCTATTGACTCGTGTATAAGCCGAGGGTGGACCCCAGAACAGGTATACAGCCCCCAGCAGTGTGGTATACAGGCCTCCCCAGTGGTAGTATACAGCAGCCTCCCCAGTGGTAGTATACAGCAGCCTCCCCAGTGGTAGTATACAGCAGCCTCCCCAGTGGTAGTATACAGCAGCCTCCCCAGTGGTAGTATACAGCAGCCTCCCCAGTGGTATATACAGCAGCCTCCCCAGAGGTATATACAGCAGCCTCCCCAGAGGTATATACAGCAGCCCCAGAGGTGTATACAGCAGCCCCAGAGGGGTATACAGCAGCCCCAGAGGGGTATACAGCAGCCCCAGAGCTGTATACAGCAGCCCCAGAGCTGTATACAGCAGCCCCATAGGTATACAGCAGCCCCATAGGTATACAGCAGCCCCAGAGCTGTATACAGCAGCCCCATAGGTATACAGCAGCCCCAGAGCTGTATACAGCAGCCCCATAGGTATACAGTAGCCCCAGAGCTGTATACAGCAGCCCCATAGGTATACAGCAGCCCCATAGGTATACAGCAGCCCCAGAGCTGTATACAGCAGCCCCATAGGTATACAGCAGCCCCAGAGCTGTATACAGCAGCCCCATAGGTATACAGCAGCCCCAGAGCTGTATACAGCAGCCCCATAGGTATACAGCAGCCCCAGAGCTGTATACAGCAGCCCCAGAGGTATACAGCAGCCCCAGAGGTATACAGCAGCCCCAGAGGGGTATACAGCAGCCCCAGAGGGGTATACAGCAGCCCCAGTGGTATACAGCAGCCCCAGAGGTATATAGCAGCCCCAGAGGGGTATACAGCAGCCCCAGAGGGGTATACAGCAGCCCCAGTGGTATACAGCAGCCTCATAGCTATATAGCAGCCCCAGAGGGGTATATAGCAGCCCCAGAGGGGTATACAGCATCCCCAGTGGTATACAGCAGCCCCATAGCTATATAGCAGCCTCAGAGGGGTATATAGCAGCCCCAGAGGGGTATACAGCAGCCCCAGAGGGGTATACAGCAGCCCCACAGGTATATACAGGCCCCAGCAGTGATATGTGCCCCCAAATGCTGGCACTCGTCCCCCTCCGTTATAAGCATCCCCCCCCCCGGCTGCTTAAGTTACCATCCTTGCTCTTCTGATCCGCGCCGGTCTTCCACGGTCCCGTCCTCTGCTGCATCCGGGGTCCTCGGCCAGTAGCGATGACGTCATGCGACCGGCCGGTCACATGACCCCGGATGCTGCCGAGGACGGGACCGTGGAAGACCGGCGCGGATCAGAAGAGCAAGGATGGTAACTTAAGCAGCCGGGTGGGGGCCTTACAAGGAGGGGGGCGAGTGCCAGCATTTGGGGGCCATATATGAACTGCTTCCCCCTGCCGCTGATTGACAGGGGGAAGCAGTGCATATATAATGAGTGGCCCCACGTGATGGGGCTGCTCATACAGCAGCCCCCCCGCCTCCTCCAGCCTGAGTTACCGTATTGACCCGTGTATAAGCCGAGGGGGGGACCTTTCAGCCCAATTTTTGGGCTGAAAAACTCGGCTTATACACGAGTATATACGGTACTTTTATTTTGAATGGGGCAAAAGGGGGGTGATTTGAACTTTTGTGTTTTTTTTCACATTTTTAAAAATGTTATTTTTTTATTTTTACTTTATTTTACAGTGTCCCATAGGGCGCCACATTGCTACACAGTCCGTAGCACATCGGGACATAGCACAAATGATGACTTTCTGTGGATGGCAGCACTTGCCAACCATCCACAGGAAATGAACCCTGATAGCTTCTGGGGTCACCATACGACCCCAGGCTATCATGTGACACACGGAGATCCCACCATCTTATCGTGGGATCTCCGATCACAGCAGGGAATGGCGATATCCCTGCCGTGGCGCTTTGAATTTTGCTGTCAGCGAGTGACAGTGGGATTCAGAGGGTTAACACTGCTGATTGTATCGTGGATCTGATCGGCGGTGGTAGCCAGCTGAGATGTTGGGGGTACGATGTGAGCTCACCATGGGAGCTTACCTCGAAGGTGGGCACCTCACACATGACGTATCCAGTACATCATATGTTGGGAAGAGGTTAAACATGTTTCTTTCCTTTGGCAGTGCAGGAGCTAATGTCAGTTTCTGTTGCTAGTAAAGCTCCTAGGTGCTCTACCCAGGTGAGGTTACTTTGTGACTACTCCCATCTTCTTTATATGGTCATATGATCCAGCATTTCTTGCTGGTGATTGATCTTCATTCCTAACCTTGCTGCCTGGGTGGAAGAAGTTTTTCTGGAGAGCTGACTGTTGTCAAGCCGGCTGATGCCTCAAAGAGTGTCAACTTACAGCCATCACGTGACCCCCAGTTGCAGTGGTTTCTGATGTCTGGTGATGTCACGTCCATTTCCGTAACTGGAAGTTGACACGGCATCACAATTGTGCTTGTGAAGCGGCACTATCGCTCTCCAGTCTTCCCCAGCACGTCATGCCCGGCTGCAGCAGTTTCTGATGTCCGGTGATGTCACGTTTATTTCCTTAACTGGACGTTGACCCAGCATCACTGAGGCAGGACCCAGTCTCCCTGAGTGGCTGGGCTGTGGGCAGAGTTTCACCACACATCATAGCCCAGCAGTGCGCGTGCTCTCTCCTTAATGCTATCATTAACAGAGCACTGCGCTGCTGAGCTGCGATGTGAGGTGAATTTCCGTCCACAGCCCAGCCACTCAGGGAGACTGGGCCCCACCCCGGTGATGCCGGGTCAACGTCCAGTTAAGGAAATGGACATGACATCACCGGACATCAGAAACTGCTGCAGCCGGGCATGATGTGCTGGGGATGAGCGGACAGCGATAGTGCCACTTCACAAGCACAATTGGAAACACAAGTATTTGTAAAAATACTTATTTCCAAGCTTTAAAATGAAATGGCCACTATGCTTTCTAGTGAACCACCTCTTTAAGTTATTTTCCACTAAAATGCATTGAAAATTTGTTATCAATTGACAATAAGTTGAAATTGTCAGAATATATGTACAAAAATAAAATTGAAAAATTCAACATTTTTCATTGTTCAAAAATAGTCTTTATATTTGCTGAAACCAGAATGCTCATTTAACTGCCCTCACGCTTGAAATTTCAGTTGCGTAAAGCTGTAAGGTCAGGATTCCTAATAATACACATAACAATACACAGTCATTGATTTATCTTAACTCCTGTATAACCACTGAAGATTGATTTGAGACAATTAAAAATACATAGAACTGTTTTAGAGAACATTAAATATACATGTAATTCCTGGAGACAATAGATACGATCATGAAATTTATTTATTATTTGTCTGGTAATAAGTAAAGTTTTCTGTCTCTGCCCACTTCTTTAAAATGATAAACCCCTTTAACTGTAGGGTAAGTTTTTACAGTCATTTATTTTTTAATACGGAACGCTCAGAATTTTTTATTTGAGTGCCACAAATTACATTTTGAACTTAAAGTGTAGCCGTAGTTTTAGTTTATATTTCATAAATGAGTAACACACATGGAAAAAAAGCAAGCTGGAGGTTGAGTCCTGGAGTGATGTTGACAGGGTCTCTTCTGATAAAGTGTTTGATAAACTAAAAACTGTCTTTGAAAAACGCACACAGTCTGAATTGAGGATGCTGTTCTACCAGTGTAAACAGAGACCACAGGATACCATCAGAGACTATGCCCTCTGTTTACAAGGGGCACCCCAGTCCTTAAAACAGGTAGACCCGGCAAGTGTATTGGAAGAGGATAAAATGCTTGCAGAACAGTTTACAGAAGGATTGAGGTCAGACTACCACTGCCAAGTGGTACATATGTGGGTATTGGATCACCCAACTGTGAGCTTCAATGACTTAAAAAGTCGTGCTATAACAGTGTTAAGGGATCCAGTGCCTGCAGAGCCTGCAATACCATCCTGGCAGGTTAACACCTCTCCCATAGACTTTAAACCCGTTTATACAGAACCTGCAAAGGTAGAAAGACAAGCTGTAGCTGATAACTCAAATGATGACCTGCGCAACCAGGTGCTACAGTTAACCAAAAACATGGACTACGTATTAAAGCTCTTGCAAACTATGCCTGGAGCACCACCACCAAGCAAAAGCCAACTAGCTGATAGCCCTGAGGATATCCCATGGATGCGGAGGAAGAACAAGTCGCCGTGCAGGGGACCAACGCACCATTCCAACGTAGACCCATGTCTCCCATGGAGGGGACCAACAAGTCGCCAGTTCAGGGGACCGATGCACCATTCCAACGCAGAGCCAGGGACTACACGGATTCTTCAGGACAACCCATCTGCCTGCGATGCAACAAACCGGGCCACTTTGCAAGAGGATGTCCTTTAAACATTAGATTCCTGGGCCCCAGGGCCAGCACCCAGGAGTAGAGCAGCTGGGCCAAAATGACTGGCGTAACCGGTACGTGGGAGGCTGTCCGTACCTCAACATTGTGCTAGAAGGAATCCCTATGTTGGCCCTACTGGACAGCGGGTCGCAGGTCACTACGATCCCACATATCCTTTACAAACAATTTTGGTCTGATAACGATCTTGAACCCCCAAACCCCAGTTTTTATATTATTGCAGCTAATGGACAGGCACAAAAACTGGTGGGGTACAGAGAAGCTACAATAAAGTTGGGGAGGGAGGAATTAAAAGGCCAAGGGTTATTTGTGGTAGAAGACAATTCCAATGAAAAATACCCCTACATGGTGATTGGTACAAATGTAATTGAAAACTGCTTTGGAGAAGTGTTGTTTTTACTCCGACAGATTGCTGAGACTGCTGGTTATGGGCGGATGAGAGTCATCCAAAGAGAGATCCGAGCCCTAATCCACAAACAACAGGTAAATATGTCTGGGGGAGAAATTGGCAGTGTGTGGGTAACAGACCCGGTTCCCATTGTGTTACCACCAAAAAGCAAAATGATGGTGTCGAGCAGCGATAGGTCGCAGAGGACAGGAATACCAGGCAGTTGTAGAGCCGGTATTTTCAGAACAAAGACCCACACTACTGACAGCCAGAGGGGTGGTGGATGTACGCAAGGGATGAGTACCAATCCATGTATTAAATTGTGGGGAAGAGGAAGCAAAGCTACCCCAGTATGCTACTGTAGCAAAGCTGTATACTGTTTGCAACAACAACATACAGGCAGTGGGACCTGTTTCCTCATCTAGCCAGGTGGAGGATAACAATTCCAAAGGACAGCTAGAGGAATGGGGTCAGCAGTTGCATGTAGGAACTGATGCCACCCCTTCTCACCAGAAGCACAGAGTTTACCGGGTAGCGCAGGAGTTCGAGCAAATATTTAGTAAGCATCCATTAGATTTTGGGAGGATTAAAGGGGTACACAATCGCATACCCACAGGAGGTCATCCCCCAATTAAATTGAGACACAGACCCATTCCACCAGGTCACTATCAACATGCCAAAGAGATGCCGCGGGACATGAAGGAGGCCGGGGTTATAAGAGATAGCTGTAGTCCCTGAGCAGCCCCTTTAGTCCTAGTCAGAAAGAAGGATGGCACGATGAGGATGTGTGTGGATTGCAAGGAGGTCAACAAGATCACTCACAAAGATGCTTACCCGTTACCCTGAATAGAGGAGTCTCTTGCTGCATTAAAGACTGCTAATTATTTCTCCACATTACATCTCACTAGTGGGTATTGGCAGGTCTCCGTTGCAGAAGAAGATCGAGAGAAGACTGCATTCACAACGCCAAAGGATCATGGAAAGTTGCCTGGGACACCGGAATTTCGAGACAGTACTCTTATACCTGGACGACGTCATTGTGTTTTCCAAAACCTACCAAGAAGACCTGGAACACCTGGCAGAGGTATTTGAGGCTTTAGCGAAGTACGGGATGAAGCTCAAACCATCTAAATGTCACCAGCTGAAACCTAAAGTTCAATACCTTGGACACGTAGTCAGAGCAGATGGAGTAGCACCAGACCCGGAAAAAGTAACAGCTATCCAGGATTGGCAGAGACCAACCACCATCACCGAGGTACGTCAGTTTTTAGGTTTGGTTGGGTACTACAGAAAATTCATTAAGGGCTAAACAAAGATGGCAACGCCCCTTCAAGATCTTCTTGTAGGCCAGTCTAAGAAAAAGAGATCTTCAAAGCCACCATTGGACTGGGGAGAGGAACAAGAAAATTCCTTCCAACAGATGAAGCAGGCTCTAACCGGTGAGGAAATCCTGGCTTGCCCTGATTACAACCTACCATTCGTCCTTTACACCGACGCAAGAAATGTAGGCCTGGGAGCAGTCCTTTCCCAGATTCAAGATGGTAGAGAGCGAGTAATTGCCTACGCCAGCTGAGAACTTCAACCCACTGAGAGGAACCCAGAAAACTACTGTTCCTTTGAGTTGGAGTTCCTGGCCTTGGTCTGGGCTATAACAGAAAGGTTCAAGCATTACCTCGCAGCTTCGAAATTTACCGTCTTCACAGATAATAACACGTTGACACATCTGGATACTGCGAAGCTTGGAGCACTGGAGTAACGCTGGATGGCCTGACTATCAAACTATGATTTTACTATCAAATACCGTGCAGGCCGCAACAACGCAAATGCTAATGCCCTTTCAAGAAAGCGTCAAATACATCTACAAGGCATTGAAGAAGAAGAGGATGACTTAGAGGAAATAGAACTCCCAACTTTTCATAAAAGTAGAAAATGGAAAATCGCTGAAAATCACATATACCAGAACCATCAGACTGTGGAACTAAACTCGTTGCCTCACTATGGATTGAAGGAGACTCAAGACAGTGATCCGACAGTGAGCCTTGTAAAGAGATGAATAAACCAACCAGGTTCCCAACTTCAAAAGAACGCTCCACTAGAAGCCCAACACCTGTGGAAAGAAAGAATCAGATTATTCATCTATCAAGGTCAATAGTGCAGGCGGTACATCAACCCAAGAACACATGAAATGGTATGGCAAGTTGTTGTTCCAAAGAAAGATGTCCAAATGGTGTTAGAAGCGTACTACGATGGAGCAGGACACTTTAGATGGAGAAAACTGGAAATATTGTTATGTGAGAGATTCTATGGTTTTCCATAGAGAGATGGTGTAAAAACTGTGGACCATGCTCATTAAGAAGAAGAGACCGTAACAGCCAGAAAGCACCACTCATCACCAAACAACCATTAGAACTGGTAGCCTTAGATCACGTTAAACTTGCACCCAGCAAATCAGGCTACACCTATGCGCCTACCATGGTAGACCACTATTCCAGATTCCTTGTGGTAGCTCCGGTAAAAGACTTAACAGCTGAGACAGCAGTAAGAACATTTCAAGCCTATTTCTGCAGACCCCATGGTTATCCAGACCAGGTATTGACAGACCTAGGACCTGCCATTGAAGCTGAAATATTTCAAGAATTCTGTCGCTTATACGGATGTAGAAAAATTCGCACTATGTCTTACCATCCTCAAACTAATGGAATGTGCGAAAAGATGAATCACATGGTAATTGAATTGCTGAAAACTCTGCCCTTAGAAGAATGAAATCAATGGCCAGAGAACTTACCAGATCTAGTTGACATCTACAACAACATCCCAGTAAGCTCAACAAATTGTACCCCTGCATCAGGGTGAACCTAGCCTCTCTGCTGCCTGAGGCGAACTGCAAAACGGCGCCCCCGCCCCGCCAGTAAATTTTTTAATTGATAAAACTAAATCTGGTTCATACAGACTTATATTTATCCTGTGTAAATGAGCAAAATAGTGGACATTTTAGTTTACAGAAACAGAAAAAAAGATATCCACACAAAGAAGTCAGCGCCATCACATGCACATACAAGAACCACACAGAAAAATCCAGAACAAGGATCATTAATGGCAATGGCAGCTTGGCACAAGCATTTAGACACATAATGACGACTGTCAGAGCGGTGGTCCTGTAGGCAGACACAGTCCTGCATCCTTATAGCTCAGGAGGCAGCACTGATTGCCATCCTCTGGCACACGCCTACAAAACTCTGGACTGCTGCCTGGCACTGAATATTCAGACATGTCACCATGCCGCACCATCCACACACCACAGGTAATGACCTGCAGTCTGAGCATCAACAAGCTGCCACTGCACTAAGTTAGTAAAATGGCGCTTCTCCTCCATCCAACAGACCACACTTACTCCCGAATTGTTTAGCTAATCACAAGCGCCACACACGGGGCTGTCTTTAAGTAATTAATAACAGGGTCCTTCCTATTGGGTTGAGCAAAGGATGTGGGAGCGGTATGGGGGAAGAGCACCACCGACCAACCACTGCTCAGGAGAAACAAGGCTGGATGCCTGAATGTACCGAGGGGCAGTACTGGACCTGGTGTGTAAGGGTGGTTTCACATTTGCGTTCGGAACGCAAGCGTAACAGAACGCAGCCAAACGCATGCGCACTGCGTTCCTATGTTTAACATGGGAGCGGTTCCATTTGGATATGCATAATTTATGCGCCCTCCTCTACCCTCCAAATGCAAAATGTTGCATTTTTCGTGCGTTCACAGGCGCTTGTTTTATCAGCAAGTGCCCGCGAGTGCACAAACAATGCATGGATCTCAATGGATCCACACTGTCCTCCGCATGGCGGCGCAGGAGAACGCTGCGGATCACACTGAAATTTCGTCGGCGGCGGCCGGGAGGAGGAGGATCTCCGCCACAGATCTCCGCCTCCCGACTGCCGTCTAGATCGCTGATTGGCTGGCCGGGCACCATACTGATGTGAACGCATGCGGAGAATCTCTGCTGCGTTCACATCAGTATGACAGCTTTTGCCCTGCGTTTGCATGCCCTGCGCATGCAGACACAAACGCAAATCTGAAACCAGCCTAAGTTATGGCCAATCAGTCCTGCAGCAGAGGGACAATGCATCCTGCATCATAGAAAACATGTAGCCCCAGAGCAGACATTCTAATTGGGCACCCCCCAACAAAAACAATATTTGGCTGGGTGACATAGGTACATCTCTCACAACATGTCAGCCTTTACAAAGTAATTTTCCTCCTACTATGCACCCCCATAGTCTTCTATAAAATAGAATGCACCCCCACAGTCCTCAATATAGAAAACCGCACCCCCACAGTCCTCTATATAGTATATTGCACCCCGTAGTCCTCCAAATAGCATATTGCATCGCCACAGACCTCCATAGACAACAATTCACCCCCACAGTACTCGATATAAAATAATGCACCCCGACACTCCTCCATGTAGTATAATGCACCCCACAGTCCTCCATATAGAATAATGCATCCCCACAGTCCTCCATATAGAATAATCACCCCAAAGTCCTCCATATAGATTAATGCACCCCCACAGTCCTCCAAATAGTATAATGCACCCCACAGTCCTTCATATAGCATATTGCACCTCCACAGTCCACCATATAGAATAATGAAGACCCACAGTCCTCCATATAGCATAATGCAAGCCCATATAGCATACTGCACCCCCATAGCTCTCTTCATACAGCATATTGGACCCCCATAGTCCTCCATATAGTATAATGCACCCTCAGTCCTCCATATAGTATAATGCATCCCCTATAGCCTTCCTTATAGTATAATGCACCCCCATAGTCTTCCATATAATATAATGGGCCACAATAGTTCTCCATATAGTATATTGCACCCCCATTGTCCTCCTATATTATATTATATTATATTATACATTACATAGTGTTATATCAATGTACTCACTAAAAAAAACTATTAAAAAAATAAAAAGTAAATACCTCTTCTCCTCAGCACAGCGGCGCTAAGTGATGACATCATTGTTCCCCGCCGTGCTGAGTTGCAGAGGGGTGGACAGTGGCGGCCAGGACTCAGGAGAAGAATGCTGCCGGCAGAGGCGGCCGGGATTATAGGAGCGGCATGTTCGCAGGGCCACCACAGGTACACACATGGCTCCGCTCCGTACACCTAGTACACACTCAGCTCCGTACACCACGTACGCCTCGTACACAAGCGGCTCTGCTCTGTACACCTTGTACACACGTGGCTCCGCTCTGTACACCTCGTACACACGTGGCTCTGCTCCGTACACCTCATACACATATGGCTCCACTCTGTACACCTAGTACATACGTGGCTCTGCTTCGTACACACGCAGCTCCGCTTTGTACACACTGGGCTCCGCTGCGAACGCCTTGCACACACGGCTCTGCTCCATACGCCTCGTACACACATGGTTCCGCTCCGTACACCTTGTACACACTGGGCTCTGCTCCGTACACCTCATACACATACAGCTCCGCTCCGTACACCTTTTACACACTGCACACTGGTCTCCGCTCCGTACACCTCGTACACATACAGCTCTGCTCTGTACACCTCGTACAAGCGCAGCTCCACTCCGTACACCTCGTACACTCTCAGCTCCGCTCTGTACACCTTGTACAAGCGCAGCTCCGATTCGTACATCTCGTACACTCTCAGCTCCACTCCTTACACCTTGTGCAGCTCAGCTCTGTACACCTCATACACACTCTGCTCCTCTCCGTACACCTCGTACACTCTCAGCTCCTCTTCGTACACCTCGTACAAGCGCAGCTCCACTCCGTACACCTTGTACACTCTCAGCTCCGCTCCGTTCACCTTGTACAAGCACAGCTCCGATCCGTACACCTTGTACACTCTCAGTTCTGCAATGTACACACGTGGCTTCACTCCATACACCTCGTACACACGCGGCTCTGCTCTGTACACCTCATACACACGCGGCTCTGCTCTGTACACCTCGTACACACGCGGCACTTCTCTGTACACCTCGTACACACGTGGCTCCGCTCTGTACACCTCACACACACTCGGCTCTGCTCTGTACACCTCGTACACACGCGGCTCCGCTCTGTACACCTCGTACACATGCGGCTCTGCTCCGTACACACACGGCTCTGCTCCGTACACCTCACACACACACACTCGGCTCCGCTCCGTACACCTCGTACACACTCGGCTCCGCTCCGTACACCTCGTACACACTCGGCTCCGCTCCGTACACCTCGTACACACTCGGCTCCGCTCCGTACACCTCGTACACACTCGGCTCTGCTCCGTACACCTCGTACACACTCGGCTCTGCTCCGTACACCTCGTACACACTCGGCTCCGCTCCGTACACCTCGTACACACTCGGCTCCGCTCCGTACACCTCGTACACACTCGGCTCCGCTCTGTACACCTCGTACACATGCGGCTCCGCTCCGTACACCTCGTACACACTCTGCTCTGCTCCGTACACCTTGTACACACGCGGCTCCGCTCCGTACACCTCGTACACACTCGACTCCGCTCCGTACACCTCGTACACACTCGACTCCGCTCCGTACACCTTGTACACACTCGGCTCCGCTCCGTACACCTCGTACACACTCGGCTCCGCTCCGTACCCCTCTTACACACTCGGCTCTGCTCCGTACACTTCGTACACACTCTGCTCTGCTCCGTACACCTTGTACACATGCGGCTCCGCTCCGTACACCTCGTACACATGCAGCTCTGCTCTGTACACCTCGTACACACTCGGCTTTGCTCCGTACACCTCGTACACATGCAGCTCTGCTCTGTACACCTCGTACACACACGGCTCCGCTCCGTACACCTCGTACACATGCGGCTCTGCTCTGTACACCTCGTACACACACGGCTCTGCTCTGTACACCTTGTACACACATGGCTCCGCTCTGTACACCTTGTACACACACGGCTCCGCTCTGTACACCTTGTACACACACGGCTCCGCTCTGTACACCTTGTACACACTTGGCTCCGCTCTGTACACCTTGTACACACACGGCTCCGCTTTGTACACCTTGTACACACTTGGCTCCGCTCTGTACACCTTGTACACACACGGCTCCGCTCCGCACAACTCATACATACACAGCTCCACTCCATACACCTCGTACACACGCATCTCCACTCTGTACACCTCGTACACTCGGCTCCACTCCATATACCTCATACATACACAGCTCTGCTACATTCATTTACAACCAGCCCCCCTCCCTAAACCCCTCTCATCCCGATCACACACAGCTTTTGTTCTTATCTCCAGAGCATGCAAACAGTGAGTGACTAACCGCAAACACTGTATTGCAGGAGCAGGGCATGTCGGCAGTCAGCACATTATCTGACTGAGTGCAGGTCACACTGCCGCCCCCTGTCTTCTGACTCATCTTGCCGCTTGAAACCTTGTACTCACAGTGGCTCATGGACGGTGCGGCCCTGCCCTGCATACAGGGCCGGCATCAGCACCCGGCATACCCGGGCAAGTGCCGGGACCCTGAACAGCTGGGGGGGCCCACTGGCCATCAGGGACAGGCAGCCCTGACAGCCAGGGGCCCATTAGGAATAGACAGCCTTGTTAACAAGGGGCACATCAGGCAGACTCCGCAAGAAGTTGAGTGCTCCGCTAAGCTCCCAGTGCACATGGCTAATTTGCATGCGATGCAAATTAGCTATGTGCTGGTTCCAGGGAGCAGTGGAGCTTCCTCCTTTGCCTATTATAGCAGAGTGATGAATCATCACCCTGCAGCTCCTCACACTGCTGCAGGAAGGAGGAAGCTCCACAGTCCCGGGAGCTGCTGCTATAAGGATGTGGTGGGGAAGAATCTGAGGAGGACACAGCCCTGGGGGAGCGGATAGACGGTGAGTATCATCAGTTTGTTTTTTTTTTACTGTGAGCAGCAGGATGGGGGATTATATGTATCATGGAGGCTGTGCTGACTGTATATAGAGGCTGTGCTGACTGTATATAGAGGTTGTGCTGACTGTATATAGAAGCTGTGCTAGGGTATATAGAGGCTGTGCTGACAGTATATAGAGGCTGTGCTGACTGTATATAGAGGATGTGATGACTGTATATAGAGGCTGTGCTGACTGTATATAGAGGCTGTGCTGACTGTATATAGAGGCTGTGCTGGGGTATATAGAGGCTGTGCTGACTGTATATAGAGGCTGTGCTGGGGTATATAGAGGCTGTGCTGACTGTATATAGAGGCTGTTCTGGGGTATATAGAGGTTGTGCTGACTGTACATAGAGGCTGTGCTGATTGTACATAGAGGCTGTGCTGACTGTATATAGAGGCTGTGCTGACTGTATATAGAGGCTGTGCTGACTGTATATAGAGAGTGTGATGACTGTATATAGAAACTGTGCTGGGGTATATAGAGGCTGTGCTGACTGTATATAGAGGCTGTGCTGACTGTATATAGAGGGTGTGATGACTGTGTATAAAGGCTGTACTGACTGTATATAGAGGATGTGCTGAATGCATATAGAGGTTATGCTGAATGTATATAGAGGTTGTGCTGACTGTATATAGAGGCTGTGCTGGGGTATATATAGGCTGTGCTAACTGTATTTAGAGGCTGTACTGGGGTATATAGAAGCTCTGCTGACTGTATTTAAAGGCTGTGCTAGGGTATATAGAGGCTGTGCTGATTGTATATAGAGGATCTGCTGACTGTATATAGAGGCCGTGCTGACTGTATATAGAGGCTATGCTGGGGTATATAAAGGCTGTGCTAACTGTATATAGAGGCTGTGCTGACTGTATATAGAGGCTGTGCTGACTGTATATAAAGGCTGTGCTAACTGTATATAGAGGCTGTGCTAACTGTATATAGAGGCTGTGCTGACTGTATATAGAGGCTGTGCTGGGCAGTGGCGGACCTTATGCCAAGTGGGCCCTGGTGCAGCAGCTGAAGGTGAGGAGCGGGGGGGGGGTGTGCTAGTGGATGTGCTAGTGGATGTAGGTGAGGAGCGGGGTTGGGGGTGCTAGTGGATGTAGGCGAGGAGTGGGGGGGATGCTGGTGGATGTCAGTGAGGAGCGGGGGGTGTTGCTATAGCTGCTGCATCTCCTACCTGCGCCTGGCCGTGCAGTCCTGGGAGCCGGGGTGGCAGAGGAGAGGAGGGGCGGGATCAGCCGAGGGAAGCAGGAAGCTTCCCTTAGTTAACCGCCTCTCCTCTGACACAGGGACATGGGGGTCTTCTGGGGGCCCCCCTGAAGGTCGGGGCCCTGGTGCAGCTGAACTAGCTGCACCATGGTAGGTCCGCCCCTGGTGCTGGGGTATACAGAGACGATGCTGGCAGTATACGGAAGCTGTGTTGGCTGTATACGGAGGCTGTGCTGGGGTATTTGGAGGATGCTGCTGAGGTATATGGAGACTGCTGTTGTGCTGTATACTGTATATAATATGGAAGCTGTGCTGGGCTATATATACTATTTGGAGGCTGTTCTGGGCTATATATACTACTTGGAAGCTGTGCTGGGCTGTACATATAATATGGAAGCTGTGCTGGACTATATATATATTATTTGGAGCCTATGCTGGGCTGGATATATTATTTTGGAGGCTGCTGCTGGGCTGCCACAGCCTCCAAATAATATATATAGTCCAGCACAGCTTCCATATTATATATACAGCCCAACACTGCCTCCAAATAATATATATAGCCTCGCACAGCCTCCAAATAATATATACAGCCCGCAGCCTTTATATATATATACAGCCTGGCAGTCTCCATATTATATATACAACCCTGAACAGCCTCTATATTATATATACAGCCCACCCAGGAGCCTCCATATTACATATACACAGCCTGCAGCTTCTATATTATATTCATGAATCATAGTATATGTTAAAGGGGCCCGCTGAGACTGTTTCGACCGGGGCCCACAAAAACCTGGAACCGGCCCTGGATAAGATGTACAATGCTTAGATGTGCAATGCTTAGATGTAAGCTGTAGTGTGTACTCCATATAGAGATCTGGATTTCTTGTAGGTCAACTAACAGCCAAGGGTATAAATACTGTAGCTCTTAAATACAGAATTATGTATATAATTTTTGAACATCTGTATGCTTTGTAATTGTCTTATTTTAGACATATAAAAAATGCTGCTTTATCGACCTATATGTAAAATATACGGCACGCACTTTTTAACTTCCTCTAAAAAATACTGATGTGACCAATAAAAACTATTATTGAATTGCATAAATGGACGTCTGATCGTTATGTTCTTTTGGTGGTTTTGGATAGTAGATAACTTGATTTCACTGGATAACCCCTTATAATGGATTTTGACACATTAATCAAATACTGTGATCGACTTATGAACCTATTTTATAGGCACATTCACCATCTTGGCATTAGTACAGTATCAGGCAGTTATGATGACATCATAGACTCTGAATGACATCACAACTGATATAGAATGTGCAGAGATCTGCTCCGGAGACATCTTGTGCCACTTGGACCTCACAGCCGGAGGGGACGAGTCCAGGTAGGGAGCGCCTCTACTATTACAGAGTTATGGGAGCCAAAACCTCCTGCAATCAGCTGTTATTGCAGGGGGATGTCTCTGTCCCTACAGGACACATGCTGTATTACAACCTTTTTAGGGGAGAGGAGAAGAGGCAAGTGCTGGACAACTACAGATTGTCTACAGATTGTCAGCTCCTACTCCCAGGTGTGGATGGGTCACTGGGACAAGATCCTTTCTGTAGAAAACTCCAGGGACTGTCAAGCAGTATTGGGGACTGCAGGACACTGGCAATATAGGGTCGGCCATATTGTGAAAGACTGGCAGATACCATGTGTTGGGTTTGTACTTTGGCTCGTGGCTGATAACTTCTGCTATTGATAAAAATAAGATTAATAAACCTGTATCTGCTGTCAGGTCGCCCGTCATGCTCAGGACCAGTCGGCCACTGCCAGGTGCTGAATCTTCCTATTGGCCTTATTATTTTCCCAATACAGCAGCGTTACATTTTCCAGTCCGTATTCCCTCAAAAATATTAATGAGCGTTTCTAAGATTCAGATTGATTTTCCTCTATAGTTAATAATTACATTTGGGAGGATCCATCATTACATTACTGGTATAGTTACCAAATGTAGGATTATTTTATGTGACTTTTTGGCTTTCCCCCAATTCATTATTAATTGCACTGTTCGTCCTGAGTTGTCTGGTTCTTGGATACAATGCCAGAACTACAGCGAGGGCTGAAATAGATTTGAGGTATTTATGTCATTTAGGGTCTGTGATACCGCCATGGGCACTACAATGCCTATCATGATTGGGTGAAAATCTGTGTTTGGTCATTCAAAAGGGAAGGAGCATATTAAAAGGGAATGTCCATTAAATATATTATCTGCACCCCATCCAAAGGGCTCACACTGCCTTAAAAATGAAGGTAGTAATATTTGGATAGTAGATAACTTGATTTCACGGGACAATCCCTTATAACAGACTTTGACACATTAATCAAATACTGTGATCCACTTATGAAACTATTTTATGGACACATTCACCATCTTGGAGCTAGTACAGTATTAGGCAGTTATGATGACATCATAGACTCTGAATGACATCACAACTATTAGAATGTGCAGAGATCTGCTCCAGAGGCATATTGTGCCACTTGGAACTGGCAGCCGGAAGGAGATGAGTCCAGGTAGGAAGCACTCTACTATTAGGGGTGTTATAGCAGCTAAAACCTCCCGCAATCAGCTGTTATTACTGAGGGAAGTAGCTTCCCCTACAGTACACGTGGTATTACGGATCCCAAAATTAGGAGGGTGACTATGTAATAACGGTTTGAGGAGTCTGCTCTAATAAGTTGAATGTACATATGTATGTATACCCACATATCTAATTGTTATGTAAACATATGCATACACACATACTGTAGGTGGGGACAACTCCATATGGCTCCATTTTTGGATAGTTTTGCCTGTTTCATGGACAAATTATAGCATTTTGTAACAAATCTAGTTGTGAATGCTATTACTCTCTGTAGTCAGCTCATTTTTCCCTGTTGTTGGATCACCGGGTGACCTGTGAGTTGTCAGGAATGGGCAGTATGGAATCCTGAGTTTTCCTTTAGGACATAGGTCACTAAATAATATGAATAAAATAGAAGGGACCCTTTAAATGTGTCTCATGATTATTAAATGAGGGGTTTTGCCTATTTATAAAATGAACTCTCCCTTGATCCATAAAGCAGGAGTGACCATTCTGATGACATTACAAGGCACATGACATCACCGACATTGCGTGACATCACCGACATTCCAAGACATCACTGACATTCTGTTACATCATGATTAGAATAGAAAGGACAAAGTTCTGAACCTGAATCACTTTGATTTTAGGTCCTGACAGTACGAAGGTGACAAATAAGGTGAGTATCTCTCCCCTCCAGGACACATGATGCACCATAGGACTAATGGCACAGCATTACAGGGTTGATCGTCTGAATGACCAGCTCAACTATCCATCTGTCCTGAAGACCCAACAGCTTTTTGAGAGTTGGGTGGAGGATATCATCTCTGAAAATAGGTTCCACCATTGATTCCATGGTGCTGTACATGAGAAATGGATACCATTACTCCATTCAATTACCTGGATAGATAAGGCTAAATGAAAGATGAAAAGATGGGGTGAATGCTTAGTCTAAAGCTATGTTTGCATGTTGCGTTAAACCATAGGATGATGACAGCAAAGATGACCGTCTGATAGCCCAGCTCGACTACCCATCTCTGCTGAAGACCCAACAGCTTTTTGAGAGATGGGTGGAGGACATCATCTTTGAAAATAGGGTCCCAGCTGCTGTCCCCCTCATTTCAGTTTATCTCTCTCGTATCAATGAGGTGATTGAATTTTACTGTGTGTTGGTGAGATGCCGGTCTGGACAGCTGTTGTCATCCTATTAACTATAATAATTATTATTATTATTTATTTATACAGCACCATTGATTTCATGGTGCTTTACATGAGAAAGGGATACCGTTACTCCTTTTAATTAGCCGGATAGATAAGAATTAATGTATGTGTTGTATGCTTTATTAAAGATGGAGTGAATGCTTAAGTTTAAGGCCATGTTCACATGTTGTGTTGAACCATAGGATGATCACATCAAAGATAACCGTCTGATAGCACAGCTCGACTACCCATCTCTGCTGAAGCCCCAACAGCTTTTTTGAGAGATGGGTGGAGGACATCATCTTTGAAAATAGGGTCCCAGCTGCAGTCCAAACCTCAGTTTAGCGCCCTCGTATCAACGAGGTGATCAGAATTTACTGTGTGTTGGTGGGACGCAGGTCTGGACAGCTGTCATCATCCTATTAGCTGTGATTATCATATTATTATTATTATTTATTTATACAGCACCATTGATTCCATGGTGCTGTACATGAGAAAGGATACCATTACTCCATTCAATTAGCTAGATAGATAAGAATTAATGTAATGTGTGTTTATGCTTTATTAAAGATGGAGTGAATGCTTAAGTTTAAGGCCATGTTCACATGTTGCGTTGAACCATAGGATGATCACATCAAAGATGACCGTCTGATAGCCCAGCTCGACTACCCATCTCTGCTGAAGACCCAACAGCTTTTTTGAGAGATTGTGGAGGACATCATCTTTGAAAATAGGGTCCCAGCTGCTGTCCCGCCTCAGTTTAGCGCCCTCTATCAATGAGGTGATCGGAATTTTCTGTGTGTTGGTGGGACGCAGGTCTAGACAGCTGTCGTCATCCTATTAGCTGTAATTATCAATTATTATTATTATTATTTATACAGCACCATTGATTCCATGGTGCTGTACATGAGAAAGGATACCATTACTCCATTCAATTAGCTGGATAGATAAGAACTAATGTATGTGTGTGTATGCTTTATTAAAGATGAAGTGAAAGCTTAAGTTTAAGGCCATGTTCACATGTTGCATTGAACCATAGGATGATCACATTAAAGATGACCGTCTGATAGCCCAGCTCGACTACCCATCTCTGCTGAAGACCCAACAGCTTTTTTGAGAGATGTGTGGAGGACATGATCTTTAAAAATAGGGTCCCAGCTGCTGTCCCACTTCAGTTTAGTGCCCTCGTATCAACAAGGTGATCAGAATTTACTGTGTGTTGGTGGGACGCAGGTCTGGACAGCTGTCGTCATCCTATTAGCTTTAATTATCATTATTATTATTATATATTTATACAGCACCATTGATTCCATGGTGCTGTACATGAGAAAGGATACCATTACTCCATTCAATTAGCTGGATAGATAAGAGTTAATGTATGTGTGTGTATGCTTTAGTAAAGATGGAGTGAATGCTTAAGTTTAAGGCCATGTTCACATTTTGCATTGAACCATAGGATGATCACATCAAAGATGACCGTCTGATAGCCCAGCTCGACTACCCATCTCTGCTGAAAATCCAACAGCTTTTTTGAGAGATGTGTGGACACTCATCTTTGAAAATAGGGTCCCAGCTGCTGTCCCGCCTCAGTTTAGCGCCCTCATATCAATGAGGTGATCGGAATTTTCTGTGTGTTGGTGGGACGCAGGTCTAGACAGCTGTCGTCATCCTATTAGCTGTAATTATCATTATTATTATTATTCATTTATACAGCACCATTGATTCCATGGTGCTGTACATGAGAAAGGATACCATTACTCCATTCAATTAGCTGGATAGATAAGAACTAATGTATGTGTGTGTATGCTTTATTAAAGATGAAGTGAAAGCTTAAGTTTAAGGCCATGTTCACATGTTGCATTGAACCATAGGATGATCACATTAAGATGACCGTCTGATAGCCCAGCTCGACTACCCATCTCTGCTGAAGACCCAACAGCTTTTTGAGAGATGTGTGGAGGACATGATCTTTAAAAATAGGGTCCCAGCTGCTGTCCCACTCAGTTTAGTGCCCTCGTATCAACAAGGTGATCAGAATTTACTGTGTGTTGGTGGACGCAGGTCTGGACAGCTGTCTCATCCTATTAGCTTTAATTATCATTATTATTATTATATATTTATACAGCACCATTGATTCCATGGTGCTGTACATGAGAAAGGATACCATTACTCCATTCAATTAGCTGGATAGATAAGAGTTAATGTATGTGTGTGTATGCTTTAGTAAAGATGGAGTGAATGCTTAAGTTTAAGGCCATGTTCACATTTTGCATTGAACCATAGGATGATCACATCAAAGATGACCGTCTGATAGCCCAGCTCGACTACCCATCTCTGCTGAAATCCAACAGCTTTTTTGAGAGATGTGTGGAGGACATGATCTTTGAAATTAGGGTCCCAGCTGCTGTCCCCCTCAGTTTAGCGCCCTCGTATTAACAAGGTGATCGGAATTTACTGTGTGTTGGTGGGACACAGGTCTGGACAGCTGTCGTCATCCTATTAGCTGTAATTATCATTATTATTATTATTTATTTATACAGCACCATTGATTCCATGGTGCTGTACACGAAAAAGGATACCATTACTCCATTCAATTAGCTTGATAGATAAGAATTAATGTATGTGTGTTTATGCTTTATTAAAGATGGAGTGAATGCTTAAGTTTAAGGCCATGTTCACATGTTGCGTTGAACCATAGGATGATCACATCAAAGATGACCGTCTGATAGCCCAGCTCGACTACCCATCTCTGCTGAAGACCCAACAGCTTTTTTGAGAGATATGTGGAGGACATCATCTTTTGAAAATAGGGTTCCAGCTGCTGTCCCCCCTCAGTTTAGCACCCTCGTATCAACGAGGTGATCGGAATTTACTGTGTGTTTGGGACGCAGGTCTGGACAGCTGTCGTCATCCTATTAGCTATTATATATTATTATTATTATTTTATTTATACAGCACCATTGATTCCATGGTGCTTGTAATGAGAAAGGATACCATTACTCCATTCAATTAGCTTGATAGATAAGAATTAATGTATGTGTGTGTATGCTTTATTAAAGATGGAGTGAATGCTTAGTTTAAGGCCATGTTCACATGTTGCGTTGAACCATAGGATGATCACATCAAAGATGACCGTCTGATAGCCCAGCTCGACTACCCATCTCTGCTGAAGACCCAACAGCTTTTTTGAGATGTGTGGAGGACATCATCTTTGAAAATAGGGTCCCAGCTGCTGTCCCGCCTCAGTTTAGCGCCCTCTATCAATCGAGGTGATCGAATTTTCTGTTGTTGGTGGGACGCAGGCCTGACAGCTGTCGTCATCCTATTAGCTGTAATTATCATTATTATTATTTTTATTTATACAGCACCATTGATTCCATGGTGCTGTACATGAGAAAGGGTACCATTACTCCATTCAATTAGCTAGATAGATAAGAATTAATGTATGTGTGTGTATGCTTTATTAAAGATGGAGTGAAGTTAAGTTTAAGGCCATGTTCACATGTTGCTTGAACCATAGGATGATCACATAAAGATGACCGTCTGATAGCCCAGCTCGACTACCCATCTCTGCTGAAGACCCAACAGCTTTTTTGAGAGATGTGTGGAGGACATCATCTTTGAAAATAGGGTCCCAGCTGCTGGTCCCGCCTCAGTTTAGCGCCCTCATATCAACGAGGTGATCGGAATTTACTGTGTGTTGGTGGGACGCAGGTCTGGACAGCTGTCGTCATCCTATTAGCTGTAATTATCAATTATTATTATTATTTATTTATACAGCACCATTGATTCCATGGTGCTGTACAGAGAAAGGATACCATTACTCCATTCAAGTTAGCTGGATAGATAGAGATTAATGTATGTGTGTGTATGCTTTATTAAAGATGAGTGAATGCTTAAGTTTAAGGCCATGTTCACATGTTGCATTGAACCATAGGATGATCACATCAAAGATGACCGTCTGATAGCCCAGCTCGACTACCCATCTCTGCTGAAGACCCAACAGCTTTTTTGAGAGATGTGTGGAGGACATGATCTTTGAAAATAGGGTCCCAGCTGCTGTCCCCTCAGTTTAGCGCCCTCGTATTAACAAGGTGATCGAATTTACTGTGTGTTGGTGGGACGCAGGTCTGGACAGCTGTCGTCATCCTATTAGCTGTAATTATCATTATTATTATTATTTATTTATACAGCACCATTGATTCCATGGTGCTGTACACGAGAAAGGATACCATTACTCCATTCAATTAGCTGATAGATAAGAAGTTAATGTATGTGTGTGTTATGCTTTATTAAAGATGGAGTGAATGCTTAAGTTTAAGGCCATGTTCACATTGTTGCTTGAACCATAGGATGATCACATCAAAGATGACCGTCTGATAGCCCAGCTCGACTACCCATCTCTGCTGAAGACTCCAACAGCTTTTTTGAGAGATGATGTGGAGGACATGATCTTTGAAAATAGGGTCCCAGCTGCTGTCCCCCCTCAGTTTAGCACCCTCGTATCAACGAGGTGATCGGAATTTACTGTGTGTTGGTGGGAACGCAGGTCTGGACAGCTGTCGTCATCCTATTAGCTGTAATTATCATTATTATTATTATTTATTTATACAGCACCATTGATTCCATGGTGCTGTACAGGAAAATGGATACCATTACTCCATTCAATTAGCTGGATAGATAAGAATTAATGTATGTGTGTGTTATGCTTTATTAAAGATGGAGTGAAAGGTTAAGTTTAAGGCCATGTTCACATGTTGCATTGAACCATAGGATGATCACATTAAAGATGACCGTCTGATAGCCCAGCTCGACTACCCATCTCTGCTGAAGACCCAACAGCTTTTTTGAGAGATGTGGAGGACATCATCTTTGAAAATAGGGTCCAGCTGCTGTCCCGCCTCAGTTTAGCCCCTCGATATCAACGAGGTGATCGGAATTTACTGTGTGTTGGTGGGACGCAGGTCTGGACAGCTGTCGTCATCCTATTAGCTGTAATTATCTATTTATTTATTTATACAGCACCATTGATTCCATGGTGCTGTACATGAGAAAGGATACCATTACTCCATTCAATTAGCCTGATAGATAAGAATTAATGTATGTGTGTGTATGCTTTATTAAAGATGGAGTGAATGCTTAAGTTTAAGGCCATGTTCACAGTTGCGTTGAACCATAGGATGATCACATCAAAGATGACAGTCTGATAGCCCAGCTCGACTACCCATCTCTGCTGAAGACCCAACAGCTTTTTTGAGAGATGTGTGGAGGACATGATCTTTGAAAATAGGGTCCCAGCTGCTGTCCCCCTCAGTTTAGCGCCCTCGTATTAACAAGGTGATCGGAATTTACTGTGTTGGTGGGACGCAGGTCTGGACAGCTGTCGTCATCTATTAGCTGTAATTATCATTATTATTATTTATTTATACAGCATCATTGATTCCATAGTGTTGTACATGAGAAAGGTTACCATTACTCCATTCAATTAGCTGGATAGATAAGAATTAATGTATGTGTGTGTATGCTTTATTAAATATGGAGTGAATGCCTATTGTATATTGATAAAAGCATCCATTGTCCTGGATTGTGAGCTCCTAGGGGCAGGATGCATTTTCCTTTCCAGGTCGGCTCTCCTCAGCCTATAATTACATACAGATATACTTCAATAAGCAGCAGGTCACACGTGATCCAGGGAGATATCCGATCGCCAGAACTGGGGTCAGGAAGGAATTTTTTTCCCCCCTGAGGTACAACTCTCCGGGGGTTTTCTTTGCCTTCCTCTGGATCTCTGGGTCCGGTGGCTCATCAGGTCCGCAATGTCCGCAGCAAGTTCTCTGGTTTCCATCGGACCTGAGATTCACAGTGAGTCTTAATTTATTGAAGGACCGGTAATACTTTCATTACAATGTTGCTTATTGCTATTCCAAAAAAAATAAATAAATAAAAAAATTTGAGATTATATATTATGTTTTGTGTTTTATTTGTCTGCACTTCACCCTACACAGTGAAAACCGCACAAACCTCCAGAACTAGAACCAGACTTGATCCGGCATCTAATAAACTGTCTCATCTATACATATGCAGCTGCAGGACCAGGTCTATAGGGGGCACCGTACACAGTGCGGGTCACATGACTCTAGCCATGATAACATCACCTGTCCCATGTCATGTTACTATGTGGGTCATTCTCGATGATGGGGGCACTCACATCACATAGGTCCGGCCATGATAATGTCACCTGTCCTAAGTCACATCACTATGAGGGTCTGTCTCGGTGATGGGGGCATTCACATTGTATGGATCCTATATAATATACTACCTGAAAGAAGACTGAAGAAGCGGGTCAGAGACGCAGAACACATGAGACTCAGGAAAAGGAGGAAAATTGCTAAAGAGGTGTCTCAGGGACAACAAGTAGCCACATGACAAAACAGGGGGGTCAGGAATGATCACAATGGCACATTCACTAAGACCAGCTATAGTAAGAAGAGGAGAAACTTAGGAGGATTTGTGCCAAATTATGCACTATTTATCAGGATAGGACAGATACATTTATGTTAATCATATACATGTCCTGGCTGATATCTCCCAGAGCAAAGTCCCTGCCTGGTGCAGAAGTGCTGGACAACCCCTATACGTGTAATAAGACCCACAGAGCCGCCTCCATCAGAGGAGATGTACACACATCGGTCCATCAGAGGAGATGTACAAACATCTGTCCATCAGAAGAGATGTACAAACATCTGTCCATCAGGTTGGGGTGTGGGGAGGTATTTTCTCGATATATCTCACTCCTCATAACACACTTGGATAAAAAGACAATTTACATACGAGGAAGAAGGACAGAGGGGCAGGAACACAAAAAGAACCACAGGATCCAGAACAGCCATATTTACACAATGTCAAAGCAAAATACAGATTTACGGAAAGCGACAGGTTCTCTTTAATGGGATTTCTGATGGATGAGAACATCTCGATGGATTCCTCACATCACTAGTTTCCCCTATTATGACCAGCCATTAATTGGGAGACGTATAGAGATGGGACCAGTCATGTGCCGTGTGCAGGGTCTCCACATAAAAAAGGATAAAAAAGTGGATGGGCCAGGGTCTACTATAGACTTACATGTTATGGGGCTGCAAAGCCAGTCGATAAACCTGTAAGTGGCAGCATTGGTGTCTGGGTGCTTTACCTGCACGCCCATTAGTAATTTGTGGTGATAGGTCGGGAAATGAGTGGGACTGCAGGTTCTAGTGTCTTAGACCCACTAGGGCGATAAAAACCACTGATTAGTTTGAAAATGGCCATCCACTATGGTTGCTGGACACATGAAGTCTTCTACAGCCTTAGGCAGTAGTTTTTATGATACTCATACTCAATAGATAAAAGTCAGAAAGTCTTCAACACTAAACCTGACTTGAGGCCACACCTCTCGGTTGCCTAATGTCATTGCTTCTCTAGGGCTCTTCTCAGATATTCATTCCATCAGAGCTCTAGAAAACCAAAGCTGCCCCTGTGGTGGTCATAACTGCAGCAGCCCAAGAGCCATACTCCTTAACGGGGGTCACCTGGAATGGTGAAGGATATAGGATCCATTCACACCACATTCAGCCGTGCATTCAAATCTTTACACAAAGCTTCCAACTGAATCATGAAAAACTGGATTGTGCTGTCTGAAATTATCGACACCCCCGAAAAAAGGTTAATGGAGCCCAAAGATTCAAAGTTTGTTCAATTCAATGGCTTCTTCAATGACATATCTGAATCACATTGTGGTGGGATTTAGATAAAACTCCCAGGGACACAAATATAGTGCAAGGATCAGACTTGCAGCACAAATACCAGAGAACAGCTGTAATCTGGGGCCCTGCTGGAAGTAAGGGGGCAGGGGCCAGCATCAGGAGAGGTGCTTCTAGTTAATGGTTCCCATACCATTTCTAGTCCTGATTCCCGCATACGACCTGAAGGGTCCATTAATTGGGAGTGGGATAAGGTTTCAATGGTCTATCACTATTTTGGGACTCTCACCTGCACAGTACAAGCTCTTTTATTAGTTAAGCCCCACCCACAATGAATACCAATACTATTATTAAAAACCTCATCATGGTGAGACACAGCTTGGGGTGCAGCTTTCCACCTTTGGCCACTACATGGCCCTTACAAGACCATCGTGTGTTCACTGCATTATGACACAGAATGTAAAAAGGTTTGGTATCATGTTAGCCAGTTGAAAAAATGTTGATTGCTTTTAGTGGGAGAATCAAAATAATTAACTTGTAGTTGTGACCAGGCCCGGAGCCAGCACCCGGCATACCCGGGCAGATGCCGGGCCCTGAAGCAATGCAAGGGCCCACAGCTGTGTGTGAGCGGAAGCAGAGGAGCCATGCTCACACACGGCTGCACTCCCTCTCTCCTCTCCTTCTCTGCACTGATCTATGTAATCGGTACACAGCAGGAGAAGAAGCTAACCAGGAGCTAAATGGAGGCTGAAGGATCTGCCAGTTCCAGTCATGTGACTGATTACATGACTGAAATCAAGGTCCTAGAAGAAACTGCTTAACTTCTTTAGCCTCTATGCAGCCTCCATGCAGCTCCTGCTCTGCAGGGATCAAGATCATCTGAATGTGGTAATATATGTGTATGTGTGTGCATCTGTGTGTATGTGTGTGTCTGATTATGTATGTGTGTCTGTATGTCTCTGTATGTATTTGTATGTGTGTGTATTTGTGTATATGTATGTGCATGTAGCAGAGCTGTGTGTGTATGTGCATGTTGCAGAGCTATGTGTGTTTGTACGTGTATGGATTGTACATGTAGCAGAGCTGGGTATGTAGTGTGCATGTAGCAGAGCCATATGTGTAACTGTATGTGTAGTGTGCATGTAGCAGAGCTGCGTGTGTCTGTGTATGTTCATGTAGTAGAGCTGTGTGTGTATTATGTGTAGTGTGCATATAGCAGAGCTGTGTGTCTACATGTGCATGTAACAGAGGCATGAATGTCTATGGGCATGTAGCAGAGCTGTGTGTCATATATAATTTGGGTGGGTGGAGGCAGAGTGTAAAAGGGGCCCATTAAGACTCTTTCGCCCGAAGCCCACACAAATCTGGAGTCGGCCCTGCCTGCATACCTCATGAGAGCAAGACCAGGAAAATTGCCAGTAGACTTCGAAAGAGGCATAGTAGTTCCTGAAGAAGGTACTACAGATACAGATGGGGATACTCACAGGAAAGAACAATATCAGAAAATTCAAGAATGCGTTGAGACAAAGAAGACTGCACAAACTAGATGATCAATGAGAAAAAGAACCATACACTGTGTTACCATCCAATTTTGTTAACCAGAAAACTAGTTTAATCAGTAAAGATCATGGTTAAACCACAGCAACAGTGTCCAGAGATCATTTGAAAAAGTGCCCTCAACAGCTTCAACCAGAAGAAAATGTACCTTGTCCAAAGTCAGAAGAGCAAGAGAAGCCAAAGACAGTCCAGACACTAATTGGAGAGTTACCAGCGGATTGGCTTCAGATAGAAGTTATATACCTAATCCCAACTCTAATGTTTCCACCAGCAGTAGAAGTGCCAAGAGTACAAGAGCCATCCGTTGTACCGGAACCAGAGAATCCTGCAATCGGTGTACCTGCCATTCCCACTATTAGAACCAGAAGACACTCAGGCATACCTGTGTTATGCAGATCAACTCATGAGTCAGTAAGTAGTGTCCATTCTACACCAGACATACGTACCAGTGGCACGCCAGTTTTACGTAGGTCAACACATGTCAATCTAGGACATCCACCACTCAGGTACAGAGAGTAAACTGTAAAATATGGGAAAATGTAAATATGTGCGGAATGTAAATATGTTATTAATGCTAATGTACAGAAAAGGGTGGAAAGTAGGTAAAACCAACCCAGACCAGGTACACAACACCAGTAAAAGGGGTGAGAGGAGTTGGCGTAAGGAGCTGAATAGGGAGAACAAAATCTTGGCCAATAGGTGACCCCAGAGCCAGGAGGCCTACAACGCTTATGACCTGGTAGAGGCCCCTACAGTACCTAGGAATCCTACGCCGAGGCACCCGCATTGTTTGTTGTTGTGCTGTTGACCTTTAAGCCACAGAGACTTTACCTGTTTGACTTCTTGAATGTCCCCTTTTCTTATTTTCAAAAGTGGACCATAACCACAGGATTGGTAGTGGCAACCACCCATTTAAACACCCTTTAAACAGCCTGCAGCAGATGGACCAGCGCTGTATGGACTGGATACCTGTTTTTCCCATTCATAACTGTTTTTTGTATATTTTTCATTTGTAAGACTCTGTTCAATGACAAATGTAAATAGTTATGTTATGGTTTATGGGAAAATGTTTCAGTCCCGGAGGACTGTTTTTAAAGGGATCCTGTCACCCCCAAAACACCTCTAAACCTATTAAAAGCTGTCCCTAGAGCATATTAACACTTTCCCTACACTCCTTTTACCTCCTAAATGCACATAGTCAAAGTGAATAAAAACGTTATTATAGTACCTCATTACTGATGATAATGAGTGACTATGGTATTCATAGTCACTCATCCAGGCTGCCCCTCTTCATCATATCACGCCTGAATAGGCGTGATCTACATCCCAGATTAAAATTCGCGCCTCCCTGCACGCCTCCCCGCTGTGCCCTGTGTTGTCCGAGGCTGCAGTGTGGCTGGGTGACGCGATCCGCGTCATTCCCGGCGCTGGGTGACGTATTTACACCCGCGCCGCGCTGTCAGCTTCAAAATGCGCAATGCGCATGCGCGCGCCGCGCTGTCAGCTTCAAAATGCGCAATGCGCATGCGCAGTGCGCATTTTGAAGCTGACAGCGCGGCGCGGTGTGTAAATACGTCACCCGGCGCCGGGAATGACGCGGATCGCGTCACCCAGCCACACTGCAGCCTCAGACAACACAGGGCACAGCGGGGAGGCGTGCAGGGAGGCGCGAATTTGAATCTGGGATGTAGATCACGCCTATTCAGGCGTGATATGAAGAAGAGGGGCAGCCTGGATGAGTGACTATGAATACCATAGTCACTCATTATCATCAGTAATGAGGTACTATAGTAACGTTTTTATTCACTTTGACTATGTGCATTTAGGAGGTAAAAGGAGTGTAGGGAAAGTGTTAATATGCTCTAGGGACAGCTTTTAATAGGTTTAGAGGTGTTTTGGGGGTGACAGGATCCCTTTAACTAGGGGGGAATGTGGCACCCGTGCGGGGATTGCCACAGGATCCACCGGTGCAAGGAGGGAATTACACCTTGGTTCGCACAGCACACAACACCTTCCACCCCAGACCTGAAGGGGGAGCTCTACTGGCTGCCTTAAGCCAGTTCCCCTTTAAAACATCCAGGCCTGAGGGGAGGAGTCAGTTTGTCTCAGTAGTTAGTCTGAGTAGTGAGTCTGAGGAGAGAGTCAGAGGAGTGAGGAGCTGGTCGTTGGGAAGTAACCAGGCCCAGGACCAGAGACTACTGACCGCTGTGTTGCACCCTAGGGAAAGGGTCGGAGGCAAGCGGAAGAAACAGGGAATCAAGAAAGGGGAACCAGTTGCTACAGCCCTTCAGTACACCTGGACATTGGAGTCCGTTGCTGATACCATTTACTGTTACAGCAAAAGCCCGGAAGACTCAGGAGAAGTTCACCCTTGAAGAGAACAAGTAAGAGATGCTAAACTAACCAAGTATAGGACCAGGGGCCATAGGAGAAACAGGGACCCCGCAGAAGGACCTCATTGTCAGTTTAGGACAAAGCCCAGAGAGGGAGAAGAAGCGGTGGGTTCAGGCTCAGGCAGGACTTACCCCAAACCACAGAGCACAGACACAGAGGAGGCCTCATAACTTTCTAAGGTGGAAGTCCCAAGTTGCACCAGGGACCTGGTTAATACTCTGGACTGTACCTGTTACCTTATCACCAGTAAAAGGTACCGAAACAACAATCACTGTGTGTGTGCCTGCTTAACCGCCGCAATTCACCGCCTTGTCTGCAAAGATGCAACTACTACTCCCCTCATCCATTCCCGCTGCCCTGAGAAAAGCTCCACCTGTGGGGAGCTGTACCACACTCTGCTGCACCCACCATCACCTCAGCGGCTGGCTACAGTGCTGGTATACCCGTTACCAGGTACCATAGGTGGCGTCACATTGACAATTCCCTTTCTCCCCCACTGTTCCCCGCCATTGAGGGTCCAGGGCACGGGACCGGGGATCGACCAGCCATGATCCCCCATCAAAGCCTCCATCAGCCCCGGTACCAGAGTACCCCATACCCTGTCGAACGCCTCATGTGCAGTGTTAATGAGAGACATAAATACCAGTATGGGCCCATGATAGGGGACATATATCTTAAGACAGGGATAAGGTATATACCAAGATGAGGATGTACCATATATACTAGGATAAGGGACATATATACCAGAATAGACCAGGATGAGCAACTAATATACGAGAATGGGCCCAGGATGGGGAACATGTATAGTATACCAGGATGGGCCCAGAATGAGGGCCATGTATACCAAGAGTGGGATCATATACTGTGGGGAATATAAGTATTTGATGCACTGCCAATTTTCCAAGTTTCCCACTTACAAGCAATGCAGAGGTCTGTGATTTTTATCATAGGTACGATTCAACTATGAGGGACAGAGTCTAAAAAATCCAGAAAATCAAATTGTATGATTTTTAAATAACAAAATTGCATTTTATTGCTTAAAAAAAAAAGGATTTGATCACATACCAACTAGAATTCTGCTCTCAAAGACCTGTTAATTTTTTGTTAAGAAACCCTTCTACTCTGCACTCATTACCTGTATTAATGGTTCCTGCTTGAACTTATTACGTGTAAAAAAGAGAACTGTCCACACACTCAATCAATCAAACTCCAACCTCACCACCAAGCCATCTAAGGACAACAGGGACAAAGGTGCAATTATAAGAAAATGGAAGAAATACAAGATAACTATTAATCTTCCTTGGTCTGGGGCTTAATGCAAGATCTCACCTCGTGGGGTAAGAGTGATTCTAAGAAAGGTCAGGAATCAGCCCAGAAATACATGGGAGGACCTGGTCAATCACCTGAAGAGAGGTAATATCCTGCAGGGCATGGAAGGTCCCCCTGCTCATGCCAACACATGTCCAGGTTCATTTGAGGTTTGCCAGTGATCATCTGGATGATGCAGAAGAGGCATGAAAGAAGTGGTCAAGTGGTCATATGAGACTACAATAGAACCTTTTGGTATCAACTCCACTTGGTGTGTTTAGAGGAAGAACAACCTCAAGAACAACATCCCAACAATGAAGCATGGGGGTGGAAATATCAAACTTTGAAAAAGGACAGGGTGACTGCAGAAAGGACAAGGCAACTGCACTGTATTGAAGGGAGGATGGATGGGGTCATGTATTGCAAGATTTTAGCCAACAATCTCCTTCACTCAGTAAGAATGATGTTGATGATGGGTTGTGGCTGGGTCTTCCTGCATGACAATGACCTGAAATACACACTCAGGGCAACTAAAGAGGGGCTTAATGTTGCCCAGTGACAAGCCCAGAAACATGATCAGGATAACAACTGTATGAAGGGAGGGCCAAATTCCCTGCTGCACTGTGTGCAAACTTGGTCAAGAACTAGAGGAAACGTCTGACCTCTGTAATTAGTAACATAGTAACATAGTTTTTAAGGTTGAAGAAAGACTTTAAGTCCATCTAGTTCAACCCATAGCCTAACATGTTGATCCAGAGGAAGGCAAAAAAAACCCATGTGGCAACACTAAGCTCCACATTGGGGGAAAAAATTCCTTCCTGACTCCAGGTACGGCAATCAGACTAATTCCCTGGATCAACGCCCTATCAAAGAATCTAGTATGTATAACTGGTAATATTATAGTTTTCAAGAAAGGCATCCAGGCCCTTCTTAAATGTTAGTAGTGACTCACTCATTACAACATCATGTGGCAGAGAGTTCCATAGTCTCACTGCTCTTACAGTAAAGAATCCGCGTCTGTGATTATGATTAAACCTTCTTTCCTCCAGACGTAGAGGATGCCCCCTTGTCCCAGTCTCAGGCCTAAGAGTAAAGAGATCATTAGAAAGGTCTCTGTACTGTCCCCTCATATATTTATACATTATTATAAGATCACCCCTAAGCCATCGTTTTTCCAAGCTAAATAACCCCAAGCTTAATAACCTGTCTTGGTATTGCAGACCCCTTAGTCCTCTAATGACTTTTGTCGCTCTTCTCTGGACCCGCTCTAGTTCAGCTATGTCTTTCTTATACACCGGAGACCAGAATTGAACACAATATTCTAAGTGTGGTCGCACTAGTGACTTGTATAGAGGTAAAATTATGTTCTCCTCATGAGCATCTATGCCACTTTTAATGCATCCCATTATTTTATTTGCCTTTGCAGCAGCTGCCTGACACTGGCCACTAAATGTGAGTTTGTCATCAACCCATACACCCAGGTCTTTTTCAGTGACAGTTTTGCCCAGTGTTTTACAATTAAGCACATAATTATACCTTTTGTTTCCTCTGCCCAATTGCATGACCTTACATTTATCCCCATTAAAGCTCATTTGCCATTTAGCAGCCCAAGCTTCTAGTTTACATAAATCCTCCTGTAATATAAAATTGTCCTCCTCTGTACTGATTACCCTGCAGAGTTTAGTGTCATCCGCAAATATTGAGATTCTACTCTGTATGCCCCCTACAAGGTCATTAATAAATATATTAAATAGAAGCGGGCCCAACACTGACCCCTGTGGTACCCCACTGTTAACTGTGACCCATTCTGCGTGTGTTCCATTAATAACCACCCTTTGTTTCCTATCACTAAGCCAGATTCTTAACCCACTTACACATATTTTCCCCTATCCCCATTGCCCTCATTTTATGTATCAACCTTTTGTGTGGCACTGTATCAAAAGCTTTTGAAAAGTCCATATACACCACATCCACTGCATTTCCTTGGTCCAGTCCAGAACTTACTTCTTCATAGAAGCTTATTAGATTAGTTTGACAGGAACGGGTCCCTCGTAAAACCATGTTGATAATGGGTCATGAGGCTATTTTTCTTCAGATACTCCAGTATAGCATCTCTTATAAAACCCTCTAGGATTTTACCCACAGTAGAGGTTAAGCTTACTGGCCTATAATTTCCAAGTTCAGTTTTTGTCCCCTTTGTGAATATTGGCACCACATTTGCTATACGCCAGTCCTGTGGTACAGACCCTGTTATTATGTAATCTTTAAATATTAAAAATAATGGTCTATCTATGACAGTACTTAATTCCTGCAGCACTCTGGGGTGTATCCCATCTGGGCCCGGGAATTTGTCAATTTTAGTGATTTTTAGACGATGTCGCACTTCCTCTTGGGTTAAGCAGGTGACATTTAATTGAGAATTTTTGTTATCACTGATCATATTGTCTGTCATGGGATTTTCTTGTGTAAATACTGTTGAAAAAAACAAAGGTTTCTGTACCAATTATTAAGTTATGTTTTTCTATTGTATCAAATATGTATTTAAAATTTCATGCAGTTAAATGCAAATTAATAATGTAAAAATAAAACAATGTGATTTTCTGGCTTTTTCAGTTTTTTAGATTCTGTCTCTCACAGTTGTAGTGTACCTAAACAGAAATTACAGACCTCTACATTCTTTGTAGGTGAGAAATCTTGCAAAACTGGAAGTGTATCAAATACTTATTTTCCCCTCTATATATCAGGATAAGGGATATATATTACACTGCTGAGGAAAAAAAAAATCAATAAAACTCTCCTTAGGCCATCTAATATTATGCACAAGCTGGGAGCAGAGAACTTCCCAAGATGGAGAAGGGGGCAGCGCTGGTGCATCATACAGATTGATTAAGAGGGCCAGCTGCTTGCAAAATGCACACTGATGATGCTGCAATAGGGAGTCTGCCATATTGCTAAGTTACAGAAGAAAATAGTTGTGGTTCTGATAGCGCTAAGGAAGGAGGGCAAGGGGAAATTGTTGTAGTGAACAGACCTTCCACCTGATGAAGACGGTAATGTCGAAACGCGTAGCGGAGTTTGAGGAACCGTGTTTTTTTAATAAAGGTCTGTTCACTACAACAATTTCCCCTTGCCCTCCTTCCTTAGCGCTATCAGAACCGCAACTATTTTCTTCTGTGCACTTCTCTCACTTCTGAGGGACCGTGCGGTTCAGCAGCTTTGGAAGAGAGGCATCGTTTATTAAAGGACCTGTTTATCCAAGTCTGGAGAACTACTAGGACCTATCTGACGTCACCACCTCAGAACACGTGACCGGTGGAAGTGACGTGCTCTCTCCCTGGCACGAGAATCTTTCTCGGGGACGCCCTGTTTGGTATTGCTCCACAGGAGGCTATCACTGGAGTTGTACCCAGCTAGTACAACTCCACAAGGTGAGTGGAAACCCCACTTTCCCTGCAATACGGTTTACCCTGAGGTGCTTCACATTTGCGCTCCTTCTCTTTTCTCTTACATATTGCTAAGTTAGATACACAGAGTGTCTTAACAGGACATACAGTGCCTACAAGTAGTATTCAACCCCCTGCAGATTTAGGTGGTTTGATAAGATGCAAATAAGTTAGAGCCTTCAAACTGCAAACGAGAGTAGGATTTATTAACAGAAGCATAAATCTTACAAACCAAAAAGTTATGTTGCTCAGTTGAATTTTAATAATTTTTAAACATAAAAGTGAGGGTCAATTATTATTCAACCCCTCAAACCACCAGCATTCTGTTTGGTCCCCCTAAAGTATTAAGAAGTAGTTCAGGCACAAAGAACAATGAGCTTCACGTGTGGATTAATTATCTCTTTTGCCAGCCTTTTCTGACTATTTAAGACCCTCCCCAAACTTGTGAACAGTACTCATACATGGTCAACATGGGAAAGACAAAGGAGCATTCCAACGCCATCAGAGACAAGATCGTGGAGGGTCACAAGGCTGGCAAGGGGTACAAAACCCTTTCCAAGGAGTTGGGCCTACCTGTCTCCACTGTTGGGAGCATCATCCGGAAGTGGAAGGCTTATGGAACTACTGTTAGCCTTCCACGGCCTGGACAGCCTTTGAAAGTTTCCTCCTGTGCCAAGGCCAGGCTTGTCCGAAGAGTCAAGGCTAACCCAAGGACAACAAGGAAGGAGCTCCGGGAAGATCTCATGGCAGTGGGGACATTGGTTTCAGTCAATACCATAAGTAACGTACTCCACCGCAATGGTCTCCGTTCCAGACGAGCCCGTAAGGTACCTTTACTTTCAAAGTGTCATGTCAAGGCTCGTCTACAGTTTGCTCATGATCACTTGGAGGACTCTGAGACAGACTGGTTCAAGGTTCTATGGTCTGATGAGACCAAGATCGAGATCTTTGGTGCCAACCACACACGTGACGTTTGGAGACTGGATGGCACTGCATACGACCCCAAGAATACCATCCCTACAGTCAAGCATGGTGGTGGCAGCATCATGCTGTGGGGCTGTTTCTCAGCCAAGGGGCCTGGCCATCTGGTCTGCATCCATGGGAAGATGGATAGCACGGCCTACCTTGAGATTTTGGCCAAGAACCTCCGCTCCTCCATCAAGGATCTTAAGATGGGTCGTAATTTCATCTTCCAACAAGACAACGACCCAAAGCACACAGCCAAGAAAACCAAGGCCTGGTTCAAGAGGGAAAAAATCAAGGTGATGGAGTGGCCTAGTCAGTCTCCTGACCTTAACCCAATTGAAAACTTGTGGAAGGAGCTCAAGATTAAAGTCCACATGAGACACCCAAAGAACCTAGATAACTTGGAGAAGATCTGCATGGAGGAGTGGGCCAAGATAACTCCAGAGACCTGTGCCGGCTTGATCAGGTCTTATAAAAGACGATTATTAGCTGTAATTGCAAACAAGGGCTATTCCACAAAATATTAAACCTAGGGGTTGAATAATAATTGACCCACACTTTTATGTTTAAAATTTATTAAAATTCAACTGAGCAACATAACTTTTTGGTTTGTAAGATTTATGCTTCTGTTAATAAATCCTACTCTCGTTTGCAGTTTGAAGGCTCTAACTTATTTGCATCTTATCAAACCACCTAAATCTGCAGGGGGTTGAATACTACTTGTAGGCACTGTATATACCAGAGAGAGCCTGGGATTGATGACATACATACCAGGATGGAGAAAAATATACCAGGATGAGGGTAATAAATACCAGCATGGGCCAAGGAAGGGGATCATTTATATCAGGATGGGACAAGGATGAGCAACATTTATACCAAGATGGAGGACATATATACATGAAAGGGGCCCAGGATAGGAGACATTAGTACAGAATTGGGGGATATTACCCTCCATCACTGTGCGTCATGACTACATTTTTGGCTTCAAATTTTTTCTCCTATTTTCCTCCTCTAAACCTAGGTGTGTCTTATGGACTGGTGTGTCTTAGACCAAAAAATATGGTAATAGTATAATTATACTTAGATGACTCTATTTTGATTAAAAAAGCACCAATAGTCATCCAATTGCTACAAGTTGTACCCTATCAAGATGGTCCCCATCTGTATTATTTCACCTCACTATGCTCTATTTTGAAGCCTGCTGGCACATAGTGTGGTGAAATACTGGAGTGTGGTACCAGCCTGATTGGGTACACCTTTTCATTTGGCTTTTTTTTAAATCAAAGTGTTGTACCTTATGAAATTAGTATGTACCAATACTATTTATGGTACTTATTTACTCACTACAGGGAATTTTCTCATTGTTTTTATCTTAGGTGTTACCTGATAATAGCCTAAATCATATTTTATTTTTGCCTTTAACCGTCCTTGCAACTTTTTATTACAAAAGGTTAGATATTTCGCAAGGTGTTACAAAAATATTTAATTAGGAATCCTTAGCGAACACGAAATCACTCGAGGAGGAACTGGGGTACATTTTTGCAAAGATTTGTAACTATTAAAAAAAGTCTCATGTGATGAATCAGGTTAAAACATTTGGAAAGCCTAAACCCTGTAACCCTGTCCACAATGACAAACAAGAAAAAAAAGAACAAACAGACAAACACACATAAAAAAAAGTAACATAGTAACATAGTAACATAGTATTTAAGGTTGAAGGAAGACCTTAAGTCCATCTAGTTCAACCCATAGCCTAACATGTTGATCCAGAGGAAGGCAAAAAAATAAACATGTGGCAACACTAAGCTCCACATTGGGGGAAAAAATTCCTTCCTGACTCCAGGTACGGCAATCAGACTAATTCCCTGGATCAACGCCCTATCAAAGAATCTAGTATGTATAACTGGTAATATTATAGTTTTCAAGAAAGGCATCCAGGCCCTTCTTAAATGTTAGTAGTGAGTCACTCATTACTACATCATGTGGCAGAGAGTTCCATAGTCTCACTGCTCTTACAGTAAAGAATCCACGTCTGTGATTATGATTAAACCTTCTTTCCTCCAGACGTAGAGGAAGCCCCCTTGTCCCCGTCTCAGGCCTAAGAGTAAAGAGATCATTAGAAAGGTCTCTGTACTGTCCCCTCATATATTTATACATTATTATAAGATCACCCCTAAGCCTTCGTTTTTCCAAGCTAAATAACCCCAAGTTTAATAACCTGTCTTGGTATTGCAGACCCCTCAGTCCTCTAATGACTTTTGTCGCTCTTCTCTGGACCCGCTCTAGTTCAGCTATGTCTTTCTTATACACCGGAGACCAGAATTGTACACAGTATTCTAAGCGTGGTCGCACTAGTGACTTGTATAGAGGTAAAATTATGTTCTCCTCATGAGCATCTATGCCTCTGTTAATGCATCCCATTATTTTATTTGCCTTTGCAGCAGCTGCCTGACACTGGCCACTAAATGTGAGTTTGTCATCTACCCATGCACAGCAGGTCTTTTTCAGTGACAGTTTTGCCCAGTGTTTTACAATTAAGCATATAATTATACCTTTTGTTTCCTCTGCCCAAGTGCATGACTTTACATTTATCCCCATTAAAGCGCATTTGCCATTTATCAGCCCAAGCTTCTAGTTTACATAAATCCTCCTGTAATATAAAATTGTCCTCCTCTGTATTGATTACCCTGCAGAGTGTAGTGTCATCGGCAAATATTAAGACAAGAGAGGGGGGGGGACAAGAGGCGCAATAGTGCCCTTATCACTAGACACTAGACAATTAAGGTGAGAAATAGTTTCACTCACCTAGTCCAGTTGTGCCACCCACAACTGGTTCAGAGGCCTGATATGGTACGTGTCTTGATGGCTGCTGCTGGACTTCCACCGGTCTCCACTCAGGGTAGACGAACTTGAAGTTTTGGGAAAGGAAGGTGTGTCACAGTCCGCGCTGCCAAGAAATCCGCTCGTAATAACGCTAGTAGTCAGTATCCAAATTTATCCTCTTTATTCATCCAACGCGTTTCAACGCCCTCCTGGCGTCTTCCTCAGGAATCCCTGAGGAAGACGCCAGGAGGGCGTTGAAACGCGTTGGATGAATAAAGAGGATAAATTTGGATACTGACTACTAGCGTTATTACGAGCGGATTTCTTGGCAGCGCGGACTGTGACACACCTTCCTTTCCCAAATCGGCAAATATTGAGATTCTATTCTGTATGCCCCCTACAAGGTCATTAATAAATATGTTAAAAAGAACCCGGCCCAATTCTGACCCCTGTGGTACCTCACTGTTAACTGTGCCTCATGAATTTTAAAAAAGCACAAATGAAAAGATGAATTAAGGGCAAAAGAAAAAAATGTAGAAAAATATACAAAATTGGACAAAATAGAGTAATGATGAATCAGCCACATACTATAAGGCAGCCAGAGTTTTGCTCATGAAGAACTATTTCTGTTCCACCAGATAATTCTCCAGAACGACATCCAGTCACATGTCTTGAAGCATAATTGTTAGGATAATTTGAAACACAAAAAGATACTTATGTGAACTGTTGGATGGGGTAATGTAGTTATCGCAATGTGGTAGAACTTTCCTTTTTGAATCCTCATGGTTTGTAGACATTAGCATCAGACTTCCAAGTCTTTAAACACATATTTTGGTGCCTCAAAAGTTAGACCTTTTTTTGGGTATACCGTATATACTCGTGTATAAGCCGACCCGTGTATAAGCCGACCCCCCTACTTTTGCCCCCAAAAACTGGGAAAACTTATTGACTCGCGTATAAGCCGAGGGTGGACTCCAGCACAGGTATACAACCCCCAGCAGTGAGGTATACAGCAGCCTCCCCAGTGGTAGTATACAGCAGCAGCCCCAGTGGTAGTATACAGCAGCCCCAGAGGTATATGCAGCCCCATAGGTATATGCAGCCCCAGAGGTATATGCAGCCCCATATGCAGCCCCAGAGGTATATGCAGCCCCAGAGGTATATGCAGCACCAGAGGTATATGCAGCCCCAGAGGTATATGCAGCCCCATATGCAGCCCCATAGGTATATACAGCAGCCCTTAGGTAGTATACAGCAGCAGCAGCCCCAGGGCTGTATACAGCCGCAGCCCCAGGGCTGTATACAGCCGCAGCCCCGGGGCTGTATACAGCCGCAGCCCCGGAGGTATACAGGCCCCCCATCAAGTTCCAGGGCCCCCCCCCCTTGCGCCCCAGCCTGTAAAGTAAAATCATACTTACCAGTGTCCTGTCGCGCCGTCCGCAGCTGCCGACACGCGATCCCGGGCTTCAATCCGCGTCTTCCGGCTTCCGACTTCCTGTGGTCGCGGGCAATGACGTCATTGCCCGCGACTACAGGAAATGCGGAAGACGCGGAATGAAGCCGGGGATCGCGTGTCGGCAGCTGCGGACGGCGCGACAGGACACTGGCAAGTATGATTTTCCTTTACAGGCTGGCGTGCAAGGGGGGGGGGGGCCCTGGAAGTTGATGGGGGGCCTGTATACCTCCGGGGCTGCTGCGGTATTTTTTATATACTCGCGTATAAGCCGAGGGGGGACTTTTCAGCCCAAATTTTGGGCTGAAAAACTCGTTATACGCGTATATACGTTACCTGTGATTCCAAAATGCTGTATTTTAAACAACTTTGCTATTACCACTCTTCAATATGGTCAGCATAAAAAATATTATTGAAGTAATTTTAACCACTATTGAGACTAATTTCATCTATACCAACCAAATTTACAACTCTGACAGTCCATAAAAAAAATCATGATATTTTAAAGTAATGTTTAACCCCTTATTGACGGAGCTAATTTTCATCTTAATGACCAGACCAAAGTTTACAACTCTGACCAGTGTCATTCATGAGGTTATATCTCTGGACCACTTCAATGGATCCCAGCAATTCTGAGACTGTTTTTACGTGGCATATTGGACTTCATGTTAGTGGTAAATTTAGAATAATATTTTTTGTGTTTATTTGTGAGAAAACAGAATTTTGGCAAAAATGTTGCAATTTTCAAATTTTGAAATTTTATACTGTTAAACCAGAGGGTTATGTCAAACAAAATAGTTAATAAAAAACATTTCCCACATGTCTAATTTACATCAGCACAATTTTGGGAACAAAAATTTTTTTGTTAGGAAGTTAGAAGGGTTCAAAGTTTATCAGCAATTTCTCATTTCTACACCAAAATTTACCAAACCATTTGTTCACGGACCTCATCACATTTAAAGTCACTTTGAGGAGCCTATGTGACAGAATATACCCAAAAGTGACACTAATCCAAAAACTGCACCCCTCAAGCTACTCAAACCACATCCAAGAAGTTTATTAACCACTCAGGTGCTTTACAGGAATGAATGAAAAGCGGAATAAAAAAAAAATACATAAATTTACATTTTACCTAAAAATGTTGCTTTAGCCTCAATTTACTCACTTTTACAAGTGATAGCATGACCAATTGGACCTTAAAATTTGCTGCTCAGATTCTTCAGAAGGCACTAACCACCCACATGTGGTCAGAACCCTCTGTTTGGGTTCACAGGGTGCTCAGGCCTGCCCCGACTAGGGAAAAGTAGCGACCGGGGTCTGTGGCAGCTGAACATGTAGGCAAGGACTCCGCACACTTTAGGTATTAAGAAACAAGTTTACTGACAAATTACACAGTACAAAATACAAGACATAATGCCAGGCTCTCGATTCCGAACATCAAGCAAGGGGAACATCTCAGGTACGCAGATGTCAGGCGATGGCAAGAGGTCATCACGGGTTGATGCAGTCCAGGGTTGTCTGGCACAAGCATATCAGGAGAACCTCTCTCTCAGGCCTCAGGCGTAGCACTGGCACAGCAGGAGAACATCAGACACCGACCTTGGACAGACGTCATCACAGGATGGACACCAGGGAACAGACCGGACATTGGGACACAGGCAGAACTTGGAGAGCACAGGTCCAGGAACACAGACATAGCAGCTTAGGGCATTGGCTGGTCAGATCCAGGATACACAGGCAGAGCAGTCAACAAAATTTAAGACTGGAGACTCACGAGGAACACGGAGAAGGAGCCTGTCCAGGAACACAAGCGGGACCGACTCTGAAACATGGACTGGACCACTAGGACTTCGGACTGGACATCTCCATCCTGTGCCGCACGCTCCATCCTGCCCCCCCGCATCCATCCTGCCCCCCGCATCCATCCTGCCCCGCCGCATCCATCATGCCCCGCTCACTCCATCCTGCACCCGCCACCATCCTGCCCCCCCGCCACCATCCTGCCATCCTGCCCCCCCGCCGGCTCCATCCTGTTCCCCCGCCACCATATGGCCCCTGGCTCCATCCTGCTCCCCTGGCTCCATGCCCTGCCGGCTCTATTCAGCCCCCCTGCCTCCATCCTGCCCTCCTAGCTCCATGCCCTGCCGGCTCCATCCTGCCCCCCCGCCTCTATCCTTCTCCCCCGGCTCCATCCTGTTCCCCACCGCATCCATCCTGCCCCTCGCATCCATCCTGCCCCCGCATCCATCCTGCCCCCCCTGCATCCATCCTGCCCCGCTCGCTCCATCCTGCCCCCCCGCCTCCATCATGCCCCCTCCACCTCCATCCTGCCCCCCCCAACTCCATCCTGCACCTTCGGCTCCATTTTATTTTTACTTTTACTGTAGAGGAGCGGGGCCTGGAGGAGCGGGGGGGGGGTGCGGGGTGCGGAGTATCTCCATATACCATAGTGGTGCTTTACATGTACCATATTGTACCGCCATATACCATCCATAGCACTGCTATACATGAACTGTAATGTACAGCCATATACTATAGTGCTGCTATACATGTGCTGTAATGTACCGCCATATACCATAGCGCTGCTATACATGTACTATAATGTACCGCCATATACCATAGCGCTGCTATACATGTGCTGTAATGTACCACCATATACTATAGCGCTGCTATACATGTACTATGATGTACCGTCATATATTATAGTGCTGCTATACATGTACTGTAATGTACTGCTATATACTATAGTGCTGCTATACATGTGCTGTAATGTACCGCCATATACCATAACGCTGCTATACATGTACTGTAATGTACTGCCATATACCATAGCGCTGCTATACATGTACTGTAATGTACGGTCATATAGTATAGTGCTGCTATACATGTGCTGTAATGTACCGCCATATACTATAGCGCTGCTATACATGTACTATGATGTACCGTCATATACTATAGTGCTGCTATACATGTACTGTAATGTACCGCTATATACTTTAGTGCTGCTATACAGGTGCTGTAATGTACCGCCATATACCACAGCGCTGCTATACATGTACTGTAATGTACCGCCATATACCATAGCGCTGCTATACATGTACTGTAATGTACGGTCATATAGTATAGTGCTGCTATACATGTGCTGTAATGTACCGCCATATACCATAGCGCTGCTATACATGTACTATAATGTACCGCCATATACCATAGCGCTGCTATACATGTACTCTAATGTACGGCCATATACTATAGTGCTACTAAAAATTTACTGTAATGTACCGCCATATACTATAGAGCTGTTATACATGTACTATAATGTACCGCCTTATACCATAGCGCTGCTATACATGTACTGTAATGTACCGCCATATACCATAAAGCTGCTATACATGTACTGTAATGTTCCGCCATATACCATAGTGCTGCTATACATGTGCTGTAATGTACCGCCATATACTATAGTGCTGCTATACATGTGCTGTAATGTACCGCCATACACTATAGTGCTGCTATACATGTGCTGTAATGTACCACCATATACTATAGTGCTGCTATACATGTACTGTAATGTACCACCATATACCATAGCGCTGCTATATATATATGTAGTTCACTCACGTTGAGTGAACAAATTCTGTCAGTCACAGTATGTCAACTACATACATATTCTAGAATACTCGATGCGTTAGAATCGGGCCACCATCTAGTTGTAATAATGTTTTTGATCAAAATAACAGACCTCAGACTATATAGATCACAAATTACACTGCTACGGTAGTTTATATAACTGATTAAGTAGTATTTTATTGGTACATTGCTATAAAGCATAATATATAGCACTACATGTCCTACAGTATGTGTGAAGTGCTGAACAGTCACAAGAAGAACAGGTTTAACAGATGATAAATGAGATTCACTAACAGCTTTTCCTGTGCTAACATCACCTGCTTTTGAACTACAACAGCTGTGCAGGTGACTGGCTGCTAAGGATTTTCTGTGCCAGCTGGATCATAAGTTATGTCAGATAACGCCAACTTGTTTCAAGTGAAAATTATTTCAATTCTCACACTGTTATGTATATTTAAATTAAAAAATAGCTTTTGTATGTGAACACTGGATATGAAGGACTTGATGGTTAGATAACTGTTGTGCTTCCAGGTGGGAGATATATGGCATACTGGTGGTCGTACAAACGTTTCGCTACCCCCAATGTAAACAGTGTGAGGTGGTTTGTGGAATTGTTTGTGGAATTGTCACCAAAATCCACGAGAAAAAAAATAACTTCATGTCAACATACAGTATATGAAACATTAGCCCCAGATTTTTGTTATTTCAGCAAAGAAAAAAAAAGACAGAGCACTAGAGATTGTGCAAATCATACCATGCCTGTGTGTATCCTGCCCTAGTTTATCCTGATGATCTTTTAATCATGTTCTTGGAAAAATATGGAAAATATGCTCTAGTTGTGAGTGCCGCTCTGTCTTCTTCATCCTTGTTTTTGGATTGTATAATAAAAGTAAAGCTGTATTTATGATAAAAAAACGATTTTAAAGTTCTTGTTGATAGCTGAACAATAAAGCACATTCTAGCTTTCAAGCTCACATGTACCTGCATGGTAATTAAAGGGGTTGTCCACTACTCAGACAACCCACTTCTGAATCTGGATGTTTTTGCCCAGTAAAATAAAAACACTTATACTCAACTCTGCTGCTGACACTGTTCCAGCAGTGTCGAAACTGGCTTTCCCTGGGACACTGGCCTCACTCATCTCTCCTTCGGTCATGCTTCACTCACCTCTCCTATGGATAGAATTGAAATCCATAGGAAAAGAGAGGGTAGCCACAGCTCTGACATCCTCTGAATATCTTAATTTGTCTGAACAAGGGTAGGGGGAAGCCAGTGCTAATTGAGCCATTAGAGCAGGGGTCTCAAACTCCAGGCTTTGAGGGCCACACACAGTCCAGATTTTCAGAATTTACTTAAAATTTGACAGTTTTGATAATTTGATTACCAACTGTCAAATGCTATGGAAATCCTGAAAACCTGCACTGTGTGTGGCCCTCAAAGCCTGGAATTTGAGACCCCTGCGTTAGAGCCAGTGCTGACACCGCTGGAATGGTGCTAGCACCAGTGAGTATAAGTTTGGTTATTTCTCTTGGGGAAGAAAAATAAGGATTCAGAGGGGGCTCTCTGAGTAATGTACTTCCCCTTTAACTGGAGTTTATAACCCTGTTTTGAACTGATGTAAGGCTAGATACACACTATGTTTATTATCACCATTGTTGGGCTCATATCCTCAGCAGTATTTGTCCAACACTGACCTCTGTAAGGATCTATGCTGAGGTGTCTGTCCAGTATAGAGACCCATTACAAAGAAACATATACCACATGGCATACGTTTTTTTACAGTAGCCCAGTTTTTCTATACAGTTAACCAGAATGCTAATGCACACCTGGCAAGTGAAAGATGAATTAACACACTTTTGGCATCCGCCTGGTCAGTGGAAGCATATGGCTATGTTACAGTATATGTTGAGCAAAGCTCTCAACATATACTGTGGGTTAAGTGCACCCAGCATAAGAAGGACTCTGATCTAATCTGAATATTCTTTTATTTCTTCTTTGATAGTATGCCATTGAATCCTTCATTCCCTGAGGTGTTCAGAGCTAAGGCCTTGTACAGAGAAGAAAAGGTCAAGTAGTGACTTCCTTCTCTTTCATAATGGCATCATCAGAAATTCAGAAATATTCAGAACACTCATCTTCTCAACATGTATTTTGCTGTTAGATAAGTATTTGCTATTATTCTTTAATTACTGGACCAACAGAAACAAAAGCGTCTGACATTTTAGTTTATCACGATTTTTCAAATAAGGTAATAGGACATAGAGATCTGTAGCCTAGCTTGGAGGGGGGCAATGGTGTCATGGTCTCAATTTATGTTTTCTCATGTTTTCTCTCTTTTGTGTGCATGTATAGTCTGTAATTTGCATGTCTAGATATTTTTGTAATTGCTACCACAAAGGAATAGTGTAGCTTGATGAAGAATTGTATGGTAAAGTCTACTGTCATGGTTATTTTACTACATATGCAGTAAGCTTTGTTCTGTCTTCTGTATAGTCGAAGCATGGATATGTTACTCTGTCTACGATCTAGGCTTCAAATACATGTAAACTCAGCACAATTCTAAACAAGTGACGGGTGGGCGTCTTGACATGTCTTTCTCTATTCCCTTCTATGAGAATTTAGAAAATTGCCGAGCATTAGGTGGGTCCTGCAGACATTTTTATATATCATGCTGATATACCAAAATTGTGCACTATGCAACTACCCATATGATGGGTCTTCTCTTCTAACTACATATATGACTCACCTCCAGAATGAGAAACTGAACAGTAAAGCCCCCCAATACACATTAGACTAATGTCGGCGAAACCCATTGATATAATAATAATTTTTATTTCAATAGCGTCAAAATATTCCGCAGCACTTTACAATTCAGAGAGGACATTTATAGTCAATAAACACATTACAGAGTAACACAATTCAATAAATATTAAGAGGAGTAAGGGCCCTACTCACAAGCTTACAATCTATGAATATCAATGGGTTCTTCTGACATTAATGTGTATGAGGTTGGCGGTCATCCAATTTTTGGGTAATGTGGATTGGGCATGATCAATTTCAGACTGGCGATTACTTTGTTCTCCTAGAGCTAATCAGCCAGCAAAGACGTCCATCTGTTGTTGGCTATTACTCAGGCCACATAGCCATCCTCTGCTATACAGTAGTGTGATGCTGATAATTGGGGTCACATTACAACTCACAAGGTACTTTGATCGTAAAATGCAAGATGCAAAACATCCAACTTGTTCCACTGATTTAGGACATCCATCAAATAGTCATGACATGTGACGTACACCAGGGTTAAATGGACTTGGGTATCTGGGCCCACAGCAGCAGTTGGGGATGTCACTGGTGCCGGCACAGACCCGTGGCCCTGGTGGTCAGCTTTAAAAAAGGGACTTAAATTGAAATATGAATAGCTTGTCGTGACGCCACCTGCAGATTCTGGTGATGGGGCATCAGTGCTGCTTCAGACCTCCAGAGTGCGATGGTACTGCAGCTTTGATAGAACAGCTCCCTGCAGGTGAAGCTGGGCCTCCGGGGCAGGAGTGCATCGATGATGTAGATGCAGTCTGTAAAGGGGGATTTTCAGCAATGCAGAAATAGAACAAACACACGGAGACTCTGTCACTCTTCTCGTGTACTTTACTGGAACAGTTCTGATGATAATGCAGTTCACAGTAGAAAACAGTCTTTGGCATGAGGTAGCTGGCCGGGTAGTCATAGCGGGCTGCAAGGTCTCTCGGAGTCTTCCGTGGTATGCCTTCTCTTGACTATCCCAGGTCCTGCTGCTGATTCCTATCCTTGCTCCACCCCCTTACTACCAGGCCTGATGAGTTCCGTGCTTCCCTGCTCTTAAGAAGGGGCTCCTCGACCTTTAGGTGGGCAATCCTGGTGTGTCGGTGCTGTATGGACAGGGTGTCGTAGACTGACCCACGCCAGCTGGTATTGGCGGCTCAGGGGCTAGACTCCCTGCACCACGTCCTCGGAGTCGGCTCCCCGTAGTGGACCAGGGTTCCCCCCGGAGTACGGGCGCTCCGGTATGGGGGTTACCTCTCTCTTTTCCTGGGCTGCCTTTTCTTCTCTCAGGCCCCCTCCCTCGGAGACCCCTTTCTTCTCTCAGGGCTCCTTTTCCTTCTCCTTTTCGGGGCAAACTAGAGCTCCCCGTTTTTCTACCTCCCTCCTCCCCTAACTCTCCCCCCAGGGACTGGGCTCCAACCATTTGCCTAGGCTTCAGTGTGGGAGTGGCGGGACGGGAGCCTTGCTACAAACCTTGCATTCCCACTGTGACAGGGAAAACCCGCACACTCTTTTATGGGTGCAGTACCTCAACTGAGACGCCTGACCAGTGGGGCGCTACACATGCAAACCATTCACCAGTATCATGATGTAATGGCAGCAGTGGCATAGTACGATTTTTGGACCGTGCAACTTGTACTGCAGCCAAATTACCATATAGCTTCAGCTTAATTAGCAGCTGGAAAGATGTCACTTACCATGTGGTTTCTAAATGAAGGGAGACACATATTATTTGTTCATATAAGGTAAATTAAACCTGGCATTCTGCTAATATAAAAAAGAAGAAATAATTTTAAAATACTATTACTTTTATTGGGCATGCTATTACTTTGCTTCTTCCCTCTCGCTATTTAAAATAGTGCTAGTCCAAGAATCCTTCAGTACTGAGTCCTGCATACCAAATGGGGTAATCCTTGGCTCTTCACTGTCCTTCAACCTCACATCAGGCCCTCGCCACCTCCTGCCGACTTCAACGCAAAAACATTTCCCGGATTAGCATTTACCTTGACCATGACACTGCTAAAACACTTATTCACGCTCTCATCATCTCCCTCCTTGACTACTGCAACCTCCTGCTTATCGACCTCCCCGCTACCTCCCTTGGAGCTCCCCAATACATCCTAAACTCTGCTGTCCCGACTAATCCACCTGTCTCCTCACTACTCCCCCTGTCTCCCCCCCTTGCCAAGACATCTCGGAGATCCCGGTTTAAAACACTAACCATGACATACAAAGCCATCCACAACCTGTCCCCTCCATACATGTCTGACATGGTCTCCCATTCCTACCCTCACGCACCCTGCCCTCCACCCAAGAGCTCCTTCTCTACTCCCCTCTCGTTTCCTCCTCTCACAACCACATACAAGATTTCTCCTGAGCATCTGCTATACTCTGGAACTCTCTCTGCCGACACATCAGACACTCTCCTACCCTGGGAACCTTCAAAAGAATCCTGAAGACCCACCTCTTCCATCAAGCCTAAAACCTACAATGAGACCCGGTTCACCGCACCGTCTCACTATAGGCACTGCCCCCTCCTAGTGTATCCCCACCCATCACTCTTAGACTGTGAGCCCTGCGGACAGGGTCCTCTCACCCCTCCTGTACCTGTACTACCTGATTGTCCATATATATTGTACTTGTCATCATCTACCCTTTCCATATGTAAAGCGCCATGGAATCTAATCGCGCTAATATAATAAATAATAATAATAATAATAACTTAGAAGGATAGCTTTACAGTGGTACAACGTGTTCCTATTATGACTTTCTCTGAGTCTGGTTTGTCTGGGCATAAATAATCTCCACCACCTGTGCAGGAATACAGAGATGTTGCTGAGTTCACGTTATGGTGAAACTCTAGATCTTAAAAGGTTCAAGCTGCCGCCTTCTGCTGCTTATCTACCTTCAATGAAGAGTATAAATTTATGCAGAAGAATGAAGGTGACAGTAATATCACAGTGACCTGAAAGGAGCTTCTGATTTCACAGAAAAATACCTTAATAAATTTATACTTATAATATTTAAAATAATATTGTGCAAGGTTTCTGACATTCACAAAGTTATATATAAAATGTTATTTCCAAATCAGAACTACTACTATTAACATCTAAACTGATCTAAATCTAAATTGACACATTCACCCCATGGCAAAGTGCAACAAATCAATAGACAACCCTAGCAGCACTATAACCTCACCAAAAAGATTCGGCAAGTGTCACAGGGTTGAGGATCAGCATTGGAAGAAAATACACTTTCAAAACAACATATTCACACTTTCAAGTCAACATATTAACAAGCAACACTCGCATTCAAAATATTAACAAGCAATACTCGCTTTCAAATTAGCTCTCACCTCTGCTGATATATTTCACAACCCTGGTATCTTCCTTATCCTACCACCCCAAACAGCTATTCAACACTTTTAACTCCCTCCTTCCACCCAACTTGCCCTATCCTGGATACCCTTATACCTTTCTGACTGCACATTTAGCGTCTCCCACACCCACACTACCTCCTCATCCTGCCCTCTCTCTGTTGGAGTCCTGCAAGGCTCTGTCCTAGGACAACTCATATGGCCACTTTACAACGGCAACAGGAAGATAGAAACCGGCAGGTGTCGGAGACAATTGTACCTTTTACCTTCAAAACACCTTGCAGATACCTGAATTACACGCAGCCACTTCAAGGTGTTTTGAAGGTAAAAGGTACAATTGTCTCCGACACCTGCCAGTTTCTATCTTCCTGTTGCCGCGTGTAAAGTGGCCAATTAATGTCCCATGGCTCCCAGTATCACCTGTACGCTGATGACACTCATGATCTATCTCTTTGGCCTGAACATCACCTCAGTCAAATCCTCCTTCTTCTCCTCTCGCTTCCTAAAGCTCAATGTGGACAAATTCAAACTCATTATGTTTCCTCCACTTCACATATCTTCCCTATATGATCTAACTATCACAGTAAAATGGGATCCCGCTGTCGCCTGCACCTGACATCCGCTGCCTTGGAGTAACTGTTGACTCTGCCCTGTTCTTCAAACGTAACAGAACAAAAAGTCCAGCTGAAATACCAGAACTTTAGCTTTCACGAGTCCACTCATCTCTATTTCTTAATTGTACTACCATAGAGTTGTGACTAAGGTGCTTGTTTATGGATTACTACGGTAGTATTGTCTATGAGAAGCATATAATGAAATGATAGGAGTCTCCCTTGCTATTCTTTGCATTGAACTGCAGCCCCAGGCTAAATAGCTCTTTTCATTATGTCTCTGTGAACAAGTATATTTAGCAATGATCTTCCTCTCTTTGTTCTATTTATGTCCCCAATCATTATAGTCGGTTCAATATGGAGATCATCAACATAATTTATTACCTAAGTTATAGTATGATTGAGCCCCTGATCTAACACTGTGTGGAAAATACTGTATTTTGTGGATTATAAGACGCATCCCAAATTTAGAGGAAGAAAATAGGGAAAAAAAATTAATCGTACATAAAAGGGCATCCTTCTTATAATAAAGTGCTTTTTATAGTCAGTGTAGCTTGCTGAAGGGGTGCGATGTAGCGGGGTCACAGGAGACAGGATCACAGCTGTAAGTTGGCGGCAGCATGAGTGGTATGATGCTACGGGCCGAGGCTGAAAGGAGGAGATGTCCCGATGGCGGCAGCATGGGTGGGGCGATGCTAGGACAGTGTTCTGGCGGCAGCAGCACAGTGAGGCAATCCTGTGGGGGTGCAATAACGACAGAATTAACAAAAAAAGTATGTGTAAGATGTCTCCAAATACCCTGCAGTAAAAAATATAAAAGCTAATGCCACTGAAACAAGAGTACTTGGTACATACCTTTTTTGCAAAAAACGTACTCAAAGCCAATCCACCGCGACAAGGTGACTCTCCTCGGAACGGACCCTACATTAGCCGTATGAAGACCCTGCTGCTGTGGTATCTACCTCACAAGCAGCGGGGTGCCGTGTGTGAACCGTGTCCAAAAGGATCACAGATGGAATGCATACAATTTGGCATAGGTACTGAACTTGCTATACAGGACTGTTCACACTACCATTTTTTCTGTCTCAGCTTTGTTTCTAAATCCTTGAGGGTTGTCCCAGCAGCAGTACAGTGGGGTAACCCTGCAGAGGTGTCCTCGGTGGTAACAGTACAGTGGGGCAATGCTGCAGAATTGTCATTGAGGCGTATGGTCGGGCCTTTGATTTTCCCTGTAGTTGATGTGATGGGCTATGAAAAATATCTGTTGAGGCAGTGCAAGCACAGAAGAAAATCTCAAACTGACAAAATCTTAATCTGTGCATGTACCGCAGTGGACCTCAGGAAAATGGCTGTGTTGCGCATTTGCAGATTGAGCTCTTGGCTGTCCAAGATCTCCTGCGCATGTGCAGCCTAAGCAGCCATTTTCTTCAGCCCACCTCAGTACTGCTGGGACATCAAAGTGCATTTTATAATCTGAGAAATTGCTGTATTTTGTGAATTATAAATGCACTGATTTTATAGACACACTCCAAATCTACTGGAAGAAAATAGGAAAAGTAATTGTTAATATTAAAAAAGGGTCCGTTTTAAAATCCAAGTCCATTTTACAATACTGATGGCTTACTTTAGGGGGGCAGCGATGGTGGAGCGGGTTCACAGGAGGCATTGTTACAGGCAATGAAGTGCGGGATGTGTTGAGTGTCATGGGCAGTGCTGTGGTGGGTGTCAGGGGTGGTGCCGTGGTAGGTGTCAGGGCGATGCTATAGGTGTTGCTGTGGCAGGTGTCCCTGCGATGCTGCAGGTAGTGTGGGCACGAGCCAGTCCCAGCAGATGCGGCGCATATGCAGATTGAGATCTTAACTCATCATTCAGTAGAGATGTTAATCTGTGCACGCGTCGCCTTAAAGCTCGAACCGTCGACACTTGCGATACTTTAACACAACCGCTGGGACTGGCTCCTGCCTCACAGCTCCAGCAGCATCACAGAGACACCTGCCACTGTACTGCGTATGACTCCTGCCACACCCAGTGCAACACCGGCCATGAAACCCACTAAAGCTCCACCCATGACACTCGCTGCATCATCACCTGTGGCAAAGTGGCAAAGGCCCCTGTGAACCCGCTCCACCATACCCCCTCGGTAAGCAGAAAACAAATTATAAGATGCTCTCCCCATTTTTCTACCACATTTTTGGGAGGAAAAGTGTGTTTTATAATCTGAAAAATCTCGCTTGACTCAAGATGCTATATTTAAATTAAAAGATAAGTTACAATCCTTTTTGCGCAGATATGTTGAGATTGGTTTTCTTGCGAAGAAATAAAACAAAGAAATTGCTTCTGGATTTTTCTATAAAACATCACTGGTACCACAATCCCAAGGTACATAAATCTACAGGGTGGGCCATTTATATGGATGCACCTAAATAATATGGGAATGATTGGTGATATCAACTTCCTGTTTGTGGCACATTAGTGTATGGGAGGGGGGAAACTTTTCCAGATGGGTGGTGGCCACGGCAGCCATTTTGAAGTTGGTAATTTTGGATCCAACTTTATTTGTTTTCAATGAGAAGAGGGTCATGTGACACATCAAACTTATTGAGAATTTCATAAGTAAAACAATGGTGTGCTTGGTTTTAACGTAACTTTATTACTTCATGAGTTATTTACAAGTT